>BFEA01000200.1:435237-464328 GCA_003427395.1 Chara braunii | reverse complement strand
TGTGTGTGTGCGTGCGTGCGTGCGTGCGTGCGTGCGTGCGTGCGTGTGTGTGGGGGGGAGTTTGTGTTTGTGTGTCTGGGCAGCCCTCCCCCAACAATCATTCAATTCTTACGATCCTGGTCGTTTCCCAAGTGCAATTCACAATGAAAGACAATGCCACCCAATTGCGAAAGAAATGAAAGCACTTGTAAAGAGATAAAGACCAGAGAAGAGAGGGGAAGAAGAAGAAGAAGAAGAAGAAGAAGAAGTACACCAGCAAGACCAATGACAATTCCCCCCTTCTCTCTCCAACCTCCTCCTCCTCCTTCACTTCACCAATCTTATTCTTCGCTCAATAATAATAATAACAATGAATGGATGAACCAGAAAGGTCCAGAATCAATATCCGAAGTTCCCTCGTACTGCTGACTCAACTCCACAACAACAACAACAACAACAACAACAACAACAAGCCCACCATAGCTATGGCTTCCCTATTTCAGCCTTCCCTCTCATGCACAGGCTATGGCGGACTGATTAGGGTCCTGCCCTCCTGTACAAAACACAACCCAAAGCAGCTATGGTGCTGCCGATGTCCAAAGGACAACCCAAGAGAAGCTATGCCGCTGCTGACTGGTCCGCCATGCCTGACTCTGCCTTGAGCTTCCTTGCTGCAGCGCTACCCCAACTGGGGCCTTCCGGATGCAGCGCCCAACAAGGTGATGAAGACGGTGTCCACCATAGCCAGGTAAGTGCCTCAACACTCTCCTACCATGCCCCTTCTTCCTCCTCCTCAAGCTGGACTGCTCGCCATAGCCAGGCTGAGCTCCAGCGGTCCCTTCTCCCTCCAAGCAGCGTTGTACCTCCAGCGCTGTGCTCCAGCAGCATGTCGCCAATCCTTGCACACCGCAAATGAGGAAGAGCTCTTTGCTCTTCCTGGAGATATAGCGGCCTACTGGCCTCCTGGGCGGTGACTTCCTAGCCCGAGCGGCCTCCCAACAACCGGTACCTCCTCCCTTTCAGAGGGAAACATCATTGCAGGCTCTGCTATCCTCCGGACAGGCCCTAGACCCAGGCTACTTTGACTGGTACTGGCCTACCTCTAACCTACAGCCTAACGCTACTGGGCCTCTAAAAATGCCAACTTTTTGTCTTCTTCTGCTCGGCCTTCAGCACGACACTCATACCACTACTCGAGTGGTACCGTCCTACCTGCTACTCCAGTGTTTCCCCCCTGCTGTAAGTGTCGCGGGCCTACCCCCGCTACTTGACTGTCTACCCCCCCTTCAACTTTGACAGTCACGGCCACAGGTAAGTACTGGCCCTGCGGGGCCTTGCAAACAACAAGTACCCTTGCGGGTCACACACACTCAACCGACAAGCACACAGACAGCCATGCAAAGCAGCAGGCACGCACACACACACACAGACATGGAAATCACAGCAAGGGGGACCTTCAGAGCACGGCGATTGCGGCCGCAGCCGCGGGCGCAGCCCCCGTCGTTCGCTTACCCGTCAAACGATGAAGCGGTTCGACGAGGATTCAACGGAGTTGAATCCATTCAACGGGGATTCAACTCCCGTTCAACGGGTTGAACGGGGATACAACGGACGGGGTCGGAGACAAACCCCTGTTTTTTAGTTCACGTCGCTGGCGCTGCGTGCCCAGCGGCCGTTATGCGCGGTCCGTTGAACCGAGTTCAACGGAAACCGCCCGTTGTATCATTCAACGGGGATTCAACTCGGTTCTTGTGCCCGTTCAACGGGTACAATGGAGTTGAAAAAATCCCGTTGATAGTTGAATGGACACACAGGTGTATGGAGAGTATCCTCCTTACACGTCGTCGCATGTCGGCTTCGAATACTTTGAGGAGGGTCGGTGGAGAGTTTCGGTATGAGGATGAAAGCGGGAAAGAGGAGAGCACGAAAGATAATCGTGGACAAGACCAAGATTCAGACGAGAAGGAGTAACTTAATGGTGAAGCGCAAAAAGAGAGGGGATTGAAAACATTTACGGATGAACGAAAGAAGGTGCGACGGGGAGGAGGGTGAAGATGGCATGGGTCCTAGCGGGAAGTGGGGAAAGCTTGCATGCATGGCCCCAGTGCAGAAAAGAAAAAGGCACCGGAACAGTTACGTTCCATCCATTCTACTTCAAGATTGAAAAAAAATTAAATGCAATATCAGCGCGCGGAATCGAGTGTGATAAAATCCTACGTTTATCCAGCTTCCTCCAGAAAATTCACAGATCTTTCAGTGGCGAGTGCGGGAGCATCCTTTTGCAAGAAAGGACGCGTCGGCAGAAAGAGCGCCCCTAAATTCCAAAATTTCCAACCGCCGAACAAACTTATAGGTCGCTCGCTAAATCGCACGTAATCCCTACGTAGATGCATCAATTGCCAAAAAAAAGTTCCAAGGAAATTCAAAACGTCGTCTTAGTCATGAGAGGGTCTGGTTGCCAGTGGTTGGCCCGCGATTTCACGCACTGAGAAGATAGCAAAAAAAAAAGGGTACCCAAAAAGAACCCAAAACAAATCCGAAGAGTCGGATCAACAAAAACTTGGGGCTTCAGAAAATCATTCGGGTACGTAAGTTGGTATGTCACATATGCAACCTCTTCATGGTTGAGGTAGCTATGATTGTAGGAGTCCCCTATATAGCCTTAAGAATAGTAGTAGGTAGGTAGTGCGAGGCCAAAAATCAATTTGAGAGAAGGCTAGAGTGTAATTTTTAAAAGAAAAAAAAAAAAAAAAAGTTCAGCTGGCCACAATGCTCTTCACTAATAGTGTTAGCATTCCCCCTTGCAGGATGGGGGGTGGGGAATAGCAATATACTGCTCAACACTGATAGTGCCAGTGTTCCCCCGCCGGCAAAGCCCGCACAATCCCGCCGCAGCATGATGTGGGGCTGGTCCTACTTGGCTCTTGCACAGACACGTTGTGCGGCTGTGGTGCCATCCTACCCCATGGGTTAGCAAGAGGTAGTTTTATGGATGTTCACTGGTTGTGTGCATACAGTGAAGAGATGAAGGGGCAAAGAGAAGAGCAATCGAAAAAGAAAAGTGGATCAGATTAACAAAGGGCAAGGAATGAGGAGCTCTAACGGACTGTTTGGTTGGGGTTTCTCATACTCATAAGGAATCCCTTAACCACTAATGATTGTACCTTATGACAAGATCCCCTAAATTGGAAAAGGATGACACATACTTAGTGGTTAGAGGACTCATGACGAGTAGGATGTCACAAATGTCCTCCTTGTGGCCATGAGAATGAACCTATTGAGCTCAGAACAAGGGTGATAGGCAATAGTATGAAACCACTTATGAGTCACCATTGACTCTCATGTCTTACCCCCTCACCAGCTTCTGATGAAAATTGTTGAAGCTTTATCTGTATACTCTTTAGTTTCTGATGAACATTGTTAAGGGCTTACAGGTAATGCTCCCACGTAGGACCCTTTTCACTCTTGGGCCAGGGCGTTGTGCGGGTCGCGCGGTCGTTCTTTTATTTTTGTTATCGTCTTCGGAACGTTTGTTTATGACGTGCCATCTTCGGTGTTTGAACAAACTTCTGAAGCCCTGTTTTCTGCTATTTCTTTCCTTTTCGGCCATGAACAGAGCTTTGGGGTACCTTTTTTTTGGTTGGCGGATTATGCATGGAATCAATGACCGTCGAGCTCTCCTTACTACCAAATGTTAAGTTTTTTTTTCAAGATTTTCGACATTTTGCTTTTCTTCAACTTTACGTAGGAATTGAGCGCGCCTTGGTGAACGCGCTAGGAATTTTGTTCGAAAGTTGAGAATTTTCGAAACTCGTGGGCGTACGTCTCAGTGACAGGTGTGACGTACTACCTTTTGTACCCGAACGATCTTATGAAGCCCTGAGTTTTTGTTGTTCCTGCTCTTCGGATTTCTTTTCATTTTTTTTTTGGTACCCCCTTTCTTTTTGATATCCCCTCAGTGCACAAAATCGCAGGTCAACCAGACCCTCTCACGTCTTTTGGATTTCTTTGCAATTTCCTTTCGGCAATCCATGCATCTATATAGGAGTTATGCTCGCCTTAGCGAGCGCGCTAGGAATTTTGATCGGCAGCTGGGAACTCTGGAAATTATGGGCGCTCCTCTCGCTAACGTGTCCTTTCTTGCAAGTGAATGTTCCCACACTCCCCTTTGAAAGATCAGTGAATATTTTGTAAAGAGCTAGATAGACGTAGGATTTTCACATGCTCAATTCCTCGTGCTGATGTTGCTTTTGAATTTTTCAATCTTTAAGTAGTCTTAGAACTAGGATGAACACAATGTAATTGTTTCAGTGTCTTTTCTTTTTTGCACCATGCAAACGTTTTCTGCTTCTTGCAATGACCCATGCCATCTTTACCCTTCTCCTCTTCACGTCTTCTCTCCTTCACTTGTAACTGTTTTTCATCCTCTCTCTCTTCACGCTTTGCCCCCACTCCTTCTCCTTTGAATCTTGGTCCCGCTCTGTGCTACTCTTCGCGGTTTCTTTCGTCTCGCCTTCATCCTCATACAGAAACTCCCCATCGATCCTCACCAAGAGTATTTGAATCCCTCAGGCGACACTGTGTAAGGAGGATACTCCCCACAGGCTGTAATCCGATTGTCTGCGAAGGAACTCAAGGGGATCGATATGGCTTTCCCCAGGCGATTAACCCTAACTCTCTCCTCACCTCGTCATATCTCCACTCCGCTCTTCCCCATCTTCTATTTCCCTCTTCGCAACTATAAAATTTGCAAGTGTGTCTGAAAAGCTCTCTCTCAACCCATCTGCCAGCTTCAGGGAAGTCGTGGTTGGGTGATGTACAAGTAGTGAGTCCCGACGGGCCGACGACAGTGTATGCAAGGGTGTGTGTCGGTTGGTGGAAAAGCTGAGTTGGTGAGATGACGATCGCTGTGGTTTGGAGGTTGGTACATGGCGACCAAAATCGTCAGTACCGGAGTGAGTAGAGTGTATGTACGAGTGGTTGTATGGTCAGGGGCCATAATCAGAGAGCAGAAGACCGGTGTACCTTGATTTTAAGATTCTTCATCCTTTGGTTCTTAGAAGCTAAGTCTACAGCAAATAGTCAGGTGCTCCTCCACAAGATTGTCTGTATGACTAGAGTTCTCTCCATCTCTTCTTAGTCCTCTTCTTCGGTCAAGGTACACTTTCATCTCTCTCTCTCTCTCTCTCTCTCTCTCTCTCTCTCTCTCTCTCTCTCTCTCTCTCTCTCTCTCTTATCTGATAAATGCCAAAATGACATGAGATTTCCTTGATCCCGCTCGCCCCTCCATAACAGAGTTGCATTTGGTCTCCAAGTCAGTTTATTATAATTTGTGTCATTATATTGGGTTTATTATGTTGGAGCCTTAGCTGTTTGAATAGAATATGACCCTCCCCATGCAGTACCACCACCTTACATGGTGACATGGAGTCACCAAGACCATATAATGTTACCCTACATATTAGTTGTGTTAGGTTCCAAGTTAAGGTTGTTTCTAACTCAACCGTTTTCTCTAATCCCATTTGTTGGGTCGCAGCATCGGGTCCATTTGTATAATTAAATTTCAAATGTGGCTATTACTTATGAATGTGGATCTAAATATCCACATAACATAAACAGATAGGTGATAATTGCACCAAAGAATTTGAGAGAAAAGTCAAATGGTCAAAGATAACTCTAAGGTGATGGACCCGGTTTCCAGCAGGTGACACTCCCCACCAATAGATGGAGCGACCGTCGACAAAGCCTCAATCGCGGTGGTTCTCTTACCACCACTGGCATAGAGACCTTGCACAAGGGTCTTTTTGCTATTAAAAAATAAATAAATAAAATCAAAGGTGATAAAAGGTACAAATTCAGTACATGTACAAGTTTTACTTCATAGAGACGCAGAAGCACTTTGCACCAAGAAAAATTTTGATCGCGTTGAAGTTTCCTTACATATGCAACATTTGTCAGTAGGTGGGAAACAACGATCAATACCATGTAGAGGTCATTAGGGGAGTCTGGTGGACAGTTCATGGAGTAGAGGATAATGAGGTAGGTTATGTATATCATAAGGACCCTATTTGACCTTTTGCTTTATATGTTCTTAATCTATGCTTCCAAAAGTCTCAACGATGCCTATGATAGAAAAATCTTCTTCAATTTTATTCCCACTTACCTTTCGGAAAGTATTTTTTTCTTATTGCCAAAAAATTCTAAGTCTACTACTAAAAACAGAAAAATAGGTTTTGTTTCACTTCCTCATCTGTAAAACAGATAGGTAAATAAAATATAATGGAGGCAGACAATAACACAAATAACATTATCTAATAAGTAGTTACGGTAGATTATTAATATTTACTTTATCTCATAGGACCTTTGCTTGTTAATGGTCCAAAGGTCTCAATGAGGTTTCTTAACATAGAGACCCAGAAGCACTTAGCACCAAGAAAAAACTTTGATCGTGTTGAAGTTCCCTTACATATGCAACATTGTCAGTAGATGGAAAACAGCGATCAATACCATGTAGAGGTCCTTACGTAGAGTCTGGTGGGCAGTTTATGGAGTAGAGGATAATGAGGTAGGTTATGTATATCATAAGAACCCTATTTGACCTTTTGCTTTACATGTTTTTAATCTAAACTCCCAAGAGTCTCAACGATGCCTATGATAGAAAAATCTTCTTCGATTTTATTCCCACTTACCTTTCGAAAATTATCTTCTTGTTATTGCCAAAGAATTCTAAGTCTACTTACTACTAACAAAGAAAAAAATAGTTTGGAAGTTTTCATTTTCTTCAGCCAAAGCCGGACAATGGTCCTGGTAGTTCATCTTTCTATTCTGAGAAGGGACGTTGGGCCCGGTTCCCAGCCGTGTTGCTCCCCACGAACARAATGGAGCATCGTCTCTCTCTCGGGAAAAAAAAAAAAAAAAAAAAAAAAAAAAAAAAAACGTTTTGCTTCACTTCCTCATCTTTAACACAGATACGTGAATAAAACATTATCAAGGCAAGTAATAACACAAATAACATTATCTAATAAGTAGTTACGGTAGATTATTAATATTTACTTTATCTCATAGGACCTTTTCTTGTTAATGGTTCAAATGTCTCAATGAGGTCTCTCAACTGGAGCATTATATCATAATCTTGTCAGTCCGAAGTTTTAGTCACTGGTATTTATAACCCTTCCTTTGTCGAACCTAAAAATGCATTGCACACTTAAGAGAAGGAACCGATACATTTCGTTTTTAAGTTGGCGCCACCAGCCATTATACTCAGGTAGGTCGTGTCTCGAAAGTCGTTGCTCATTAACAACTGTATCAGAAAAAAAAATTGTTTTGGATCCTACTACAGATTTAAAAAAACTAATCATGATAAGACTTTTAAGTAAGTTTTACAAGTTAAACGCATCCTTGCTCACATTACCTTTCTTCAAATAGTGTGCAATAAATTTATACAGATACTCACACAACCCAAAACAACTTACTATCTCAACACTTGACAATTTTTCTTATATGCAAATTATAACAATATTCATATTAAGCGATTTAATGAATAGTATAAAAAAAATAAAAAATATTATCGACACCTCTCATAAGCATGGTAAAATATTAAAATTAACATAAAAACGATCGCTAAAATTTACGCAATGTTGGCTATCATGACCAATATAGATGAGAAGAGCAAAGGCAAAAAACATCGAAACCAATTTTTCTTATAACTGCCTAAAGCTAAGAAAGCGAAGAATATCATTAATTACTTACAACATACTATTGCGCAGTATCAATAGGTACACTCATATTATGAACACCTCAACCCTTATAATCATATTAATGAATATGTGACTGACTTTTGTAAGAAGGTTTTCATATCCTGTACTTTAAAACAATAGAAGGCATCATAATTACACTGCATAACTACGAACTGAATAAACAAAAGGTAGCATATGCAAGCCCAATAAGGAAAGTGGACGAAGGGTAAGGTTTCAACAGTAGATTCATATTATAAGAAACGAGCAAATTTCATTTGAAAAATACAATATACGAAAATAAAAAAACAAATGGGGCAAAAAGTGTTATGTTTCCTAAACTAAAAAAGAAGTTGATTGTTGTTATCACTCTCCTTACCACGGTTTATAATGTATTTTCTAAGGTTCTAACCAATAGATTTCACAACATGATGAGAACATTGGTCCACCCAGTCAACCTCACATCAAGCAGAACAAGCAACACTCAAAAATAAATTTCTAATTAACATACCTGCGAGGCTACGATATACTATTAATAGATAAACTACATTCCTACACACCTCACGTTGTATAATGAATATCTGAGCAAATTTTATAATGAGTCTTTGACATCTCATACAATGAGTAAAGTTGGTAAGCCATGATAAACAAAAGGTAGCACTCGAAGAATATAATTAAGAATGCAACACCACAAGTAAAATTGGTATTGTTACAAATTAGGAACATTAACCCTCCAAAATTATATATATCCTCTAAATCATTTTAACAAGCCTTCTGTAAAAAGGTATAAAAAACAACAAAAAATAGTGAAAACGTAGAAAATAATTGTATTATCATTTTTAGACAAAAGAAAAATGAACTTGAACAGTTTCATCACCCTCACCCACAATCATCTAAAATATTTTTATTATTTTATTTTTAAGATTTTGTCGTTCATATTTATCAGATTAGAAGTCGCTGCATCCGAACAAATGAGGCACCCAAAGAGCATATTGTAAAACCGATGATTATGAAAATAAATATTTCTTGTATTGTTAACAATTTTATGTACCATAATATGTTAAACCAACAGTACCTAAGAGCGTCTCTAGGTCTGCTCTTACGCTAATGCATATGGACCGGCATGGCGCACCGATTCAGCTATTGTGTAAATGGTTTAAAAACGTGCGTGTACACAGTGTTTAATGTTGTGCGGATGGAAATTTTCAATAACCTATCATTTCATCAAAATTTATAATATTTTATATATTAAAACAAAAATAAAAAATATATATTTTTCTCAACGAGTTTGTTTTATTTTCAAGTTTATTTCAAGCAGGGTTTACCTGACCGAACGTTCGAGAGCCCCCGGGCTGGCCCCCAAATGTTCGGGCGTTCGAGGTCCCGTTCCGGGCCAAACCTGGAGGTGTTTAGCCCCCGCCAAAAAATATTTCGGAGCCTAAAATAAGTTTTTTTTCTGCATTGTTTTTTTGTGAATTCTCTACTATGTAGCCTACACGCCTATAAATTTTGAAGTCATTCTACTAAGCCAAAAAAAACATTAAAATTCGTAAAAGATGGGGGTGTCAAAACATGCTCGCCCACTCACTATTTTGTTTTTTTTCACTTTTAACTTTTTGTTTTCACCTTATTTCGAGGCCTAAAAAATTTTATTATTTTTTTGAATTTTTTTGATGAGTTATTGATTATGTAAAGTACATATCTGTAAATTTTCAGGGCATTTGTCAATGCCAAAAGATAATTAAAAATCGACAAAGATGGCGGTGTCGAAAAGGTGTTGGCACCCTCACTTATTTTAATTCTCTTTTTAGTTTTTCTTATTTTTATCATAGTTTTTATTTTCTGTATTTGATTTTTAATTCAAATTTGGTAACAAATTTGGATGTAGTGCCCAGTCAAATGTTGTTTAGTTTATTTTTCTCCATAACATATCTTTGTTTCAAAATTGTTTGAAAATTTTTGATTTTTTGTTTTTTTGTTTTTTTTTTGTCCACATTCGGCCCGAACGGCCGAACGCCTTCCGAAGCGGTCCCGTACGTTCGGGCGTTCGGCCCCTCCCGAACGCCGGTAAACCTGATTTGAAGTTTAATTTTTTATTGGTCTTGTAAAATAAAACTATTGAATATTTTAAAATATTTTTTCAGTCGTGATAATTAAAAAAAATATATGACATATGAAATAAACTTAATTATTGTTACATCCCTTATAGTCGCATGATACCTCACTTGGAATGACCTGAGTCCAACATTCACATTTCATTAAAGAAAAAATTACGGTCTACATTTTGATCGTATATACATTTCACGATGGGAAGACGAGTGATAAATATTTTATTTCTTATGACTATTATAATCGAGTCGATCGCTCAGTGTGCATGTATTTACCTTTAGGATAAGCTTCTTACAAAACAACTTGCACTCGAGTTTGATTGATGTTTTTGCCGCTAACAAGTATACTCCAACCAAGAAGAAAATATCCTCAATTGACCTACCTTTACTATTAGTAGTAAAACTTACCAATACTCGCAATATATTTGTAAATAGCTCAATAGAAGTACACCCTTAAGGATGGTGAAAGCTCCAATGGAAACAATATATATTCATCGACCTCTATCATATCATCGAAAATGACAGAAGTATGACGGTCACTCCCAACAAAAACAGTGACTCTCTTCGAACAGGATTGCGTATAGCAAATGAGATGAAATAGCAACATATAAAAAACCATTTGTGTGTGACTCAGCCCACAAGGTTCCCAACTTAGTTTCAACGAGGAACTGGACCGCACAACACCATGTGAAGTTTACCGCAAAACTTACAAAACCCCAAATATACACACAAAAGAGTTGAATCATGTCCTCACGACTGTCACTTTTCAGCACAAATGACTAACAATATTTGTACTTATTCTTCTTTGTATTCGAACCTCCTTAGAGTTAAAATATGTGTAACCTACAAAATTGAATAAATGTAAGAATGTTGGGCCTTCCTTAATACCTCGCGCGCATAATCGGATAAGTGAAAACACCTTGCCATCTTGAAAGCACCAGTCATAAACTTATTCAAAAACAATTTTCTACGTTTATGTTCACATCTCTTAATCAAAACACCAATGAAGCTGTTTATGGTGTGACCATTGTATGATATTTGTACAGATAAAGAGTACATATTCCGAAAAGCAAGCATTTGAGCCAGTTCAGAGAATTGAAGTCAAACCGTGAGTACCTATAACCCTTCCCTTGTTGAGCCTAAAAACGTTTTGTGCAAAAGGAAACACAAACCTGGACGCTTCTTTTCTCGTTGACGCCACCAGCCATTTAGTTCCGGTAGGCCGTGCCCCAAAAGTAGAGGCACGTTAACGGTAGCATAAGAGAAAAACAAATGAGAAACGTTCTAGTGGTTTAAAAACATGACCATATTCAAGGAAGAGAATAAAATCTTGGGACGGCAAGGAAGCTGGGTAACAAGGAGTAATTCAGACAAAAGTATATATCTATACAGATTTACACTTACTATGTCATCACTTCTAAAAGCCAATAAGCATCGAGCAACTGACAGCATAAAGACACGATGGTTTTGAGAGGTGCAGTATTCGATTTGGACAACATGTGTAGTTGAGAGAATGATAAGATGGCCTCTGTTACACTTTCAAGGAAAGGGAGAAGGACAAGTTGCTTATAAACGAGTGCAGAAAGAGCGAGAGCTTACACAAGCAGAATAAATCGTATTGGATTTTTTTGACTTATGCTAGTATTGAGCAATTTATTGATTTTGAACTGTGGAACGAAATTGTGTATGCCAGGCTGATTTGGGAAAGCCAGCCAGTCCACCAGAAGCATGTGTTTCGTATGTTTGTACTAAATTTAGTATGCATAGCTCGCTGGGCAGGGGGCAGGACACTAGTGGAGGGTGTGAGTTCAAATGTGCAGCAAAATCTTCAATTGAAACAACCAGAGAAGGGACGCCAATTGTTGGAACTTCTTGGGATGTGAGGTAAAGAAGGTCTTCGAAGCTTCCAACTACAAAACATCGATAGCGGTATAAAATCGTGAATTGGCGAGGCCCTATGATATTCTTTTTTTTTTCCTACACCACCAGTACTTCCTAAGGTCGTGCCCGTTAACGAGCCATGATTTTAGAAAACATACGGGTCACTACAGGAGCGCCCAAATTCATCCAACTATAAATGTTTCTACTCTATTTCTTCCCACAGCGAATAGCTGGGCCGAGTACTGGTGGTTTAACTAAACTATATTCTTATCTCAATTTCACCTTTGCCAAGTACTGGTGGTTTAACTAAGCTATATTATTCTCTCATTTTCACTTTTCACTATCTACTACTCGATGGGGGGTGGGGGGAGTAGATGGGAGGTGCAGCTATTGGCAAAATGCTTGGTCTTTGTGTTAAGCAGTCCACCCTACCGGCGGCCCAACCGTGCTCCCTGAACACTGCCGATTAGGGCATGGAGGAACATGCATCCCCTTAATTGTGAGAGGTAGCTACGCTCGCAGGGGCCCTATAATACTTGAATACGCAAGACTTGCCACAGCCTTTCCACATATCAACCAGAAGGGCTACAGTTACCAGTACTTAGCACAGGGTTGGCAGTGATAAGGCAATCCCAAAAATGTCACGAAGAGCGAACTATGGATGTCGAGATTACCCCTCAACGGTTTTCTGCCGCGTGTTAGGTGATTTCGTTCTCAGGCACAGGTAAAAGCTGGATGTTGGCATTTGACAGGCAGGATTAGGGAGTATAGTAATATAGACTGGGTAGGAATGTTTTTGGTGCTATAGGGTTCGAAGTTGTTCGCGTTTTTGCTGCTCTTATGCTGCCTGGTGCCTTTCTGTTTTTGGGGGTCCTGATGAAGAAGTTTTTCGGCAGGGTTCTTGCCCGCTGTACGCCCATCTTCTCCGTTGTTGTGCATGTCTTGTGCCAGAGCAAGCCTCATGGGGCATCCGTGTTAGTAGAGTGGTATGGGACTGCATCTAGGTCCATGTTTGGGGATCAGCAAGGGGTTAACTTCGGGTGCGGACTGGCTGTTGTCTTTTCAATACCCACCCTTCCCAGGATGAGGCTTAGTCAAAATGCCTCGGGGTTTTCATCAGCACCCACCCGCTGGGAGACTTCAGACAAAGCGTCTAATACTAAACATTGTCATTTTTCAGTCTTGCCAATGTGCCGCCACCTAGTTCACCAAGGTGTGAAATCGCTGTGTGTGCATGGCTTGCCCGCTTCTTTTGGATGTCAATCACTCCAGTTTTATTATGTGAATATATACGTATAGAATGCTTTAAATTGCGTTTGGTATATAATATATAAATGGCATTCCTTTTGCCACCTCCTAGTTCACCATGGTGTGAAAATCAATGTGTGTGCTTTTGGTATAGAGCCCACGTGTTTTGGATGTCAATCACTGTAGTGTTGTTGTGTGAATATATATCATCAAACAGAGCTGCCCGGCAAACCGTAGGCAGAGAGGAGAAAGAGGACAACAGACAAGGGGCTTTGACAAACTGTTTCATCGAAGATTCACCAACTCGTCAGGGGGCTGAATCCTCTACAGTCTGCAGAATCCCCTAACTGATTACACTGTAAGTGATAATCCACCTTAACCCCGCCTGTGGGTAAGCAATGACGACTACATATAGCATATATATCATCATCATCATCATCATCATCATATCTTCTATTTGACGATATATATATCATCACAAACAGAACTGCCCGGTAAACCGTAGGCAGAGAGAGAGAAGAGGACAACAAACGAGGGGCTGTGACAAACTGTTTCGTCGGAGTTTCACCGACTCATCAGGAGGCTGAACCATATATATATATCGTCACAAACATATATATATATATATATATCGTCAAATAGAACTGCCTACGGTAAACCGTAGGCAGAGAGGGAGAAGAGGACAACAAACGAAGGGCAGTGACAAACTGTTTCGTCGGAGTTTCACCGACTCATCAGGAGGCTGAACCCTCAACAGTCTGTAGAATCCCCTCACTGATTACACTGTAAGTGATAATCCACCTTAACCAAAATCAAAGTAGACTATCACTCACCCACACCAGATGGAAAACTCTACAGACTGTCAGTTCACACCCCATCACAAGCCAGCAAAACACCCACGAAACAAAGAAAGGTCTGTCACAGCCAAAAAATACACTCCAGACACGCCRCTGGCACTAGAGGCACAGCATGGCCGCGTAGTGACGGCCCCGACCACTGCCGCTCGACCTGACCGGAGAAAACCGTAGCAGGAAGCTAGCGAAGTCGTAGTATATATCGTCAAATAGAACTGCCCGGTAAACCTTAGGCAGAGAGGGAGAAGAGGACAACAAACGAGGGGCAGTGACAAACTGTTTCGTATATACTTTCCTCTGGCAGAGAAGTTAAATTGTTTTTGAGCTCTCGGTATATGATCCCATGGGAAGGCATTTACTTTGCCCCAGAATTCAAAAAGTTTATAGCTGGGTTTTGAGTCTTTTGACCCACTGGCAGAATCACTTCACCCCAGAATAAGTTTTTTTTTGTTAATCCCCCCAGAGGGCCAGAGCTGTTTTGGGACCTCAGGCAACTCGACGACGTTAAACCACCAGCGCATGGCCCCAGCCTTTCTGAAAATGTGACTCTTTGCCTCCAAAATTTTCGGAGTCTCGGCCTACCGGGCCGCAATGGCTGGCGGCGCCAGCCAAAAAAGGAAGTGTGGCGCTGGCGGTTAGGAAAAGCTTGGTGCACAGTAAGGCGCCTCTACGCCTGGGTGTGCTGGCTGTTTAAACCACCAGTACTTCCGTTGCACTTTTCTCCAGGGTTGTCGGGAGCACGGTGTCCGCTAAAGAATCATTTCCACCCAGAATCTGCCAGCCTCTTGTTGTATATCACCTCAGACACTTCACCCTGGAGACCAAGCAGAGAACGCTCGTAGCTGGAGACTTAGCTGTCAATCGACTAACAAAAAGAGTCAAAAGACGGAAGCAAGAGGGTTTCAGCTCCAAAGTCCATCAAACCAATTCTAACAACTGAAAATGACTAACAGGAGGGAAAAAATGCTGGGCATAGCGTCTGGCTTGTCGGCGCTTAAACGAATTGACCACATTCTTCACTTTCTGCCACTTCCTGGTCTGGTACTCACCTTATTATGGCTTTGAAATAAACCAACAATTTTTACCCTGATCCTTAGGGACATACGTTTCCTGATCCTTAGGGACATACGTTAAAATTGGAACCATACAGAGAGACGATTAGCACGACTCCTGCGCAAGGACGAGGAAAAAAAAAAAAAAAAAAAAACAATTTCTACCCTGCTTCCCACCGTCAGCAACTTTGAAATGAATGAGACATTCTGGTGTTATTGTGATTATCAGATAAAAACAATTTCTACCCTGCTTCCCACCGTCAGCAACTTTGAAATGAATGAGACATTCTGGTGTTATTGTGATTATCAGATAAAAACAATTTCTACACTGCTTCCCACCGTCAGCAACTTTGAAATGAATGAGACATTCTGGTGTTATTGTGATTATCAGATTGTCAGTTTCTTTCAAGGCCCCAATAAAAAATCGCAATTCTTACCAGACCCCTGCATGCTGTTTACCGCGTCAACTGTGGAAAAGAAAAAAAAACAGACACAATCTGTGCCGGATATGCTGATGTCACGCTTGCCCATCACTACCTGTGAAATGAGTGAGCTCTCTTAGTTCTGATCTGGTCAGCTTAATGCTTGTCAAGTTGTACATGCAAAGCTCAAAGGCACTGCAAGCTATACTGCAGGGCAGAAGGGTTCAGGGTTCAGGGTTTTGACCAGAAGGATGCCAAAATGATGAAAATTGGGGTTGAGGATTTGACATGAAAATTGGGGCTCAGGGTTAGGATGCGGAAGTTATGAAAATTGGGGTTGAGGATTTGACATGAAAACTGGGGTTCAGGGTTTAGGGTTCAGGGTTCTGACCAGACGGATGCCGAAGTTATGAAAATTGGGGTTCAGGATTTGACACAAAAATTGGGGTTCAGGGTTCAGGGTTCAGGGTTCTGACCAGAAGGATGCCAAAGTTATGAAAATTCAGATTCACGCATTTCAACCGTATTTGACAGTGTTGAAGTACACGAGGGCTGACGGTTGAGGATTTGCGATTGACGACTCCGTGCTTGACTGCGTACATGACAGGTCGAAGGTTTGGGGCTTACACCGCTAGTACACGGCCCCAACCTTGAAGAAAGTTTTTGTCGCCACAAGCAAAACTGTAGTGGCCCGTACGTTTCCTAAACTCATGGCTTGTTCACAGGCACGACTTTAAGAAGTACTGGTGGTTTAAGGAGTTGCAGCCATTGCCAGCATTGATCGGTTGCTTTCACAAAGTGCAGCAAGCACTATAATTTTGAAATCGTCGTTCAGCTTATTTCAAGTACTTGCTACTTAGCTCATGCTCATTTATTATCGTGATTAACTTATCGTGATTAACTTTCCATCAACATTTATACAGCAGTTGGACAAGTGAAACATTCACAGCATGAGAGAAGCAAGACCTCCTTTTACCATGAAACTCCGGCAATGCTGGTTGGCCATCTGATCGGGAGGGCTCTCGCAGTGCTCCCATAGCTTTGCAACACCTACACAGATGCTAGTCAAGTTACACGAAAGTGAGACTGACACAACGCTAGCCAGCTCTTCGGTCCCGTCTTCAGTGTCCTGTCCTCTGCATGAGTGTAATAGTGGACCGGCGGAATGCTGCCGTCTCAGACCATTCACAGATAGGTTGGGCTCTGTGTGCTCAGAAAGCGATTAGATTGCCGATCAGAGCAGAGGACTCTTAACTGTCATCACAGCAAAGCGCACCAGGACACAGCAAAACAGAAGCGAGCCGAATATACTCAAGCAGGGAAGTAGAGCGCGGAGCTGATCACCCTACCCTCAACTACAAACAGACAGGCGGGCTCCATGATATGAGTAGAGCAGTTAATAGGAAAAAGGGTCCACTCTCACACAACGTCGGCCGCTCTCACACAACATCATCAGCTCCGACACAACGTCGGCATTCCAAGGATACCAGCGCCGGGGGGGGAGAGGGGGCGGGGGGGGGAAGGAGGGAGGGGGGTGTCAATATGGAAAAGAGCCGGTAGTCGCTAAGAAAAGAGAGCAGTGACAAGTCCATGTTCAAAGACCGGAGGGCAGCACTAACAAAGCAGTGTGACAAGAGAAAATTAGGAGGACCATTCAACGCCACGCCAAAGGAGAACATTGCAGAGTGATCAATCGGAGAAGCTTCTCCGTTTCCACTCGGAACAAACATTTTCACCTCTGTCACAATTCGATTACACTTATAATAGTTTATAGTACTTTATACATTGCTTCTGTTTGTTCCTATCTGCCAGTGTTACCAACTGCAGAAAGTTCTTTGAAATATATGCCTGCAGAGACAATGGGCAGCCATTGCTCCAGAGTCCAGGCCAATGGTGTGCAATTCTCATGTAACTCCCCCAGACATAATAAACTACATATGACAATTTTGAGGTCTCCTGCTAATCCCATATCCATCAAATTCCATTGCCTTTCCACCTATCAATGTATTCTCTCTCTCTCTCTCTCTCTCTCTCTCTCTCTCTCTCTCTCTCTCTCTCTCTCTCTCTCTCNCTCTCTCTCTCTCTCTCTCTCTCTCTCTCTCTCTCACACACACACACACACACACACACACACACACACACACACACACACACACACACAGAGTCTGTGAAATGAGCTTGAACCCGTTCGACAGTCCCCGCAGGATGGATTTGGGTGAAAGATAAGGACAAAAGACGTCGTGCAGAGTTCGCAATACCCCTGAGAAAAGTGGGCAAGTTGAACCACACAGACCCTGCAATGCTGGCAGACTGCCAATCCAAAGCCCTGACCGCTACCGCCTTCACCCGAACAGAACGCCTGGTCATTATAGCTGTATTTGGCACAACTTTCGGTCCAGACACAGCGATAACGACCGGGCGTTCTATTCAGGTGAAGACGGTAGTACAGCCTGACCCATAAAGGCCCATAAATCTTTCTGAGTGTGCATATGTGTGTTAGCGTTGTTAGGTGTCTCACAAACGACACATGACTGTGCCAGACTATTTTGATGGACTTTCACCGACTCGTCAGGAGGTTGAACCCCAGCAGACGGCGCAGGGCGCATTTGACTGATGGATTAGGACTCACCACGTCACTGAACTCATGCCAACCTACGTGGCTGGGATTGAGACTGTACTACCGCGTACGGACCCTACGTAGCCACACCAGTCCCCTATGTGTGTTGTCATGTTCACTATATACAAAACTCCACAGAAAAACGCATAACTATGCCAGACTGTTTCGTCAGACTTCCACCTACTCATCAAGATGCTGAACCTGGACAGCCCGTCTGCCCAGGATACATTCGACTGATGGATAAAAAGACTCACCACATCACCCAGAGTTCGCGATACCCATCCCTGAAAGAGAGAAAGTGGTCGGTCTTCTTCACCAATCCCACTCGTGGACTTCTAGCAGACTGTCGCTCCAAACCCCTGACAAGACAAGAATGGCAGTAAGCCTCTGAGAAACAACAGCTCGCATCGGCTACTACTCTATTCTACCCCCTTATAACCCTCCCGGCGCAAGCCGAACATCAGGTTAATCATCATCATAGTGTGGAACATTGAACAAGCCTGTTATTAGGATTTCGCTTTGCAGTCAGTATGCCCTGTCTATGGACAAGCGATGGCGCGGTCGGATCCAAAATTAAGGGTGATGTTTAGCTAGCTGTTGCAAGATGATCTGGTGTGCGACTGCTCACCACGCACTGCAGGTGGTTCACGTGAGAGTCTGTCATCTCTTCCTCATCCGGCAAGGATGGAGGTGGTCGTTGTGCGCGTCTTGTCATCTCTCTATACACAACTCCACGTAAAAAAAGCACGACTGTGTACACACACCTCCACAAAAAAAAGCACGACTGTGCCAGACTGTTTCGTCCGACTTTCCCCGAACCGACTCCTCCACGACAAAAAAAAAAAAAAAAAAAGGACGTTCAACCTGGACAGACAGTCTGCCCAGGATGCATCTGATTGATGAATAAGGAGGACTCCCCATGCTGCCCAGAGTTAGAGATACCCCTTTACTCACAAAAGTGGTCCCCTTTACTCACACCGACCGACCCTGTGCGGCATCCGCAGGAGTGTGCATGTGCATGTGCATGTGCCTGTGCATGTGCATGTGCATGTGCAAACGTGTATTTGATAATAATCAGCACCAGATATACCATTCGCGATCGTGTCCAGGAACAACAAAGAGATGAGATAATGGGGCACACAGCCATTTTCGACACAAAGCGCACGTGCACTTGACACGTGGGTGTGTTGTAAATTGTCCCCACAACAACCCCTTTTTCCACCCACATGAGTAGATACAAAACATTGGAGCAACTTCACCTCTATAGCAGACAACGAAACACACTACAGATGATCATATCCAACACTGAAACAGTTTTACCTCTATAGCAAACAACATGAAGCAGTGTCACCCTCCCAACGTTCAAGGGGTGGGTCCGACCCTGGGGCCCGCTAAACCCCCCTTGTCGTGGCCCTTTTTTTTTTTTTTTTTTTTACCCGATAGATTACTGCATAAAGCACCCACCTGTAAAAAATAAATTTTCGTTTAATTTTGTTCACCAGAGAAAAAAATAAAATCGAAGAAGTTAGGGTAGGTAAATAAACTCGGAACTGCCCCCAGATTTTGTCGTTTAGTTTTCTTTCTTCTTTTTTTTTGGTTCGTTGGTAATTGCTCGGAATCAATCAATCAATCAACCAATTCCGTTTCTTCTTTTTTTCTTGGCTCGTTTGAAGACGTTCAAAATCAATCAATCAAACAATCAATCAATCAATCAATCAATCGATCGATCAATCAAAGTTCACTGATTGATTGGTTTCGTTTTGTCTCTCTCTCTCTCTCTCTCTCTCTCTCTCTCTCTCTCTCTCTCTCTCTCTCTCTCTCTCTCTCTCTCTCTCTCTCTCTCCCCGTAGTTCATCATCATGATCATCATCACATCATCATCATCATCATCATCATCGCCGTGGTCGTCGTCCGCGTCATCCTCATCATCATCATCATCCGCATCGCCACCACCACCATTATCACTAGACAATTAACTTCGCATAAATCTTGACCTGCATTTCATCCAAATCCTCGTCATCATCACGATGTTTCAGCATACCATCATCATCATCATCATCGTCATCATCGTCGTCGTCGTCGTTATCATTTGCCTCCTCTGGCTTCCTCTCTTCTCATACTTCGCCCCCTCCTGCTGATGGCCGTTTACGATCTCATCCTTACGCGGCCAATCAATTCTCTCCTGCGTCCCGACCATCATAACACGTCGTCGCATTCAAATATATGGTTTTACTCATCAAATTCCATCATCTGGATTCGAACACAGGTCTGTATTTCAACAGTTCCTGCGTGTGGTCCCCACCGAGCTAGGATCTTGGGTGCTTTTTTCAATTTCCATTTCATTCATTTATGTTTTCCACGTCAGTCATCCGGACAGATGCGGCGCAGAGAACCGTTTTCTTTGTTTTCTTTTTTATTATTATTATTATATTATTTTTAGAGAACCGATTTCCACCTTTGCTTTTTCATTTTCTTTCCCAAAAAAAACAAAAAAAAAAGTTTTTTATTTTTTCAAAATTTTCCTGCCAGCGTGCAGATATCAGGCCAAAAAACACATCTAAAAAAAAATAGCAGCGTTTGCCCGGGGGATGACGAGAACCCGCCTCATATTCTGTCCGCGCATTTTCCACTGCGGTGGGAGTGAGGGCCTGGGTCGACTACACAACATTCCAAATGTATCTCGACAGGTTTTGGTCCAAAATCATTGAAAATGTAGCACCAGTACAAATGCATCGTCCAACAAGCTGTCCAGATAGATGTAGAATGTGGAATAAGGGAAAGAGGCCCCGACTGATTGCGATGGTATCATCCCGCCGCCGTCACGTCGCCTCGCCAGCACAAGATAGGTTTCCGGTTGCGATCCCGATTGCGACTCCGCCTGCGGTCCCGCTTGCGACTCCGCCTGAGGTCCCGATTACGACTCCGCCTGCGATCCCGATTGCGACTCCGCCTGCGGTCCCGATTGCGACTCCGCCTGCGGTCGCAACAACGACAAACAACGAGCTGGACCGCGGCAACAGAGCGCGCCACGAAAAGAGAGAAGCGGTGGTCGGTATGCCCAAGGGATCGCGATGGCGCACGGCAGAACCCGACCTCATTTAGGGCGCACGGCGGCCATCCTCCATAATGTAGGGATCGCGATGCCCGACCGCCAGGCCATGAAGACTCTGCCCCCCTTCGCAGCTCTTCGCGGGAACGGTCACACCTTTACCCGTCTTCACCCGAATAGAACGCCCGCGGTCACTACAGCCGTATTCGGTGCAACTTTCAGTCTAGGTACAGCGATAATGACCGGGCGTTGTATTCGGGTGAAGACGGGTTGGGCATCAGATCATCAGCAGCAGCACTTTCCACCCCCCCTAGAGAAAGAACTCCTCCGCGATATACTGTAATATCACTCGGACTTCCGTGGATTCATCGGCGCGTCAAAATCTTCCAGCAAAGCTGTGCTCGGCTCGAAACAGCCACATCATCAACGCCTGACCTTCGCCATCCTTTCAGCTCTCTAAGTATAATACTTAACACTCTCCCTCGTCAACAAAATTCAAACTAGATTTTTTAGCAATACACCTTTGTCGGCCTCTTGGCTAAAAATAGAGAAAGTGTAGTGTATCTGTTCTGATCATCAGTTTAATATCTGATCCGTGGTCAATCGGTCCACATCTATTTTGAAAAAGAAAGAAAAAAAAAGCAAAAGCAACAGCAACACAACTCCACGATAAATACGTCGTGCGAGGACCTGAACACAAGGTAAACACAGAGAGAGGGACAGAGAGAGACACACAGGGAAGTCGTCCTAACCAACTTCCGAGGCCCAAAGAGCGACTCGCGGACAAACACACATAGCGCACACATACAAATACAACCCCCCCTTATTCTGATTGCCCCCCCCCCTCCAAGCTCCAGGTGATCACTGTGCACTCATTGACTGGCCTCTACAACACCATGGACTCGGAAAAAAAAANCCCCCCCTCCTCTTTCTAATCCCCCGCCAGCTCCGAAAGATTATTCCTGGAATAAAGCTGTGTTGAATACCCCCCCTGCAACCCAAAAATATTGAACCCTCGAGCTCACTCCAAAAAAAGAGAAGAAAAAAAACGTAGGTCGGAAGGCTAGACAAGGAGGCGGGAGGACGGAGGGACGGAGGGACGGAGGGAGAATTCCAAGGGACTGCGATCTTCTATCTAAGACCCTCATTGCTGCCCACATACTGCCCTCGATGAGCAGAGCATGCATATATAGGTGTATGGGCCTCTCTCAACTACTCTCCAAATGTGCAATATGAGACTGAATCTTGCACTAGAACATGGGAAAATACACCGCCATATTTTCTGCCGTTTGTGCACGTGGAGCGAGGCCCTATATGTGACGTGAATGGAGATACACAGTTAGTTGCCTCGTTGCTTGTTAGTTGATTAGGTCGTTATTAGTGTCGACTTCGCTGGCTCCACCTTCACTCATTCGACAGCTTATAGCTTGCTCCCTCACTCTCTCATTCATCCATCAGCTTGCTCACTAACATGTTCGTCATCTGTAATAGAGTAAAATATTCTGAGTGAGGGTCACTCACTCATTCATCCATCAGCTGCTGAGTACACATCTCGACGACAATGTTGTTCCAACAGCTGTAAGCTGTCGGCCCTCACCGCGCGCGCGCGCACGCGCACGCCCACGCAAGCTGTTCAATCCAGCAGGGGTTGCCACGTCAGCGTTTCGCTAGCCTGTGGGTCATCGCCACACGGCAGACGAAACGGAAACGAAAACGAAACGAGTGCATCTGCCCACGAAAGGTGGCAAGGTACGCTCGATACTATTTATAGCAAGCCGATGAACCTGGCCATTGTCTGTGGGAGGATGCACTCGTTTCGTTTTTCGTGATCGTGTGCCGTGCGGCGACGATCTGTGTCACAGCTCACTCGCCGCCTGCATACACGTCAGTTGGTTTTCAGCACACACACAAATCGCTTGCTACCCGCAAATCAACGTCAGCTGTTTTTCAGCATGCAGCAGAGAATTACACGTCAGCTACATCACTTGCTACCCGCAAATCAACGTCAGCTGTTTTTCAGCAGGCAGCAGAGAATTACACGTCAGCTGTGTCTCCGCAGGCATATCGGCAGTTTCAGCAGGCAGCAGCGCATTGCACGTCAGCTGGTTCAGCACACACACATCACTTGCTAACCGCAAATCAACGTCAGTTGTCTCAGGCAGCAGCGAATTTACACGTCAGCTTCGCCGTGCCTGCCTCCACATCGCTCGCTCAGCACACCTACAAACCCGGATTTTCGTTCCTCCCCACGATGCAGCATTCTTGATCTACGATCGACGATCCAGACCCACCCACGTCAATGTTGCTGAACGTCCACGTCAGCGCCCCCTCTCGGCGTGCGTGCACGTCCCTTTAGAACGAACGCGCGCAGGCCCACAGTGCCCATCACTCAACGCGCTGGCTGTTAAACCAACAACTCCTTCACGGCCGCTGCTTAAAAGTGCACTTCCACGTCAAAACTCGCTGACTGCTTAAAAGCGCACTTGCACGTTGTTTTACCAACGGCCTTATTACGTAGTATTAGCTCAGTTGCTCCAAAGTGCTACCAAAGTGCTTAAGAGCGTGTGAAGAGCAATCTGACCATTGCTTACCTTTCTTCTTCAGTTGCTCCACCCCCCTAAACTGTTGAAATGAAATGGAGACGTGCGTTCGAATCCAGATGGGGGGGAACCAGATGAATCAAATTCCTGAATTGCCCACGGCCGGGCAGTTTCACTTTCACGACGATATCTCCAGGCAGTCCCCCTTTTGACAAAAAAAAAAAAAGATACAAAGCGCACTTCCTCGCCAACCCACTTACTAGTCCTAACGTTTCCACGTCACCCGTCAGCCCGCTGCTTACAAGCGCATTCCTCGCCAGGTTCATCGTTTTGCTATAAATAGTAACGAGTGCGCCCTTCCACATCACCCGTCACTCCGCTGCTTACAAGCGCTTTGTTGATTGCGTCTCTCTACTTGTGCCGCGGCCCACCGACCTCACTTAGCAAGTCAAGCCTCTGCTCACAAATTCAATTCCCCACACGTCAACAACCCCCCTACCTATGAGTGCATTCCTTTCTTTTTCTTTTTTTCTTTTTTTTTGGGGGGGGGGGGGGGGGGGGGGGGGGGAGTGAAAAACGAGTGCATTCCCGCGCGTCCAACCGCTTATAAGAAAAAACTTGAACAAGAAGAATTCATATCGACGTCAAATCAAATCAAATCGCTTAAACGTTGAAAGACACCGCATTTCCACGACGACCCACTCCCCCGCTCTTCCGCTTCAATTCGTTAGAGCTTACCTTCCGCGCGGACTTGATTGGCACGAGAACATGAATGTCCACGTCATCGTCTCTCCGTTTAACGTATCTCCACGTCAGCTTCTTGTAGAACGTCAGAGGCGACCACGTGGAGGTTGGAGGCCTCGTCCGTTCGTTCGTGCAAGTTAAGGCGCTTCATAAACGATGCCACAAGCTGCTCCCTAACCACGCTGGGATCCACCACCTCTCTCTCTGCGCACTCTACCTGCAGCGACGTCACTCCTTTGCCCTCCATTCCACAAGGGATAATGTGCTTGTAGAACTCAAGATTAGGGTTCACGTTGAAAGCGAGGCCGTGGGTCGTAATACCCCCCCTAGACACACGGATGCCTATGGCCCCAATCTTCCGATCACCTACCCAAACGCCGGTCATATGGGAGAGACGTCCACGTGCTTGCACGCCATACAAGGCTGCCACGTCGACCATTACGTCCTCTAGCGCTTCCACGTAAGCTCGAGGACCAAGCCGAAGTTCTCGGAGACTGATTATAGGGTAACAGACGATCTGACCAGGTCCGTGGAACGTGACTTCGCCGCCACGTGGCACCTTATGCACTTCGGCGCCCAGCTCACGCAGCTTCTCGTCGCTGACCAGGATGTGGTGCTCCGTCGGTCGTTTGCCCATAGTGTAAACAGGATGATGCTGCAGAGTCAGCAACGACTCTCCAATCAGCCCATCCCGCCTCCGATCGGCCAAAGCCTCCATCAACCTGATCATCGGCGCATAGCGCGTAAGCCCAAGACGTACTACACTCAGAGAGCGTACCATTGCACTCATCCCGATCCCGATCCCGATCCCGATCCCGGGATCCTGCTCCCTCTCCTCTGGACGTATCTCATATGCTTGAAACTACTCTACGACATGTTCACCTCTCTCTCTCTCTCTCTCTCTCTCTCTCTCTCTCTCTCTCTCTCTATCTATCTATATATATATATGTGAGTGTGTGTATGTATTCTTCCCCCTCTCTGCCTACAGTTTACCAGGCAGCTCTGTTGACGATATAAATCGTCAAACATAAATATATGTGTGTGTATATGTGTATATGTATATATATTGTCACAAGAGTATCAGAGGGCAAATGCGAACAAAAAGGAAAAAAGAAAGATAAAAAAAAATAAAAAATTATATATATATATATCGTCAAATAGAACTGCCCGGTAAACCGTAGGCAGAGAGGGAGAAGAGGACAACAAACGAGGGGCTGTGACAGCTGTGACAAACATATATATATATATATATATATGTTTGTGTTTGCGGTTAGTAAAAGGAATCGGTGACAGATACAAGGATGGAGGCGACCAACAGGATGGCGAGGGAAAGAGAGAGCGTGGGGGTGATAAACGTTCCCAAGACAAACCGACGGAGCAACCCGCAGAGTCAATCGCAACGACCGGTACGAGAAGTGTGCTGGAATTAACTCATCAAACTTGAACTTCGCTTTAAACCACAGCAAAAAGGGAAGTCGAAAAAACTATTCTAGTCCTTGATCCCGCCTTCTTTCCTCGGCGGTGGCACCATTACTGAGATTGGTAATGTTCGTCGAGATGAAGTTTCATTGACGTTCTCGTGAAATGCGAATGCACTTTTGTCATCCTATTGACATCACATCTTTACCTGTTGCTGGCGGACGAAAACGGCGAAAAACCAATCCTCATTTCCTACGCAAGATCTCCCGCCCTCAAAGAAGAAAGAACGAGACAATACTACACTTCCACCACTCGGCACTTAGCCAAAAAAATGACGATAACAGATTTGAATTTTGCTTCGGGACCCATGTTTCCTCCTCCTGTACGCAACGTCGTCTGTGAAATTCATGAACAATTACCCGACTCTCCCTCTCTCTCTCTCTCTCTCTCTCTCTCTCTCTCTCTCTCTCTCTCTCTCTGTGTGTTTGTGTGTGTATGTGTGTGTGTGTGTGTGTGCGTGTGTGCGTGCGTGTGTGCGTATCTGCCTGTGTGTGTGTGCCACGCAGCGCACACACGCACGCACACAATCACTCGGCAGCGCAACCAACAGATCAGGAAGCACGGACGCCTCTTTCACCCCCACAACCACACACATTCGTCTCCCGTTACCGTCCAAGTCAGGTCTTTTGAGGCTGATCCCCCTACTCTCAGGGCATATTCACCCTAGCACTTTCCTAAGTGTATTTTGAGGTCTTTTTCTTGTCTCTCTCAGGGCATATTCACCCTAGCACTTTCCTAAGTGTATTTTGAGGTCTTTTTCTTGTCTCTCCCTCTCCTTTCTCCTTCCCTCCTCTCACGTGTCCTTCCCGATCATGGCCCTCGCCGCATCACTCACCACATGTGCGAAATGAGACCTGGACTCCACATGATTTCGGAGGGAGTTTTGAGACAAAATGTTGATGAAGTTTTCCTATTATGTTGATAAAGTTTTCCGTAATAGGAATGGTGCCCGCCTAACATCCCGAAATGGAAAGTGGTGGTTTGTCCGAGTGACCATCCGTGGAGCATAGCAACCAGCAACGTCCGGTAGAGGACGACTTTGGGCGGTGGTTGGGCGACTGGTGGTCTACGAGGCCCTGCTGCCATCGTCGTTGGGGGTGGGTGGAGTCTGGGTTTGTGGCACCGGGAAGGGTACCGGCGGAGATCTTCTCGTCCGGCCTGTAGTCGAGACATTGGAAACCTTCGGGATGTACCACCCCCAACGTTCGTGAGTCGGCACAATATTGCGGCAGAAATCCCTCCCGTGAAACTTTTCCACACCGCAGACCATGTGGAAATGGAATTCGTTCCTTTTCCAGGCCACAAAGCGTGGTGTGTGGAGCCCCGCGGAAAACACAGAACCTTTCCACAACCTCTTCCGGGGCATGTGGGGTCCCGGAAACAATTCCGGGGCAAAACTTTTCCTTGCCGCATTCCTGTGGGGTCCAGGCATGAGAATGAACATCGAAACGTATGCCGGTCAGCAAGATCAGTAAGGCGGGGTGGTAACTCTGCGCTAACTACGCAAGTCACTGGGCCGGGTTGCACTACTCTCCATAGGCCAAGTTTGGAAAGTAGGCGCCTGGTTGCACTTAATAGCCAAACTTGGTGCGAGAAAACGTGTCAGAACTTTTGCCGAGTCTCCTTTTTTAATCCGCCTGGTTGCACTGCTCTCCATAGGCCAAGTTTGGCGGGTAGGCGCCTGGCTTCACTTACTCACCAAACTTGGTGCGAGGAAACGTGTCATAACTTTTGTCAAGTCTCCTTTTTCAATCCGCCACAGAGTCCGGCGAGTTCCCGACTCTCTACTGCTATGTTGTGGAGGGTCATCCTCCACAAAACAACTTCTTGGCGAGTGCAGTGCTTCACGAGTGGAGATCAGACAGACAAAAGTTCTAAACTTTTTTGTAGAACAAATATAGTGGCGAGTAAGTGCAACCAGGCCTCCAATTCGACACGATTCAAGTTTTTTCCACTCTCCACACATCCGCCACGAATTGTGGCAAATGGCGAGTAGTGCAACTAGGCCACTTGCCAGAGATGGTAGCGGCAACTCAATTTGACGAAGCGCTTCATTTTCACAGGGTCCTTCTTCAGTACCTCCGAGGATGTGGACTCTCGTGAGCCTGTTCTCAACATAGGATCCATTGCGCGTGTCGCCTGTGCAATAGTGGGACACAAAATAGTTTCTCCCCACCTCGAGGCGCCTTGCGATCGGTAAGGGGAATATATATATATATATATATATATATATACACAGAGTTACCAGCCTGTACGTACAGAGGCCATTGGGCAGACCTCCGTACGTTCGGGTGTTCGAGGTCTCGTTCGGGGTCTAAACCTGAAGGGGTTCAGCACCCACCAAAAATTATTGCGGTGCATAAAAATATTATTTTTCCTTTTTTTTTTTTTTTCTCTATAATGTTAGCTACATGCCTATGAATTTTCTAAGTCATTTTGCTAAGACAAAAAATATATATATATATATCCAAAGATGGAGCTGTCAAACGTGTTCGTCCACTCACAATTGTTTTTCTTTTACCTTTTACTTTTTGTTTTCACTTTATTTCGAGGCCTCGACAATTTTATTATTTTTTGAAACTATTTTCATAAGTTTTTAATTATCTAAAGGACACATATATAAATTTTCACGGCAGTTGGCTATGCCCAGAAAAATAACAAATTGCCGAAGATGGCGATGTCAAAAACGGACTTATGCATTCACTAATTTTTATTCTTTAATTTCCTAGGCTACCAAAGTGGTCCAGGTCCACTTGCCCGGCAAGGCCAAAAAGAAATAAAAAAATAAAAAATATTTTTTAATTAAATTTTTTATTTTAAATTTGATAAACAATTTTGACTTGACCATAAGGCAAAAGTTGTTCGGTTTATTTTTCTGCATAACATAGTTTTTTTTCAGATTTTTGGATTTGATTTTTTTTTTTTTTTTTAGCTGGGACCTTCCCTGGTGCTTGCACGGCCGGACCGCCCAGGAAAATAGGGTGACCCGGGCGGCCCGGCTGATATCCTTGTTAATTTCTCTTTTTATTTTTTATTATTTTTATTATTAGTATTTATTTTCCATATTTTATTTTTATTTCAAATTTGGTAAGGAATTTTGATGTAATGCTCAGACATATGTTGTTTATTTTATTTTTCTGTAAAACATATATTTTTTTTCAGATTCTTGTGATTTTTTTTTATTTTATTTTTTTGAGTCTGTGTTCGGCCCGAACGACCAAACGCATGCCCTAGGGGTCCCGTACGTTCGGGCGTTTGGCCACTCCCGAACGCCGGCCACCCTGCATATATATATATATATATACTCCTGATGAGTCGGTGAAACTCCGACGAAACAGTTTGTCACAGCCCCTCGTTTGTTGTCCTCTTCTCTCTCTCTGCCTAC
>BFEA01000200.1:397983-412799 GCA_003427395.1 Chara braunii | reverse complement strand
CCCCGCCGGCTGTTGGTCCCGCCCCCGGCCCCGCACCAGCAGCTACCCCGGTCCCACGAGTGGGGGGTGTGGCCCCTGGGGGGGTTCCGGGTGGGGCATAAAACCCCATTTTTGGGGTTTAGCCCATGTGGTGCGCGCTCTGGCTGTGCACCCCCCACTATTTTTATTTTTATTTTTTATTTTTTATTTTTATTTATTTTTATTTTTTTTTTTGGGGGGGGGTCTGGAGCCGGGGTTGGGGGTGCCCACCCCCGGACCCCCAGACCCCCACCGGGGCCCCGGGGCCGGGGCTCGACAACCCTGGAAAAAAGAAAGAAAGAGGAAGTTTTGACCTAGGAAGAATAAGACGCATCAGAACAATAAGAAGAATAAGAGAAGGAAGGAGTTAGGAAGTACAACGTGTCTCAACTATTTGGGGACGGGGACTCCCCCACTCCGAAAGAAAGGAGTGAAAAAAAAGAGGAGGAAGGGGATAAAATAGGCCTCGCAGCCTCAACAAGCCCCAACCGAACCACTAAAGTATGCATTAACAAAGCCTTTATCCAAGACGCGTAGAGAAAGATAAGTTTCTTGCATCAACATTCGTGCAGGAGGAATCTCAGAGTCTAAAGACAAGAAGCATTGTCTCCTCTTCCGTGCCGATCTCCAGGTGGGATCGTGCATCGTTGCATTCTACTATTCCATAAATAATTATTATTAATTAAATTATTACTAATTATTTTTTTAACTACCGTTTATCCATTACAACTTACCATGATTTCCCTGCGATGCAATTGGTGCTACTAATGAGCATGATATTGTCGGGAGAGTGTTGGTATCATCGGATCTCGTACTTCCTACAGTGCACCATCGTGACTTTATCTAAGTACGGTGTAAAGTCAGCGGACATGCCATACTACCTATTACTTTGGATCGCATGGGTTGTGGTCAATAAACCACTAACGATGTGTGCTTAACGGTTATTGTTATTATAATGGTACAATTTACATCTGGAAGGGTTGTTGGCAAATCACTAAATACTCACACGGTTGCATGTGATGTTATGGGGAGTTATACTGAAAGATTGAGAGATTGGCGAGAAACACAAGGAAACTAGGTGGGCGATCGAGCCTGCATTCGGCTGGGTTTTATTGACCATCACAATCCTTGGTGATGCAGCAACCTCTTTCCGACAGCTAATGAAACTGCCTCGAGTATGGTGATGCAGCAGTATGGCTGGTGGGCCACTCTCGACGATGTCAGTCACTATGCCTTCCATGCTTACTATACCTTATATACCAACAATCTCGTCGATGCGAGTTGTTAATCTTGTTGCACCAGGATTGCAGTATCAAGTGCAACCACCATCGATCCAATGGGGAATGCACCCATGACCCTTGAATATATTGTGGTCGGGAATGGAGCAATGGAATGCTCTACATACTTCACCCACTTCACAAACCAACAACCAGCAAGTGTCTAATTACCAAGTGACGAATAAGAGTGACAATGGACAAACGAATTCCGACGGAAAGGGTGCCTCTACTAATGTTTCTCCAAGGTCGGAAAATCGAAAATATTTTATGGAAGAATATATGAATATTCTTGAAGATACTAAGACGAACAAGGCATTTGAAGAGGTAAGAAAATAACCTCATAATGGAAACCATGGTGGAATTCAAAATTTCAAAGAATACCTAAGGAGTCGCTCAAGAGGCAAGTTTACAAATTAAAGCGAAGAAATGAAAGTTTGGGTTACATCGACTTTGGTAACTCATTGAAATTATTACTAAGAAATCGGAGGAGGTTGATTATCAGGCTAAGCTTGAGACTACTGTAAAATAGAAGTTTGAGAGGTTGCGCGCTGAGAAAGCTCAACTATAGTTGGGAAGAAGGAATCCAATGCTGAGAAGCGGAAGTGAGGAGGGAATCGTACTCCCGCACTTGCCACACTGAAGGAGAATGTGGGGAAGTTTGGATCTCGGGGCAGTATGGACCAGGTGAATCTAAATGTCACCGAATGAAAAAGGGCCTAGCAAGGGAAGCGTCAACAAAATTTGAATGCTAAGCTGGAAGGGAGCAGTGACCTTGTCGACATAAAGAAGATGGTAGTTGCATTAATTTGCCAGTTAGAAAATAAAAATGCTTGTTAGTTCTCACAAACCGACTGCTTTGCAAAATGTGCTCAATACGATAGAAGAAGAGGTTGATGAATGAGGTTTGACCACTTACATGAGAGTGTGCCTCAACTTCTATATGTTGTTGCATTACACAAGGGTTCAAGCGATGTGCAAGCAAAAAAACATACAATACTTTTGGAAGGGGATGGGTGTGCTGAAACTTACTCGCCTTTATCTGCAAGACTGTGCGGATCTTCTGAAGGAGGACACTCCATCTACGACTGAAGATAAGGACACCATGATGTTAGGAACAACGGTAATAATGACGATTTCAATGACAATTGCCTGGTCACGGTAAACTTACGTTGGGGAGTTTCCCCTCTTTGTGAAAAGCAATCCCTCGGATCTTGAAGTTGAAACATGTTGTAGATTTCAGTACTATCGCATTGTTGGATCAAGTCCATACCCAGATCTGATTGTTCTGTTAGCCTGATTGCAAGGAGACATAGCTTGGTGACAGGCTTTATGTCAGTTACAAAGTGGGATAAGATTTAGGCGGTCATAGTTGCATCTACGTCCTCACGTCCCTAAGTCATGAATTTGTATATGTTGGAAAAACTGTTCAGTTATTGATTTAAAAGTTGAAACCTGTTGTAAATTTTAGTATTGTTGCACTTTTGTATCCAGTTCATACCCTAAAGTTGTTGAGTGGGAAAAAATATTGCGCGGCCATACCTATGTCTACGTCCTTATGTCCCTAAGTCATAAACTTCGCATATATATATTCGGTCACTCAAAGATATGTAGGTCGAGCAGTGTTTGGCCTTGAGAGGAGCAAGTAACCATCGGAGGTATGTGTGGCTGCGAAAATTTGGCCAAATGCACTACGTATCGATCCTAGTTTGATTTGGGAGAAAACTGGCGGTTGAAGGTATGAAACAAAAGATCACTTGGAATCATACTTTTCGCGGGTTAATTAGCGGAAGAAGTCTCGTGGGAGTCAGGGTAAAAAAAAAGGTATTCAACAACCTGTTCTCAGTATTGTGGCACATACGTATGACATCAAGGAGCTATTTACGCAACTGCCACATTCTAAGATAAGGAGTGTGGTGCTTTGGATTGTTGAGATGTTTTAATAAAACATTATTAGGAGAATTACAGTGTGAATGTGCAAAAACAAACAACTAGCTTCGGGAAGTCACGACAAGTAAACGGATGGAGGGCAGTTTAGTTCAGTAAGCTAACTGAACTTACAAATTTGCAGTTGCAAAATATCTTCATTTTCGTTGCGGATACTATTTTGTGTCAGAAGTGTGGTATACCTATGGGGGGGAAGGCTAGCCCCCCACTGCCGTGCGGCATGTGTATGCTTGCTGATTTTTGTGAGTTTATTAAGAGGGGATGGGAGACTAGTCGCAGGTAAGCGGTACATCGATGACATTTTCAAAGTCTAGTTTTTTCGTGAGGATTAACCGGATGACGGCGAGTGAAACTAGTTACAGATTGCGATCTTGATGCTTTGCAAATTGAGATAACAGATCCTGGTAATGGGGTCCTAGACTTTCTTGAAACAAGTTTCGTCGTAGGTAGCTTTTCTTCAGCTACCTTGATGTTCGATAAGATTGAAAATGCGGATAAAATTTGGGATGTAGACCCACCGAGGTTTCGAACATACAGTGACTTTGCATCCTTCATCAGAATTTCGAACCCCAGATGACCATGTTTGCTACGATTGGGAACGTTATTTTGAGGATTTTGAATAATTTTAACGACTCTGAGAAAACATGCCTAAATGTTTTGGGTATGGTTGAGGAGTTGTGCAAATTGGATTACCATGACAAAATTGTCCATGCGAGGCTTTATAAGCCTTAGGGAAAAATCACCCTTTCGAAGCAAACTGTTATAAGTGGCTCGCTTCGGAAAATGTCATGACCAAGTGAGTAAGACCGATTCAAATGGCAATGTATGGTACTATTACACTGACAATTGAGTTGGATTTGTTGTTGTCCTATCCGTGGTAATTTTTATATGCCAATGTGGTTTTCCACCAACTGGTGGCGGTAAGTGATGAGATCTTGAGCGCACCTCGTCTTGTGATCGACATCTAAAAGTGAACAACGTTTCCCGCATGGACTATAACTACTATGGTATGGACCTGCGCATATATAGTGCCTCAAGTATAAATGGATAAATCTTATGTTTTTGAGTTGCTTTATTTTATATTTGCATTGGAAGACAATCGTAACATGCTTGAGCAAAGACAAGTTCACGCACCTTCCTCAAACATGCATTCCCACGCCTCTCAGAAGCGGGACAATATGGGAGATTAAGTGTAACCATGATATTTCAAAAAACGGTGGGCGCAATTGCGCGTCGAAGGGCTGCGGTAGTATTGCGTAGTTTGTTGAACCAGGACGAAAAACCAAGGTAAAGGATTTGTAAAAGGGTTGAAATTGCTAATCTTACGCGAGACAAAACTCGTTTTGTTTTGTTTTATTTTGTTTTAACTAAGCTATATTATTTTGTCAATTTCACCTTTCACTATCTACCTATCACTACTCAGTCTACTCTTAAGCCTCTACAAAGGACCCCTGCAAGCATAGCTACCTCTCACAATTAACGGGGTGCATGTTCGCCCCTGCCCTAGTTGGCGATGATAAGGTGAGGCACCAGGAGGGGGCGGGGGGCAGCTAACACAAAGACCGAGCATTTTTGCTCGTCGCCGTACGCATCGCCCGCTATCAATGTGGACGACGTTTATTGTAAAAAGCAGGGTAAGGTATATAGGATAGGATTTTTTTAAGAGTAAAAAAGTTGGGTATGAGTAGAAGGATCCGAGTATTCCTGACAGTGTTTTATGATCAAGGGTGTTGGGAAGGAGGGGGATGGGACCATGATAAGTAAAACTCATGTCATCTTTTTCTTATCAAGTTCATGTTGTTTATATTTAACGAGTTGAATTACAAAGAAGATGTGGTAGTACCGCCATTTTACTGCTCGAGAAGTCAGCCTTCAACAAACATAATGTAGTGCTCCATACAATAAGGTTTGATAGCCCTACAAGACTTGACGAGACCAACGAAAATCCCTACCGAGATGGGAAAACTGCATCCACTCCACAATGCTTTCGATGAAATGTGGGACCGTACGTGGGTGGCCAAAATTTTGCACGTGATTGATATAGAGCACCTAGTACGTGCAGATCCCCAGAAAACCGTTATTGGGCAAAATTCCTAAAGGAGGAAAGAACAATGTGCCACAATGGGTCATCTTACCTATATTTAGAAACTCACATTCATAACTACTATTAATTTGCTTGTTGAAAACGCTCCACACACCCGTCGCCAGAGTGCCACACCGAATGGACAACAAATATATCCCAATGACACTTATGCTACCTCGCTTCCGGACAAATTATCATTGATTTGACCAACCCCAAGTATTTCAAAAATATTTTGTTCTGCTTATCGAATTGCATCTAAATTTGAACAATAGTTTGTATTTCAACAGCTCATCGAGTGTACCAACTGAGCTAGGCCCATTGATTTACTTTCACGTAAAAAAAAAAAAAAAAAACCATTAAAAAAAAAAAAATTGCAACTGTAATATGAGTAATCATTCTATAAAATCTGGACCTATTCAAAAATGGCAATTTCCTCAATAGCAGTCCCAACACCCAACTTGCACCATGCATACCCAAACCTTATCCAATGTCAGGTAATACCCTATTTTTCCAACAATCGTTTGGAAAAATAAATTTACCCGCTTATACCTTTCCGCACTTAAAAAACAAAGGCGCGATGATTACCACGGAGGTCACTTTCGACCTCCAGCACGGGCCAGATACACCGGCCATGCGTGGCGCGCAAGGCATGCAACCGATGTATGAGAAAGGTATTGGTGATTTAAGATTGGTATGCAATCGGCACAACTTGTCACAAGTTTCAATTGCATCAAGATTTTGCTACATTATTGTAGTTGCATATTTGTTTCATCTGATGGTCAAACTCTTCCTGGGACAAATAAATTAAGATTGGCATGTGGTCGGTACGACTGATTTTAGGTACAAAACTCACTTCCATGAAAATTTATGATGTGTCGTTCTAGTTTCACATTTGCTTCATCTAATGGTCACACTCTTCTTGGGATGTGGCATTGGCATAGTCAGTTAGGGCGATTGAGCTGTTGAATTGCTGGTTTCGCATCTTTATGTCACTTGGTTTGTTGTAACTAGGCTTGTAGCAGGTGGCCGACGTTGCAACGGACGTGGTGACGATCCGCTACTTTGTCTTTTGAGGGTGCTTAATTTTTTACGAGCCATGCTCTCACTGCTTAGGCTATAGCAGTTCGAAATTTCCGGACTATCTCACGTCGATTTGATTTGGTTGTCAGTTTTTTCGCAGGTTTGTGTTTTCATTGCGAGCATTCTGCAGACATTTGTTAGCCTCTTTCTCGATGTAACTTGCCTTATAGGTTTTATCCTCTTTTTTTAATTTCTTTGTCTGCCATGTAGGATAAAAGGCTTATCACTGCTTTGCATTCTTTGTTTTGCGAGCGATTGACAAACACTCCTTGGTACAATTATAACCAATTTTATGAAGTTGTTGAATTGATGGATCGCAAAGGCATTCAATACCATTAACTCTCTCTGTTACTTTTGTTTGTGCGAGTTTGAAAGCAAGCAAGTCTCTACATAGCACGAACTCTACTTCAAACTTTTTCAAGGCAACTATACTAACGGGCTGAAGTCGTTTCAGATATAGTCTCTGAGTGGATCCTACACATACATATGTTGGTTTCACCTGAAGATTATACCCATTACATTTCAGTAAGGTGAACTCGTACATGTATAAAATTTGACACACAAAACGAGAGAAGGCCGGACCACAAGTTTTATGTTCTCTACCGTCTTCACCTGAATAAAACGCCTGATCATTGTCGATGCATCTGGACTGAAAGTTGGCCCAAATGCAGCTACAATGACCGGGTGTTTTATTCGGGTGAAGACGGTAGTCTCCTTCCTCTTGTTAGGATGTATTTTCTTAGAGGCACTGGTTGAAATTTATTGTTTGTTGGTTTGCACTTTAGGGTTTTTTTCTTATAGGTACTGCTTTCATTGGTTTCTTAATCCCTAAAGGAGGTAGACAATTACTTTTTAAGATGATGCCCGTCGCTACAGGGGCACGAATCTCTCAAAGGTTGAAGCAAAAGGTCTGTCCGTATATGAATTTGTGACTTGTTTTATACATTGACTGATGGATGCGGACCCAATTGTAAGTCTACGATAACAATAAACTCCCTTTGTTTATGAAAGGCAAACTCAGAATTGTGGATCCCTTCACGCAGTCTCCGAACCTCAACCTTCGCTGGTTCAAACATCTCATTTTCACACCATCCTCACTTTGGGTTCCCCTTGCTTTGGCACAAATCGCGGCCTTGGCCTTAGAGGCTCCACCCGAGATTGACCCTTTGGTACGGCTCGAGGACAAGTACTTGAGACTACCAAGGGAAATACTGGAACGGTGACCTAGCGGATGAACATTGGTTACATCTCCTACGAACATGGAGGAAACTCTTGCGACCTACAGGAACGGGGCCCAGAGACTCCCCAATCGCTCGACGCTAGAGTGGTGGGAATAAGTGTTTAGGCAACCCTTGTTTTGCAGCAGACTAATCACGGACTCCCTTGGTCGGGTGAGATGTAGCTCAGACCCCCCATGGAGAGGTTGGGTTAAGCACAGGTCCGGAGAGCGGACCTCTGAGATGTGGCAGCCAGGGAATGGAAGAGTGCAGAAAGAATGCGTGGATGTCTGCGGTATTGCCACCTAACAGAGTCAGCAATGGAAGAACTCGTTGACAGTTTCCCCCTTCAACGGTACACCACCCTTAGAAAGAGCCCTCGCTTAGAAGAGGGCGATTGGGTATGACTACCCGACCCTAGAGCACAAGTGCTGATCGAATGCTTTGACGTCGCGGAAAAGGGACAGCTACGAGGGAGCTGACAGCCTTTTGTTTGGAAAAGGAAAAGGGAGGTCTATCGCATAAGAGTGATAGAAGAGGAGAGGGGTTGGAGGGATTATTGGCCAATGACCCCGATTGAGGACCTCCCCTTCGACCCCGATGAGTGGCAGTGGGCGTTGAAAGGCCAGACAATTTCAAAAAGGGGGAGGAAGCCGAGACTGGTAGCTCTAGCCACGCTAACGACTAAGACAATATACCGAATGTGCAAAACGAGGCGCAGGCTGAAAAACGTGGTAGAAAACAGATGGCAACGCCATCTCAACATAGACAATGGCCTGCTCAAGCCCATCCAGTGGTTCAAGGAGTATAGAAAGAGGTCGGCCAACATCTCTGCCCTGCAATGGCAAATCGCTTACTAGTTCAAGAACTGGCTGTTTGACCACACGCAGTCAGAACAACGGGGAAGGGCGCTTTCTTGGTACCGAAGATGCCTCCAGAACTACCCCGGCAGAAACCGCCCTGGGACAGTGGAACACATCTTCCTACAGTGCCCCCCAACCATATTACTGTGGCGATGGTGGGACAAGATCTGGCAACATATTGTACCGGGCTCATTATGGCTATGGGACTGGAGGGCCATACCATTGGGACACTGCTCCCAGTTTCAAGGAAACACCTTTGAAGAAAACATGTTTTACCTGGGTAGGCACTCCATTTTGTGGGTAATATGGTGGAGAAGATGCATTCTGGAACTGGAGGGGGCCAGGGTGGAAGATGGGGAAGTCACAGAGCAACTACGTCTACAAATACAGCACGAGATCATGACCCAATGGCGGGCTGCTAAGAAAAAACTGAACCTGGCACACACCAGGGTGGACATTGATAGAATCATCTCCTGGTTCTGTGAGGAATGGCTCGGAGGGAATTGGGGGGGGGGGAGACGAACAAAATCATCGGGAAGAGGGGACGGGGCCGCAAGGGGGGCAAAAGGTACCGTCGGAAAGGGATTATTTGTTCAACAAAATCATCGGGAAGAGGGGACGGGGCCGCAAGGGGGGCAAAAGGTACAGTCGGAAAGGGATTATTTGCTGCATTTTCATGAATGAACAAGGGTGGACCCTAGGGAACTGTTACGACCAGCCCAAGAATTCACTGAACGTTTTTCCCCCATCCGCTGTCCCTGGAGGAATATCTGTGGGACGGTATCTAATCACCGAAGCAGTACCTCATTCATCTGCTCGTCTGCTCCTGAGCATCTTCATAGCAATGACCTTACAACCACAGTGAATTGTTGAAAATCGGCCACAGTCAATTGTTGATCATCGAAAAGAGGGGAGACTAAAACGACGCCATGAGTCCCGGCTCCCCCCGGGCCCAAGGTGTCAATCTGTTTTTTTCCTCCCAGGCTACCGCTGGCATAGTTTCACTCAAATAAATAAGCCCTGTCAATCCCCTGAGACCCAGGGCCATCAATGCTGGCAGGGCCCCAAGAGTTCCAAGAGTTCCAAAAAATGTTGATATACAAGAAGTGACGTATTCAAGGGATGCTGGACCCGGTTTCCAGCAGATTATGCTCCCCACCAATAGATGGAGCGGCCCACCAGGCAAAGCGTCAATTCCGGTGGTTCTCTTACCACCACTGGGATAGAGGCTTTGCACAAGAGCCTTCGAACCACAACTACCTTTCACAGGCAAGCGGATAGTCCATCTAGTAGCCTACTCCTGAAAACACGGGGCTCGAGGGAGGGTTGGAGGCCGGCGAAAAGAAAAAACAAGAAAAGAAAAGAACCAAAAAAAGGAAAGAAAACAAAGAGTCCCCACTCCAGGGACGGCGGGGAAGGCCCTCAAGAGGGTGGAAGGTACACCAGTGCTTTTAGGAATGTATCTGGCCACGTCTTTCTTTTCGTTTTTGTTTTCCACTGCTGTAGCATCATGTATCCGCCCTCAATCGCAGCATAAGGGATTCCTCCTTTTTTCTTTGCTTCACTGCTTTTTTCCCGTAGACGCCCTCACGGAGGGCACAGTCACAAGAGCACCTCATAGAATGTATCTGGTGGTTATCAAGGCGTTTAGGAATTCTCTCTTTTTTTTTTTTTTCCTTTTTCTTTTTCTTTCTTTTTTCCCTTGTTTTCCCTTATTATTTCTTCGATGAAACTGCCCCAGGGCCACGTCCCACAAGCAGCGTTGCGCTACCTCAACGCTGAGCATTCAATCACATGCGACAGGGCGCCACCTCCAAGATACTAGACGTCCCTCCAACTCCCGCGGTGGATTCAAGGAAAGAAAAATTAATTTCCTTTTCTTGTTCTTGTTTTTTTTTAATACTGGAAACCAGGGTTAAATGCGTTTTTCTCAAATAGAACGCCCCCTACCCGAGCGCCCTTCCATTGAGCTAGCTCTCATTTTCTTCTCTTGGTAGCCAGCTCAACAAGTCTTTCTTCCGGAACCACAACTTTTATTGACATTGGGATAATGAGCCTGGCTGCTGATGTATCATAGTACCGTACCATCCTAAGCCCGATTATGCAAACGGAGCAACAAGGCGGTTGTCCAGCCAACAGGTAGTACTTTGACACGAGCGGTTAAATTTGCCCTGTTTAGTGGATAGGTGCATTCAAGAGGAAGTTCTTTCCTCACGCTGTCCTGTTTTCCTGATTTTGACGCTCCTTCGTCGTCATGTGTGTGTGAAGTCCGGCACCGGGCGTGCGGAAAAATGCTGAAAAAATGAAAAACAAGAACATCCGGATATTTAAAAACAGCTTTCTTCATTTCTAATGAATTAAAAAATGCTCAAAAAGCTGTCACACCGTTGAGGCTACCTCAACCTCAACTCAACGGTGCAAGTGCGACTTCGCCCCCGGCTTGGCCAAACTCGGTGCACATTGAAAATCAGGGTCAGCAAAAACAGGCTCCGAGCTAGTGGTGGTTAAAAAAAAAAAAAGACAGGAGTGCATTAAACTTATTAACGGATGATGACGGACCCAGTTGCAGCTACAATAAAATTGGGCTGCCCTTCATTCAGGGGGTGGGGGGTGGGGGGTGGGGGTGGGGGGCCCTTTTGAACATCCGTTAAAATCAGACTGATGCAGAGAGGATTACCATGCACATGAATGAGATGCATTAATTGAAGGAAGTTTTTTCCGTAAAACGAAAACAATCGAAACAAAGAAAGGGAAAAAAAAGAGGAACTAAAGGAAAACAGGGGGGGAAAAAAAGTTCCAAGGAAAAAAGAGCAAACACTGCTCTCTCTCTCTCTCTCTCTCTCTCTCTCTCTCTCTCTCTCTCTCTCTCTCTCTGTGTGTGTGTGTGTGTGTGTGTGCATGTGTGTGTGTGTGTGTGTCTGTGGTGTGCACGTCTGGGTGCATATGAGCACATCCAAAATTGAAACAGCTTTACCTCTAAGATCAAACAACACGAAACACAGTACAATACCATTATATTGCCCGTTCCTTGTGCAGTCCTTTCTTCACATTCTTTACTTGTTTTGGTTTCCTCTTTGATTTATTCTTTCCTTTCTCGGCTTTCCGTTCCTCTTTCCGGGATTTCTCGTTTATTTCTTCTCACATGCGTTTGCATGTTATGTTTTTGGCTGTTCCTGCTTGTGCCTGTGTTTGCTTTTGGCCGTGTGTGCAGGTGTGTGCGGCAGCCTGCATGGCTTCGTGTCTGTGTGTGCGGTGGCCTGCATGGCTTCGTGTCTGTGTGTGCAGCGGCCTGCATGGCTTCGTGTCTGTGTGTGCTGCGGCCTGCATGACTTCGTGTCTGTGTGTGCATAATACTGCACATATGCATGCATGCATGTGCGTTCATGGGTGTCCACCTGTGTGCGGATGTTGTGTTTGTACCAGCCTTCTCTGCTCCACTGCTGCACTCTGTGACAAACCTACAAGCGCAGAGTGGTGACGTCAGGGGCTGGCCCCATGGATTACCCCGATTTTCAGTTGGTGGTAATTCGAAAAAAGTCTGTGGCTTGTACAGTTCCACCATATCCACTGAGGAAAGGGGGGGAGGGGGGGGGGGGGGGGGGGGGGGGGGGGGGGGGGGGGGGGAAGGGGGCCCATTTTGGGAGGAATTTCGCACGGGGAGAAGGGGAGAGGGGTTGGCTGTAAATTACGCAGTGCTTCCCCTCTGTCCCCCTGACCAGTACACACTGTTGGCGTCAAGCCACCAGAGCAGTGAATTTGTTCGTGCAGGTAGTCGAGTACGTACCCACTGCCTCGCATGACAGCAGCACTCACACGGGAGTTTCCTCCATGTACGTGGATTCGTACATCTCACAGCAGGCCAACGGAGGTACCTGGTCTACTGCGTTCCCACTTATTGCTTCCGAGTCCAGACGACCTGCTTTCCTGCCTGCGTGTGCCCAATCAGCAACACTTTCTCCCAGCAAAGGCAGCAGGCATCAATGGTCTTAGGCAGTGACAGCACCAGAGAGGTGCTTTGTCTTGTCTTTTTCTGATGTAGTAATCTTTTCGTCTACCTGACTTCCCGTCCGCCCAGTTGCCCACTACACGGTCACAATTGCTTGTGGGACCACTTCCCGACCAACAGCACCTTTCTTTTTCTGACTTTCCGCCTCTGTCCATTCTCCTTCGGGTTCATAGTTCCCCTTCTCTTCACCCGGCCACTGCCGACCTTTCTCGCTGCCTGCCACTGGAAACCTGACTCCTATGGTGTTCTTTCATTCATGACTCAATAGCCAGCATCTCACTGCACGGCCTTAGCTAGGACTCAGCTCCTCCTCTGCACTATGGGTAGATAAAGCAGAATGCCGATGAAGGTGGACAGGACGGACCAGGGCCAGACGCCACGCCCAGACACTGACATCGGAAATTTTGAGGGCTGTGGTACACTATGGGATCGATGGACATCGAGGAACAAGAGGACCAGACAGAGCACCTCTCCATCCCTGTGAGCTACGACTCAGGAAAGGGCCCTTAAGTTGTCCGATTGGCAATCCTGGTGTGACTCCACTGGCTGCCAAAGGAATTCCGATACACGCGACGCTCGATTGCCGCGGACGCGGGGTTTGTACCCAGAGCTGCGGAGTAAAACTGGTCAGACGCAACAGAATGCAATTTCGCCCCAAACTGCAATGTCACGTGGCACCAGCTGAGGCCGAAGAGTAGACTTCTGTATAACAAGCGGCGCGACCGCTGCTGCACTGGTGGTGCAGCGCAGACCCATGCCAGCATAGCCAACACACACACACACTTCCTTGTGTTCACGGAAGAGAGGCCCGGGCGTTGTGATGTTTTGCACTACATGTGAGAATGTCAAGTATACGAATGCAACCACTGTAAAACATTAAGTATACACGTAGGAACTTCGAGTGAGTGAGATGCAGTCAGTACTCAATCCTCAAGGATGCAAAATTGCAAATGTGTGTGTGCTTTACGACGGGAGCATGTGCTGCAACCAATGAAAAGATGAAGAAGACGGGACATAGAAAGAGAAGGCAGAACATCAACGACGGTGAGTGCAGGGATAAGTGAAGAAAGGAAATTTAACCAACCTCGAGAGCGGGAACATCGGTTGGGGTTGTTGTGGGGGCGGGGGGGGGAGTAAAGAAGAATCAGCACTGGGGTTGGAGGAACAGGGGTGAAGAGGAGGCGGGGGAGGAGGCACAGGTGTAAGGTCAATGAAGAGGAGCACGGGCTGATCGATTGAGATCTTATCTGTCAATCCGTAAATCATAGAATCTGTTTTTTTGCTAGGCTGGGCCGATGGCCGGCTGGTCAGGCCTTGGGGGTGTCCGCCCAGCGAAACCGGGCGCCCGGTGAGTGGTGAGGTCATACAACAAGGGAAAGATGGGGATTGGACTCGCCTTGCGTAGAAAAAATGGAGCAGGTTTTAGATGTGAATAGGCTTAAGGGAAAATGAGTACCAGAGGCCCTAAAAGTGACGTTCGGGTGAGATCCCACATCCACACTCGTCAAGCAAACCGATCAACAATTTGAACACAGGATGTGCAGTAGAATGCCATAAAGCGTAAAAGATTTCACCCCGGAGCAGGCAGGACCAGGAGTCAAAATTCGAGACATCCATGAAAATCGGAACGATACACAGAAAGAAGATTAGCATGACCCCTGGGCAAGTAAGGATGACACGCATAAGTCAAGGAGCAGCAGTCAATCTGACATCAACATCAGCAGAAAGAGGAAAAGGCAAACAAAGCAGAGAAACAACAAAAACCGGTCCGAAGGGATAGGCCCTGACTCAGTGGCAACACGTGGAAGGTCCTAGATCTCCTTCATTAGAGAAGAATAGACGCAACACGCAGGATTGGGAAAAACAAACAAACAAAAAAAAAAAGATACACGTGCAACCACAAAATTAACCAGGCCGCGGGACACCACCGCACCGTAGCGGACAACAGCTCCCTGTTGAGCGATTCACGACAGTTTCAAACACCAGCTACGTGTCACAGGTTTCCACGCACACCCCTGAAAACAAGTCTTCAACTACACGGTCGCAGACACAGAGTGAGTTCAGCCCTTGCCCACCACCATGCAATGTCCCTCCCATCTCACCCATCACGTCTGTGTGCCGAAATGCACAGCTAGCCCATAGCAGACCGCCCACCTGCCCCCTGTCCCCTGTGCACTGCACGCAGCAAGACCTGTCATGCCCACAAGCAGGGATGAACACACAATGTTTGGCCTGGCTTTCCCAGAATGAGAGGGGAAAGGGCAAAAGCAAAGAAACAGAGACTCAGCACCAGGCACACACGCACAGACACACACACACACACACACA
>BFEA01000200.1:363426-381620 GCA_003427395.1 Chara braunii | reverse complement strand
CAACAACTGAAACTGAGATTGCACATATGTCATTTTACTTGAATCTGATTTATGTCCTGAAAGTCAAACCAAAATCAGAGTACAGGAGTCACGCAGTACACTCAATCAAAACATAGAGAGATATACAAATAGGGGTTATAGTTGGTTCCATAGAGGGAGTCAATGGATTACCACTCAGTTCCCTGCCTCCAGGACTCCGCCTGAGTCCCRGCAGAGCTCCCGCAATCGGTGGGGCAACTTCYCACAAAGGCCTTGGTGCAGGTTATGGGTCACACGCCCGCTTGCCGCCTTCCTCTCATAACAATCAGACTAGACTTAGATTAAGAAGGGCAGAAGGAGAAAGTTTCAGTCTCTCAGATCCCAGGGAGGTGCGCTCAGTCGCGCAGGAGAGGGCCTTGTTACCTTCAGTCGCTTGAGGGCCCCGCAATGGCCGCCAACCGACTGCTTCTTCAACTCCTGAAGTAAAACTGCTGAACTCAACCCCCTAATGGTCTCCCAAATCGCAACATTAGTCCCCTAGTTGCCCGGTCTGTCCACCTCCTCAAGGCTCAACATCCCTCCTCGGCCCCGTTATGGCTGCACAGTGGCCTGAAGCAGTTCTTAGATGCAGCTGCAGCACTCAGCGGCGGCCAACGACCGCCACCACCAACAGCAGCAGCTCGTGTGCAATCAACAACAGCCTGTAGCATTAGTCCACACCCAAATCACTTAGTAGCCGCAGCCGTGCCCAGCTAACCGCAGTTGTAGGCCTGTTTATTGTAGTCAAAGGTGTCGTGCATAGTCAGACGGACGCAACTGTAGGCCTGCTTATTGTAGTCAAAGGCGCCGTGCATAGTCACACGGACGCAACTATAGCCTGTGCCCAGTCCATAGCAGCAGTTTGCGCGCCGAATGCAGCAGCGGTCTGTGCACAGCCCCCAGACGTAGCCGTCCGCAGCAGTCAGCGGTAATACGCAACAGTACGCAGCAGCTAGCATCAGTACTCGACAGTGCGCCGCAGCCAGCCTCCTGCAGTAAGCACAACAACTGTTGCAGCAAGAACACAACCAAAGCGGTCAGCGGAGCGCTCAGCAAACGCGGCAGCAATTCAGCCCATGAGATGTATCCTGTACTTCTCTCACACAAAGCCAATCATACATCAGGATAAATCTACACATGTGAGAGTGATAGTGGTCGTCATAAGACAAGTCCCATAGAAGCTCAACTCATGATACACTCAGGGAGTAGAATCCTTCCCCAAGACTCAAACACAAACACTCAACTCAAACTCCGTCCACTTGAGCATGGTTCCCGACCCCACTGTACACCCGCGGAGCACGCCCGGGGACGTAACAACTACTCAAAACCTAACGGGTCACTGTGCCTAGCCCTCTGCCTCACCTAACTAGGGAAGACTCATACCCAAGCCTCTCTCAAACCCAGGTAGTCTCTGCACTGCGAAATCACAAGTGGATTGACTAGCCCCGTATATCCTACGGCCGACCCTCATGCCCTAAGCCGTAGCCTATGAAAGAAAAACTCAAAAAAACCTCAATCAACTATATATGTACAAACAGGCAGGGACTCATCCTATTACCTCTGAAACGTGCACACATTTAGGGCCCCCTCAGCCAAGTAAACATATGTACACCCCCAACCCAGCCCCTGTGTGCGCACTATTCTAACCCTACTGACACACAGACAGACCAGTCCCTACTTACATAATTCCTCCTGGTTCTGCCTATACAACTGAGCCCTGCCCCCATCTGGAACTCGCTCTACTATCATACCCTGCCTGTCATAGAACTTGTCGTCGACCTCTGCAACCCGTCCCTCGGCCTTATCCTCAAGGAGCTCTGCACAGTCCACGACTAAGTGCCCCTCCTCCTTGCACCAAAAATAGGAGGTATCGCGCCACCTGGCAGTCTTCTTCTTTCTTCCCCGCGAACGCGATGACGAAGGCGTCCCCATGGTCTTAGCAGTCACCTCATGACACGAGGGCAATCTCACATGGCCGTGAGGCCTGGGCTCCATAGCCTCAGCACCCTCACCCCCTCGTGCGGTCGTGCTCACTGACCTGCAGTCTGGCATACCCGACTCTCGGGGACCCTCCTCACGAGGCCCCTCGGTCACCACCACCTCATCCCCACATGCTCCTGACGGCTGAGAGCCCCCCATGGCGGTGCGCTCACTTATGACCTCCTACTGCTGCTGTTGCCGCGAGTCAGGCTCTCCTGAGTCTGTCTCCGTGGCCTAGGAGCCCAGCTCCGCCCTCAACTCTCCCAACCTCGGGGCATGCTCTGGAGCGTCAAGTCTCTTAAGCCCCTCCTGGGGAGTGCCTATCCCCATGGCCGCTGCCAGCTCATGCAAACGCGAGCCTCTCCTCTCCGTGGACATAGCCATAAGCGACTCCTGCGCGCCACCCTCCTCCTCAACTGCGTCCAAGGGCACCTCCTCCATTGGCTTGGCCTGACGAGGGACCTCCACTGCTACTCCCTGACTCGGCGAAGATTGCCTCCCTCGGCCCTGACCATTAGCAACGGCTCGCCCTTCCTGGCTGGCCTCCCAGGCTGCCGAGAGCCTATCTACAGCGGCTGCCATCTCCCCAAATCTCCTCTCCCACTCAACCTCTCTAGCCTGGCTCCTCGCCCTCTCCTCGACAAGCTGAGTAGTCAGGTGCTCTACCTCCAACTCTTTGACTCTGAGCTCATTGTTGAGTAGATTATACCACTGGAAAGATGTGACTGCTGTCTCGCATACCCTCCGATCCATGCGCTCAATTGCCTGCCTGGTCGCGGAGAACCCCAAGTCCCCCATCTCTCTTAACTCACTCGTCTCCTTGTCCGCCTGTCCTGCCTCTCGTGACCTCTGGCGGGCCGCATCCCTCTGACTCTCATATCTGACCCACAACTCGTCGATCCTCTGCTCGCTCGTCTTGGGCTCGACCGGTGGTGTCGGCTCTATCCCTGCCGCCTCCATCTCAGCCTGCCTCGCGTGTATTTCATCCAGACGGACCCGTACCCGAGCGGACCTCTCTTCGCGGGTCTCCCTTGGGGCTCCTCTTACTCGCGGCCTCTGGCCCTCCGGGGTTGGTGCCTCAATACCCATCCCCTCGCTCGTGCATGGCACTGCTGGCGGTAACTCCACCGGAACGGGCTCCTCGATAACTGGGCTCTTGGTCACGTGCGTGGCCGATGGCAAGTCAAGGGGTGCCTCCATCCTCACTCCCTCGCCCGCCCCGTGCTCCTCCATCTCTACTACCTGCTCAGGCACCGCATTGGCCTCTAACTCAGGGATCTCCTCGCTGCCTGGTTTCGGAATCCCCTCTGGCCACGGGTGTTGTGCTAGCTCTGGAACTGGGGAGCATGGCGGGGTATCGTCGCCAACCGTGATCACTTCCCCACCCTGAGGTCGTACCGGATCCGGCTGCTCGACTGCCATCTCAGGATCCTGCAGCTCCTCTCGGTCTCGCATGTCTGTCTCCATCTCGGGGTCCAAGGGCTCCTCCAACGGCACGTAGCACGCCGGCTCAACTGAGCCCTCTCCCAGCCGTGAGGCCTCCCATTGGGATACGTCGAGATGAGTCGTTAAGCTTCGGAATGGCGTCTCTCTTGGTATGTCCAGCTCCTGTGCTGATGGCAATGGTGGGGGCGATCTCAACTCCTCACTCGTAATCCGTCGAAACTCGACTGCCCGGAGGCCACAAGCGGGGAACGACTCCTCTGCCAATGCGGGCCCTGCGGGCTCATCCTCCTGCCGTGGTGGGGCCCTCCTCCTCTCTCTGGCTAGCCCCACCTCTCTCGGTGCCGGTTCCCTCGGCCTCTTGCTTCGCCGTCGCGTCTCAACCCTGGGCTCGTGCCTCTCGTGCTGTGCCCGTCCGAACGCCCTCCTGAGCAGGGCCTGACAGTCCTCCCAGTCTCGAGCCCTCTCTCGAATCTGTTTGGCCACCTGCCTCTCTGCCTGCCTCGTCCAGATAAGTAGGGCCTGCACCCACTCCTCCTGCGCAACCCCCCAGACTCAACATGTAGTGCTCATATGCGGGGATGAACTCATCTCCATTCCCCTACTCCAATCGAATGGGCATGCTGTCACGCCCCCTAGGGGAAGCCCTCAACCTCTGCATCCCGGCCTCCACATCTGGCCAAGTCAGGGCCTCCTCGCATATCTGAGCGACAGGCTCCTCGAACCGCCCTATACCCCTCAAGTGGTGAATCCTCTCCGCTACTGACCACCCTCTCTGTGCCGCATGGTCCCGATATACGTCCAAGAAGAGCTCAATGTTGTCGTCATCAAACTCAGGTGTAGGCTCCCTCCTAGGCGTCCCATGCTGCTCGCCCCCTCCCGCCATCCTCTGGAGCCCCTGGCGTGGCCGTGTGTTCCTCCCGCCCCTCTGCATGACTGCCTTCGAAAAGTCAAACCTGCACAACAGGCGAGAGACAACAAACAGGCACACAGCAGGGTCAACAAACTGAGCCATCGGCTTAGGGAAACCCCACACACTCTCCACACCCAGCCATCCCAATCACCCACCAATCTAATTACCCGACCTGGGTAGTACCTAGGCAAGACTCTATCCCTAACGAGGTCTCATGGCCCCCTTACCTATTCCCTGGCCACGAACTTCTTCAGCCTTGTCCCTGACACCCAGTCGTGCCATCCCGCCCCATCCAACTCTTCGATTTGATAGGCCCCAAACTCGCCACACCGCACGATCCTATAGGGTCCCAGCCATCGCTTATCGAGCTTCCTAGACCATTGTTTCTCCAGCGAGGAGTCATATAGTAATACCGCATCTCCAACCTTCAGCGCGTCCTTCCTTATTCGGGCCATTTGGTCCCATCTCATCGTGTCTTCCATACGGCTTCTCTCTACCTCACCAGCGGCCTCTCGTAGCCTTTCTTCAGCGGCTCCCACTTGCCGTGCCCGTATATCGAGCAGTTCTTCAAATGACAGGTTCACTTCCAGGTCCTGGCGCCTCCACGTCTTCATAAAACTTTTAATGGGAAAGGTGGCATGCCTTCCGTACCATAGTGTGGCTGACGCATACTTGGTAGTCCTTTTTACCGTAACATTTTCCACGAAGAATGTTGCTTTCAGGAACTTTGGCCACTGGTTAGGCCTCCCCTCAGTCCACTTGGCCAGAAGATTCGTGATGGTACTATGCCCCCTCTCCACAGGTGCGTTTGCCTGGGGATGCGCGGCAGTAGTGTAGTTTGCTACCGCGCCGTACCCTGCAAGCAAGGTCCGTACCTCATTACAGGTGAATTTCGACCCTCGGTCCATCACAAATTCTCTGACGAACGGATAGCGCAGGTAATACTCTTCGATGCACCTTGCTAGAAGTGGGTCAGTCTTCGTACGAATAGCTCGACCGTCCACGAACCCGGTAAGGTTGTCTCGTGCGTCGAAGATATAGTTACTTCCGTCTTCCCCGCGTGGCATGAACAACAGGTCCAGGTGTACCACTGCACCCACTTCCCTTTCCAGCCTGGGGTGCAAAGGTTCCCCCGGCCTTTGCGCCGACCTCTGTTGGCAAGGTACACAAGACTGGCAGTACTTGATGACCATAGTCAGCATTCCATCCCAATGGTATAACTCACTTATCTTTGCGCACGTGGCACTAACCCCTCTGTGCCCCTCTGCTATACCATCGTATAAGGCTGCTATGACATCAATCTGCCGGTTCCTCCCACATACGATCCTCTTTGGGTTCCCAACCTGTCGCTTTATAAACAGATGACCATCTCTTACAACGTAGAGATGCCTCATCTTCTGGGCTTTAGCACTTGCGTCCCTATCCCTCATCTCGCATGACAGGAGTAACCCCAACTCCCGATAGATGCCGTCATACTCCTCAGCGCGGAAGGCCTCCCTGATCTCCCCCTCTTCGAACTCATCGTCCTGGCTTTCCGGAACACGAATTTCACTTTTCTCCGGAACAAATGAGTTCCTCCGGTCGAAGATCCCTTGCAGGAGCGTATTAGTGAGCAAATATATTCCTCCCATTAACTGTTCATGCTCCTCTACCTGGGTTGGGCCTTCCTCTATCGTCCTTACCTCCTCCGCCAGACTATGTATCCCTGCCAATGCCAACTTCATCATCCAGCCAACATCCCTACTGCCCCACAGATCTTCTTCCTGGAAGGGCTTGAGGACCAACTCCTCCTTTCGCTCGTACCCTCTTGGTGTCAGCCATATAGGTTGCGTGACGCAGCTAGGCACCCTCAGCGACCATTCATTTATGTGGAGGTGGACATCCTCCTCCTGATCCAAGAACCCATCGACTGGTGGGGTATCCTCAATTGATTCCTGATTCGCCCCGTCCCAGTTGATACGGCTCAACCCATCTGCCCTGTTTTTGTCCCTGGGAATCCTTTCCAACTCAAAGTTAAACATCCAAATGTAGGTCAACCACCTTGCGATGGTTGGGTCAGATGGAGTATAACTTTTCAGGGAACACACCAGCGCGGTAGGATCCACCCTCAAGATGAGCCTCCTGCCAAAGATATAGTTACGGAAGGTCCTTAGGCAATGAAGCACCGCCAACGTTTCTTTCTTGAACTGCGAGTAGTTCCTTTCAGTCGTATTGAGGGTACGACTTTCTAACCTCAGCGGCCTCTCCTTGCCATCAGCATCCGCCTGAATCAGGACTCCTCCTAAGGCAGCGTCCGTCTCGACAACGAATGGCTTCTCCTCCGTGGCCTCGTAGTTTGGCGCTCCTAGCACCAAACCTCCTTCCTTGAATTCTCTCTTCATCCCTTCTACAACCTTCTCCTGGTCTTTGCCCCAGACCCATTCCTGATCCTGACGCACCAGCTTCCTCAAATGCTCCGTCTTGGTGGCGAAGTCTTTCACAAAACTCCTCCAAAACCCACAGGTCCCAAGGAAGCTCCTCACGTCCGTTATTGACTGGAAGGGGACTGACCACTCTAGGATCTTATCCGTTTTCTTCACGTCTGGCCTCCGCCCCTTCTCGTTGCAGACAAAGCCCAGAATCGTGACCTCCCTCATACAATGCTTCGATTTGGGGCCGCTCGCCGTCAGGTTATGCTCTTCCAGCAGACCCAGAACCTGATCGATGTCCTGGATATGCTTCCAGACGAACTGCCTCACTCCTGGCATCACCTCGTCTTCCTCCCTCTCCTTTGGGCCCTTGACCGCTAGATTGTCGATATAGGGCTGGGTAATATGTGGATTAACCATCTGCATGACCCTAATTATGTGCCTTTGCACTATTGCCACCGCACTAGTCCACTCCTGAGGGGCCACGTTCATGTGGATCAGTCCCCTTGGCGTATGCATTGCCGTCACCAGCCTATCTGGCAGGTACACAGGAAACTGGTCATACCCAGAATAAAGGTCTATAAGCGAGATTATAGGCCTTCCTGCGCATGACTCTAACAGGGCATCCACGTTCGGCAATCCTCCCGCGTCCCGCACCGTCACTGCATTCAGTCGTTGCAAATCCTGCACCCACCGTAGCGTTCCGTTCGGCTTGATAAAACAAAACCAAGGGGATGCATACGGTCCATTGGAGTAATCCGCCACATACGTCCTCATCTTCCCATCCAAGTAATCCACCACCTTCTTCTCCTCATCCGGATTCGGGTACCGCGCGCCCCTCAGGTTCCACGGCTCGTGTGGGACGGTATGGATTCGTATCATCGGGATTTTATCCATGTCCAACCTCCCACGCTCGTCATCATTAAATGCATACGCGCACTGCCTCCTCTTCATGGTCTCCACCATCAAGGTCCTCTCCTGGAGCGAAAGGAAACCAGGTTCGCCAATTATCAGCCCCTCCTCGTTCTCATTATTGATGCGGCATGGCCCTGCCTGCGCGCGCTCCGGCATACGTCTTATCAGCCCCCGCTCTCGCTCATAATAGGCTTCCTCATCCTCCGTGACCAGCACGGGGACCGGGCGACACTTCTTGTCTACAGTCTTGTACCGCCTTTGGGAGCCCTGCTTAAGCCCTCCCCTGAAAAAGGCCGACTTGTCGTTCGGGCCTGGGACATCGCAGGGTCCCCTTTCCTCCCAGGAAGCCGATAGATCAGCTCCACTTCTCCCACCTGAGGGCTTTCCAGGACCTGCACCTCACCGCCTTTATAGCCTCAGGGTCCGCCATATCGTGCGCCACCACCACCTCCATTGCCTTATTTACATCATTAAGGCTCAGAGACAACACCTCGCCTGCTCCTTCCTCCTCCTGCTCCTCCCGGAGTCTCCGTCGCGCATACTCGGACTCCTCGAAGGTAAAGGAGCCGAGGTTGAGCCTGTTCCTCCCACTTCCGGGCCCTGTATTCCGGCACTTGATGATTTCGTAGTTTCCGCAGGCCGGATCGGATAAAGCCAGGATCATCGTCCCCTCATGCCTGTTGAAGACCAAGATCTCCGTTCGGCAGAGGAACGACCTCCCCAGAAGGATGGGGTGGTCGACATCGGGCATGACGAAGAAGCACGTTCGCGCTCTTACTCTCCCAATCTCCACCATCACATTAGACGCGGTGCCGCAGAAAATGGCCTTGCAGTTGGCGCCGTGCAGCACACCATGGTCCGAGTGGTCAACTTCCAACCCTAACATCGTCGTGTCCCGCTCCCGGATGATATTCATCCTCGCGCCTGTGTCCACCATTGCAATGCTCGACTGGTCCCTCACCTTCAAATCCACTAACCCACACGCCACACATTTCCAATCCATCCTGGTGCCCGCCTCCTTCCACTCTATCTCCCTGGGCAAAATTGAGCTCAGGTGGACATTGGGCACTAACCTTCGAGAGAGCCGCCCTTTTAGCTCGCCACGGAGCCTTGGTGCCGACGCCAAAATGTCCTTTAAGTTCATCAAATCGTTATGGCCCTCCAGGAGCTTGTCCACCATTCGCTCCACGTAAAAACCTTCCTCCAGCCGGACTGCGTACTTTTTCCTCTTTGGCACGCCATCATGCAGGCTCAGCTCCGCCCCTCCCTGAGCCCCTCTCTTCTTGGCCCTATGTTCCGCTCTCCGGTCCTCCTCTTGTCGGAGCCTCTCGTCCTCTTCGTCATCACCCTCATCTTCCTCTTCTTGAACCTCTACTACTTCTTTCCTTCGTTCGGGCTCATGGTCCTTTCGAGGGGGCGCCCGACTGGGTGCCTGGCTAGGCCCTTGACTGGTGGTAGCCTTACTTTGGCCCCTAGTCTGCGCGGCCTGTGGTACCCTTCCATGCGACGTAGGGGGTCTGAAGGTCATCCCTGACCTAGGACCTGCTCCGGCCGTCGCCACGCTTGGACATCCTTGCGGTCCTGATGACGACTCCAGACCGGACCCATAGAGCATCACCTCAGGAAGGTGCATTTCCCATTCCCGGGCCTTTTCACACATTGCCCTTAGCCGTTCCTAGTACCTGCCGACCTTTGCAAGCAGGTCCTCCATCCTCTCCAGGATGGTCAAGGCTGACTCTCTCACCACTTCCTGCGCCTCATCGTCGGACTCAACAACTATGGGCTCCTCCTTTATAGTCCCCGCCTTCAGCCGCTGAGTCACTTTCTCATTTTCATCCATAATCTCCTCGACTCTTACACCAGGGTCTTGCCTTTCGTGCTATATCCTGAACATTGTTGGGGCTGCTGGAGGCCCTGCCGCTGCCCCCCTGAGGGCTTCCTGCCTGATTCCCTCCGGGGTCTTGGGATCAATGTGCTTTCCCCACCGATCGTATATGTCCCCATCCATACAGGTGGAGATTAGTCCTGCCAGCTCGTCACCCCGCCGCTGGTGGCAGAATCGTACTGTGTGGCCCACCTCGCCGCAATGTCAACAAGTTGCGTTCCGCCAGTCGAAGCGGGGCCTCCCATACCCTTGGCCTCCTCCCTGGCTGCCTTGGCCACCTTGGTTCTGACCCCCTTGATCATTCCAGTCTCCTCCTCGGCCTCCATCATTCCCTCCTCGCCCCCGGTCGCCCCCTCCTCTACCTCCTTGGCCCCGGCCCCCATTGCCCTGCCCGCCTTGTCCTTGGCCCCCTCCCCTGACCACACTAGCTTGCGAGGTCTGCTGGGAGGGCGGCGGTTGAGCCACGGGCTGGCTTTGGGTCGCTGGGTAGCTCGGGGGGCCCATACTTGCTGATGGGCCTGAATAGGGGACCATGTGCCCCGCGTGGGCCTGACTCCCTCCAAACGAGACACAGTGGTTGCAACTGGGCCAGGGCGCGGACTGACAATGCGGCACCCAATGCCCACAAGTCGGTGGCGGCCCCATGTGCGATGGTCCTGCTGGTGCTGGCGTGGCCGCGGCGACAGGCGGTGGTGCGGCAATGGCTTGGGGAACCTGCCCCTTCCCTGACCCCTGCCTTCCCTGCAACAAATTGCGCTGCTTCCTCTGGGCCTTAGTCAGGACCTGGGAGCCTATCTCCCCTCCGCCATAGTCTTCTTGCCCAGCCTCATCATCCACTACCCCTGACGCCCGGCCTTGGGCCACTAGCACCCCCCTTTTCTGTATCTCTGCTTCATTATCATACCCCAATGCTGCCAGCACGTCCGTGACTATTCTCTTCACCCCTGGGGTCCTGAAGGCGGTAGCATCCCTCTCCTTCCTCTTGCACCTTTGCAGCCTCATTTGGTGCTGCTCCACCTGGTCCAGACTCCCTTCTTCCACTCCCTTGTTAATGGTTGCCCAGGTGAGCCTCTTGCTTCCTTCCCCATACTTCGTCAGCTCTGCGGCCTCCGAGCCTGTGAGCAGCCCCAAAAATGTGGCGCACTGCGCCTCCTCAGAAATCCCGTGCACTTTCCTCGCCTTTTTCTTAAACTCGTGCACGAACGCCTCAATGGTAGAGAAGTCTTCCTTATTCATGACTTCCAAGTCGGCCATGGTCAACGGACCGTCCCCCAGCCTGTACTTCCTTCGCATTAGGTCTCCAAACTTCCTCCAACTGCCACAGGCGGCATCCACAACCTTAGTTACTTCCCGATGGTGACTATGCAGGACGTACCTCAGGACCCGTTGGAGCTTGACCTCATCTGACAGTCCCACCCGCGCCTGCTCTGTCAGATCCAACCAGTCAGATACCCGATCCCCTTTGAAGTGGAATGTCTCGACCTTCGGGACATTGCTCGGCGCCCTCTCACGCTTGTTCATGGCATCGATGAGGTTGTCGAGGGTCACAAGCTTCCTCCCACCGTCTGTCATCTCCTCTGGCATTTTAACCAATCGCCTCCGGCTTCAACTTCCTGTTGTAAGAAACAATAGGGCGAAAGACCCCACTCAGCGACTCAATTCTTTACGTCCCTATTGGGTTGACCACTTAGACACCTCATACTCTAGACCTAGCAGGCATTCCTTCTCCTATTTCCCTTATCCCCTCGATAAGGCCTATCCTTACCATAGAGTCTCCTCATACACTTGCCTCATTCAAGCCGTAAGCCAAGCCACCAATCAATCAATCATTCAACCCATAATCATATAGACCACCATACTGTCCACCCATGGTCCTTCCCTTACTCACCCATGAGCCTAGTTTATCTCTTACTACCATACCCGGATGTCGTTCCACCAGGGACAACGGTAGGCTTCTGTTATCCCTGGCAACGACGCCACCTGTCGGGCGCATCGGTCCGGCACCGCACGCGGCGGCGCGGGACCCTCTCGGCCGCGTCACGCAGGAGTTGAATCAACCTCGACATAGCATGCCAATGGAGCTTTCACAGGCCGCTCCGACCGAGTTAGCCATACCTCTCGCGAGCCCCTACGACAGGATAGGGCCTACGCGAGGCACGACTTACCTCCACCTTACGGGAGCTGTCACCTCCCATCGGTGGGCGTATCCCTGCCGAGCTACCAGTCCACAGTATGAAAGCTAATCAGTTGCAATCGCAGAGGTGGACCAGCCGAGGGCGTTTCTTGTTCGCTGTAGCATAGGGGGTACGCGCAGTAATACGCCTATCGGACCCGCACGCGAACGAACATTTTGGGGGGCTGAAGTCCCAAGCGCGGCTCGGCGTCGGTTGACTAGGACGTATCCCACACACCACGCGCACACCACTCTAACAACCACATGACAACAACGCGCACACATACACACGGAATGACACAACGCAAACGACGCGACAACGCTCCTAGCCCCTCGGTAGCCAACCCATAACTTCTCGGCGCGGAAATCGGATAGGCGTCGCGCGCGAGACTTAGTTTAAAAATCGCGCAGACGCAGGGCTAACTCATATCGACTCGCAATGCAAGCGCACGCAAGCGGTCGCAATGATGGCGTACCATGTAGTACCCATACTCACGCGGTCCTTGTTAATCTCGAGGGTCGCGTTCGACACTCAAGTGTCGGCTGACACACGCCTTGAGGGTTAATCTCTCGACGCTGGACAACCGCCATGCGTGGTTGACAACCACACACTCTCTTCTGCACCCTTATGCAGAGTGGGTGATACATAGGCCCATGCCTGTGGTGGTAGTCGTCTCTCGCGGCCCTAGGGGTGATTCCTCCCTGGGGCCTGGGCGAAAGTCAAGGGGTTTGACTTTGACGGCTGCCACGGACTACAACGTCCAACCATAAAAATCCCTAACGAGCAGACGAGGCACATACGAAAACAAGAAGAGGGGCTAGGGCAAAAGCCCCCCTTGCCTTAGAAGGAAAATCGTGATTTGGGGTACCCTCCCCCTCTACGGTTGGTGCCGGCAGCCTACAATAATCCAAGCGCTGCACCTACGCGTGAGCCCGGCAATCCCATAACCTTTGGACGCCGGGGCGGCGAGACATCTCGCGCAGGGCCCTAATATAAACTGCGTGACCGCAGACCAATCCTATGCCAACCACTGATGCCAATCATACGTGGTACCCGCGGCTCTGGCCTCGCGATATTGAATGGCTGAAGGAACACATCGCGAGGGGTTACCCCTCACGATATTGAAGGACTGAAGGACACGCCGTTCGGCCCTTGCGACATTTCCGCCTTTCAGGTGGGGTGTCCTGCCGGCCACAGTAAGCAGGCTCTATGCGAGGGGAGGCTCCTCCCCTTCAGGGCCTAGGGCTTGGGATGTCCTGGACAAGGACCTCAAATCCCGGCCCAGGACCAACGTCCGACTAAGAAAAGCTCCAAGACGCAAATAAGCAGAAGGGAGGGGCTTCCCTGTCCCTCAATCCCAACTCTCGCGCGGTTGTTAACATGGCCGCTAAGGCCTCCCGAACACTCATCGTATGTATATCCACGCATACATACAGAGGGGGGATAATGTGGTGACGATCACTCGTCACAGACACAGTGAGACTCCTCACAACCATGTATATGTATATGGAATCGCAGGCAGTCCAAATCCAAAATCCGAGCCACAAGACATACCTGCAACCACACCAAGAATCAAGCGAAAAAACACGCCCTACACGGAGTCAACCCCAATCATTCTCTATGCTCACACTCCTTCGCTTTAGCCATGCAAGCCCTCATTGCTAGTCCAACCAACCTCAATTAAATACTCAGTACCTTTGTCAAATGATCATTCAATAAAAGTCCGGGTGAAACCCTTCACAAACAGTAAAACCACCAGGGCTAAAGCCTTTTAGGTTGAGTATGGGGGAATGAGTTGGGATTGAGTCCAAGACCGACGAATCGGCAACCGACCTGTTATCAGTGATAACAGGAGATGATCCTCAAGGGATTAAGCTGAATCTAGTCCTTATCCTGAATCGAACGATCAAGACGACCTGTAACACATGACAGACCAATCCCCAAGTTGAGATCACAAATGTATGGAGAATACAACCCCATAACATATTCTCACTCAAATCCTCCTAACTAGCTAGGCCTAAATCTACCCTTAAGCAGTGCCCAAGGCAAAGGCAGACCCTGACTAAGTCTCCCCTATTCAGGGTGGATTGCCAGACTCGCCACCGGTCAAAATATAATCTAACTCCCTTAATTCAAGAAAATTTCGGTAGCGCTTCCCGTAGGAAAAATGCCTTTCAGAATTTATACAAGCTCAAATATAAAAGCAGAAATAATCTCTAACTCAAGAAAGTCAAATTTTGTCTGACTCCCTGAATTAGTAAAAATTTGGGAGAACTCTTCCGAGAAAAGGAGACTTTGGTAATTTTTACTAAGTCAGATATGACGAAAAGACAAGCTGAACTTTGACAAGTCAAAATTTATCTAACTCTTTGAATCTGTAGAAATTTCGGCAGCGTTTCCCGTAGGAAAAGTACCTTACCAGAATTTATAAGTATAGTAACAGACCTCAGAAAATGCAAAAATCGATCTAAGTAAAATAAAGTCAGCTCAGAAAATGCAGAAATTGACCTAACTCCTATCGCTCTAGCACGTGGCGAGCCTCTAAAGCAACTACCTGTCAACATGAAACCCATACCAAGTAGTAATCTCACTTAGCCACATGCAGGCCAAACCACAAAGGTAAGTACTCTCACCATCCCCAAGCCAATCAGAACAAACAATAGTTCATGATTTTTCAGTGAGTTACCCCCTCATACCCATCTTACATAAGGCATAGGCTAGGGCACTTGAACTTACAGAGCGCGCCCAACTTAGCCAGGCCCAAAGTCAGAATATCTAAACTTATAGAGCGTTCAGACTTGGCGAGGTATACACAAACAGAGGGCACAACTACTTTTCTCTTCTTTGGGCGTATGACTAGACCACTTTAGTCGCCCTGAACTGTTTAAATAGCCAACTTATATATACCTTTCTGAACTTAGTCTTCAAAGGGGGCATAAGGCTGAGTCGCTCAACTTAGAACATTGCTCAGCCTGCCCAAGTTTACCTTCGGTTATATCTCTTAGTTATACTCTCTTMARTTGTGATAAGCTATAGTCAGGCTACCTAAACTTATAGAGCGGYCTGACCAGCCTGTTCATAATAGCCTAGTAATATAATATAGCCAGAGTTATATCCATTGGGTTCCAACATGTGCGAGGCATTGGGTCAGACCACCTAAACTTATAGAGCGGTCTGATCCTCAGCCAGGTTCGTTTCTCTCTGATCCAATCTGTGCGAGGCAGTGGGATAGGCTACCTAAACTTATAGAGCGGCCTGCCCCCCTGCCATAATTATTCCCTCAGAACAAACAGAAGAAGGGTTGAACCACCTAAACTTATAGAGCGGTTCAGACCTCCTTGTTCAGGACCAAAGAAACTGAGAGAACCCCAAATAAGACAAGGCAACCCAAGGTACCTAAACTTATAGAGTGCCTTGGGTCCCTGAAAGCCACTCACAATCAAACCCTCACAGTCAGAGCAGCCAGGACACCTAAACTTATAGAGCGTCCTGACCCCAGCTCGCAAAACTGCATTTTTTACAAACCAGATCCGGACCAGATTTGCTTTTCAAAAAAATCTCTAACCATATCCAAACAAGATCTGTAATTCAAACAATTTTCAAACTGCATCCAACCCAGAACTATGTTTTCGAAATTTTTCCACATGCGCCCGACCCAACTGGGAACCAGAAAAAATTTTCGACTGCATCCAACCCAGCCAGGGCCAGCATAATATTCACCCGTAGCCTGCCCAGACACACCCATGGCCAACCACGTGCGCCCATGCCCCACTTCTTCCCACCCTTGCCCTACGTGTATCTACGTCGACGTAAGGAGAATGACGACTTACTATGTGGCTTTGCCAAATACTAAGGAGAAACACAGCTTAGTACGCAGCTTTGCCTCGTACAACAAAACAGTCTGCTCCAACCACGTCGATGCCCCGCCACGTGGCAGAGCATCGATATGGCACGGCATCGACGTTCTTGCGCTAGATAATTTTTTTTGTTTTTTACTATGCTAATGCAAAGAAGAGCAATCGTGTGTACTTTTCTTCCTTACTTGCTGCTGTTGATGCCCAGCCCTCTCTCTCTCTCTCTCTCTCTCTCTCTCTCTCTCTCTCTCTCTCTCTCTCTCTCTCTACTGAGAGTTACTGAGGTACGAACTACTTAGATATAGAGGAACATATATATTATATATTATATTATGTAATATATATCGCCATATATATTGTCACATAACATTAGGAGGCCTAGTTCGGGTCACCCGTGAAATTTTCCATCCAGCAGTGGCCCGTAACTGGGCTGTCCTACCAGCCGGCCGGCCCGGCCACGGCTGACCCTTTCAAAATTGCACCTGGACCAAGCCCGTCGGTTGCAGCTGGGCCGGGCGGTTTGCAGCCACGCCCACCTGATTGCAGGCTYTGGTCCTGACCCTCCAAGCAATTCACAGCACCAGGTCTCCCCAAACTTATGGGGACATCCTAGCCTCCAGAGCTTCAGGCTACGTAAACTTATAGAGCGGCCTGAGGCTCTATGCAAACCAAAAATAAACAAAGCGCTGGGCTTCCCCAAACTTAAGGGGACCTCCCAGCSTTAGTGACCCAGTCAATCTGCACACAATACTGCCTTCCTCCCAACCTTCCCCCAGATACAACCCATTTCATTCGCAGTCTGCTTTTAGGCAGTCAACAACTGAAACTGAGATTGCACATATGTCATTTTACTTGAATCTGATTTATGTCCTGAAAGTCAAACCAAAATCAGAGTACAGGAGTCACGCAGTACACTCAATCAAAACATAGAGAGATATACAAATAGGGGTTATAGTTGGTTCCATAGAGGGAGTCAATGGATTACCACTCAGTTCCCTGCCTCCAGGACTCCGCCTGAGTCCCAGCAGAGCTCCCGCAATCGGTGGGGCAACTTCYCACAAAGGCCTTGGTGCAGGTTATGGGTCACACGCCCGCTTGCCGCCTTCCTCTCATAACAATCAGACTAGACTTAGATTAAGAAGGGCAGAAGGAGAAAGTTTCAGTCTCTCAGATCCCAGGGAGGTGCGCTCAGTCGCGCAGGAGAGGGCCTTGTTACCTTCAGTCGCTTGAGGGCCCCGCAATGGCCGCCAACCGACTGCTTCTTCAACTCCTGAAGTAAAACTGCTGAACTCAACCCCCTAATGGTCTCCCAAATCGCAACATTAGTCCCCTAGTTGCCCGGTCTGTCCACCTCCTCAAGGCTCAACATCCCTCCTCGGCCCCGTTATGGCTGCACAGTGGCCTGAAGCAGTTCTTAGATGCAGCTGCAGCACTCAGCGGCGGCCAACGACCGCCACCACCAACAGCAGCAGCTCGTGTGCAATCAACAACAGCCTGTAGCATTAGTCCACACCCAAATCACTTAGTAGCCGCAGCCGTGCCCAGCWAACCGCAGTTGTAGGCCTGTTTATTGTAGTCAAAGGTGTCGTGCATAGTCAGACGGACGCAACTGTAGGCCTGCTTATTGTAGTCAAAGGCGCCGTGCATAGTCACATGGACGCAACTATAGCCATGATAGCCTTAGGGTGGCCTGATAGCCTTAGGGTGGCCTGAAAGCCTTAGGGTGGCCTGAAAGCCTTAGGGTGGCATGATAGCCTTTTCAGCCTTAGGGTGGCCTGATAGCCTTAGGGTGGCCTGATAGCCCAGGGTGGCCTGATAGCCTTAGGGTGGCCTTTTCAGCCTTGGGGCAGGAAGCTGGTGGCCTCTCTCTCTCTCTCTCTCTCTCTCTCTCTCTCTCTCTCTCTCTCTCTCTCTCTCTCTCTTTTGTTGGTATGTGGAGTTAGCAAACGGTGTGTATCTTGCCATTTTTTTTTTTCGTTTATTTTCCCTCTTTCCCTCTACCACCCGCCTGTCCCCCAGTCGTCCCACACCAGTCACACTGTTCCACATACGTGGCTAGTGGGATCGCCCTCCTGGAATCAGAAGTTCCGCCTGTGGAACGGTTGCCTTGCGGAGAACATTGTCGTTTTTTTGACAAGGGACAGAACATCGGCGTTTTTTTTTTTTTGCCTCCGAGTTCTGAGGTTTTTTGTTGTTCTTTGGTTGTTTGTTTTTTTGTTTCATGTCGTCTTGTGTTTTCCCTCTGATGTCCAGGTGTTCTGCACTTTGCGTTCATCGTTTTTGCCTGTTTCATAGCATTGTGGCATTTCGTGGCAAGAGGGCGTTATTTGGATGGGTCGACGGCGGCGGGCAGGAAGAGCGGTCGTCGATGCCTGTGCAGGTTGTGCGGGCGTTCGATTTGTGGGGGCGCTAAAGCCGCCAAGGAGCACTTCTCGAAGAGCGAGAAGTTCCGATGTGAGGCAGCCACTCCTGCTGTGTGGAATGCGATCTGGCCGAAGGACATGAGAAAATGTCCAAAGGAGTTCGCGTCGGCCATAGAAACGTTGCAGAGCCACTTGCCAGGTCATCCGAGCTTGCAGTGGCCACCTCTTCGATTCCCCGAGG
>BFEA01000200.1:292114-305090 GCA_003427395.1 Chara braunii | reverse complement strand
TGTAGATGGATACTCAAATGTTATTAATGAACAGAACATGGGTTCGAATCCTGATGAAATCAGATGAAAACAGTAAAGCTAGGGGCTATCTCCTTTTTTTCCCTTTTTTTTCCCCTTTTTTTAAAGCACCGCGATCAGTAGTTGTTTGGTGGACTAACAGCAGCAGGTGGACTAACAGCAGCACAAGGCAGAGAACATCGCCCCCTTCTCCCACTTCTCTCTTCCACTGCTTTGTTTACTTCCAGACTGTTGGCATCTTCTTCTTTCTTGACATCACTTTTTGCCCTGCCTTTTTGCTGCCTCTTCTTTTATTGCAGGTTCGTCCGTCAGCAAGTGCTTTTGCTTCTACCGAAGTACTCTGTGTGTGTGTGTGTGTGGGTTGCTACTGCGTGGGCTCGTTCGAACACACATGGGTTCGTTGGAACATGGGGTCAAAATGGAGGAGAGAACGACTCATGACTCATGATTGAGAGCTTGACGTGGCGTAGGACTTGGGGGATTCACAGTTACAAAAAAAAACAAAAAAAACAAACAAACAAACAAACAAACAAACAAACAAACTATTTTGGGTTTATTACTATGATCTTGAAAAAAACTCGTTCGGGTTTATTACTATGATCTTGGAGGGGGTTTCTGCGAAAGATCGGAATCTGGATAATCGCATATAAATTAATAAAATTATGACAAAAAGTGACTTCGGCCCCCGATCAGACAAGTACTGACGATACCTCGCTTCGCTTTTGCGTTCACATTTTGGATCTGAACTGCTGTGTGTTTGGCTTCTGTAGTAGGTTGACATGGGTTTCTTTAGACATACACTACGAGAGTGGTGGGTGAATGGTAGTTCCCTATAGAATAGAAACTGTTTATTCAGAGGTCAAAGGTTCGAAGGCGATGCGTTTTCCCTCCCCTTCCCCTCCCAGGCCCCCATCGTCAGACCCAAGAGCAGGTTTCTTTTGGATGGAAAGGCATGTATACCATTCAACTACAGATGCTTGCTTCTGCGGTGTTTACCGACTGGTCAAACTCTTGAAGCTCGCCGTTGATTAGTCCATATCCTGCTTGCTATAAGATTATCTCAGCCTCTGTGTTCGAGTCTGTGTGTGTGTGTGTATGTGTGTGTGTGTGTGTGTGTGTGTGTGTGTGTGTGTGTGTGAGAGAGAGAGAGAGAGAGAGAGAGAGAGAGAGAGNGAGAGAGAGAGAGAGAGAGAGAGAGAGAGAGAGAGAGAGAGAGAGAGAGAGAGAGAGAGAGAGAGAGAGAGAGAGAGGGAGGCGAGGAGGGGAGTGTGGGCTCAACATAGCAGAAGAATGAAGAGGTGGATCCTTCCTGAGCCTCAGAGATGCTTTGGAGAGCAGCACATGTGAGCACTGCGGCAGTGTTGTATTCCCTCCTACACACAATACAGCAGCATATAACTAAGAATATAATAAATGATGAAATCATAATAGTACAAAAAGTAAAAATAAAAAAATACGTTATTAAAAAAAATAAAAACATAAACATACATATATAACATATAAAGTAAACAATAATAGAAATACATAGAGAGGTGGGGATAACGACATGGCGTCGTCCTCGCTGAGGGATGTGGAGAATGTGCTGCGCGGGATGGCGGAAGCTATTCTGCGATCGCAGAGTGACGTCGACGGTGGCGCCGATCTGGATCTGGATGCTTCTAAGGAATTCGCAGAAGCGGTGAAATTTGGTCTTGAATGGGCCACAGATGCGGACGAAGAAGGCCTTTTTTTTTCTGACAAGGGGGGCATTATTTCGCCACCAGAGGCCTCATGCTCAAGTTCCAGTGCAGTACCCCCCCCTGTTTTGCAAATGCCCCCCTTTTTGGAAATGCCCCCTGTTCTTCCGAAGGGTGATCACAAAGTGGAGTCTTCCTCGCGCAGCCATGTTGAGGGGGGGGATCGATACCCCATGTGCTCACGAGTGCTTTCGCTGATCCATGAGGTTTGTTTGCAGCCCCGAACGCACGAAGGCGAGAGTTTGCTCGAGCGTGTTGCCTGGGATATCATGCAACCCTTGCTTCCGTACTCGTCCCTGTCCACCTCCTGTTGTTCTGCATTTGCTGCCATTGTTCGGTCCATGGCGGAAGAATGCAGCGCCCGGGAAATGTTCACACTTTTCATGGAAGTGTTGCATATGTCCGATGGCTACTCCTTCAGCCCGTGGCCTTTGCGCGCCTGCCTGCTGCAAGGATTCACTGTGCTCTTTCCCCGGATATCGAGAAGGCGCGCAGAGTTTCTGGAAGAGGCTTTGCCGGTGCTTACGAATCTGGCGAACGAGGCTGCGTGTTCGAGCGGAGGAGAGGAACAACAACAGGAGGAGCGGCGGGCAACGAGGACGGCAGAAGATGGACAGTCTAGTGAAGAAGAGAATGATGATGTGCTGCAGGAGGAAGCAGGAGGTGTTCGAAAGGTGTCTTCTGTGGTGGAAGGCGAGGTCAACCGGCGAATGAGGGAGGAGGTTCTCTCTGCCATGGTTGCTTTCGTTGAAATGCTTGTGAGAGATTTTTTCTTCCCTAGTGAAGGAGGAAGTCCATCTCAGATGGTCAGGTTGAAGAGGCTTACAGCTTCGCTCACCCTTCATCTTATCGGTGTGCTGAGTGTGACCACTGCTTCGGCGGCCTCAAGGACTGCCAGCGATCTGCCTGAGTGTGCAGCACCGCTGCCATCGTCGTCGTCGTCGTTGTTGCCGTCTTCTTCTTCTTCTTCCTCTAAAAAATGTCCTTCCGATCCCTCTGCCGCCCCCCCGGCCACGCTGGTCCGGCTTTATCGCAGCCTGTTTGCTTGTGGCTTCTCTTTTAACAAGCTGTTGTCTCGAAAATGGGTTCGTTGGTTCGTGACCGATGCGGATATTGCGGGTGCGGTAGGGGATGAAGATGAGGATGAACACGACGAAGAGGAAGAAGGGTGTGACGTCGAAGGAAGACGAAGAGGAGACCTGGAAGAGATGGGGCAAAAAAGCGTGTCCAGCGAGAATGATGACCAAGGTGAGGATGTGCTGAGTGATGATGATGATGATGATGATGATGATGATGATGATAGGACTGAAGTCGAGGTGGGCCAGGGTCTGGGTGCAGCTGTTGCTGTCTATCATGCATTTACGAATGACGAATGCGGTGCTATCTTAGGGGTGAGCAGTGCCCAATACCGTGGTTCGGGTGGGTCGGGGTCGCCGCCGCCGCCGTGCGTTCCAGTTCTAAATTTAGAACAGGCTGTTAGAGCACTGCAGTTGGCAAGACTCATGCTCGTCTGTTCTCCTGGGACCAACAGGATTCCAGTTCTTGCTCGGGGAATGCAACTAGTCACAGCGATTGGGAATGCTTATGCTGCAGGGTGCGGGCGCGGGAGAGGAAGGGCAGGCACAAACGCATGTCCGATCGAAGAAGGGAGAGGAAGAACTGCGAACTATTTGAAAACTGTCATGCCGGTCTTGAGAGCTCTGCAGTTTCCCCTGGTCTTTGCTCCACTTCCAGGGCTTCGGAAGACTGCGTTTGAGGCTGTAAGCGCGCTTCTTGGAGTTCTGCCACCGCGGCAGCGGTTCCGGGCAATCAAGATGGTGATCGATAGCTCTCCGCACGCGCCAGTTCGTGCGGTGTTTTTCATATTCGCGAAGGAGGAGTTCTTGCGCGCCTGGGACCTCGAAACACTGTCCGGTAGTGGAGGGAAATCAGTTGCAAATGATGTCTCGCACTCGCCGGAGATGATCCTTTCGGGGAGAAGTCGTCGTGGAGGGGTATCCACACCAGGAAAGGACATAAAGTTGTCGCCTTTCCTGAGGCCCGGTCTTCTGCAGCTTGTGCGCGACGTACTGCAGTGCGACGCCGGCAGAGGACTGGATGTCGATGACCTGCCCTCGGAGGTGGATGTGATGATCGGTGCGCTAAACCTGTTCCGTTTCATTCTCTTGAGAGAGATTTCCGCCGCCGCGGATCTGACAGGAGTGCGGTCGATGGGATTGCTCACGGAAGCGCGACAAAGTTGGTTGTTACCTCTTCGGCGCTTAGTGGGACTGGCAAGATCAAGGGTGTTGGAGAAAGAAGGGGAGGGGGGTGCAAATTGGGGATGCGCGGACGGACTGGGAACGGGTAACGCATTGGCTCTTGACATGCTGTTGGGTGTTGTGCACCGTGTTCTCGAAATCGTGGAGTCCGAGATCGACAAGAAACGGAGCCAAGGGGAGGACAGATAGCGATGGAAGTTTGCCAGAGCCAGAGAGATATAGGCGATAGTGGGCTTGGAAGGGTCGGAGATAGACAAGAATCCGAACCGAGGGAAGGACAGATAGCAATGGAAGTATTCTAGAGCCGGAGAGATATAGGCGATAGTGGGCTCGGAAGGGGCACCTAAGCTAAGAATGATAGTGATCGATTTGGAAGCTAGGGAGGAGGAGATTGTCTTTTGTGGTTCATTTCTGCACAGTTATCACGTGTGCTGACTTGGGGTAAGGGGCATGATGTGCGGGGTCCGGCGATCGACGATGACATGCGGTAAGCTGAAAGGGTACCCCCCTGTGAATAAGAAGGTGTTGGCTGCTGAAATAAATCAAATGGAAGTGCACTCAAACAGAGGGAATGGTGAACGTTGCTATGGTCGGGACCACCGGAGATGGTTGCATCTGGTCACATCTGGGTCCAGATGAGCTCAGATGGGGCCAGATGGGCAGCAGGACGTATTCTTCTATAGATAACATGTGATGCCAGGGTACCCGATGTTAGCAGAATGGTCCAGAATATAAGTGTAAATACTAAATATTCCAACACGAAAAAGAAAAGTGAAAAAGTGTAATTACTAAATATTGCAGCTACAGTCAAACTGGGTACTGCAGTGAATTGGTACCGCAGTAAAACTCGGTAGTAGAGCGGAACTGGTAAATAATACCCCACTGGCAGTTCTGCTTGGGAGCTAGAAGGCAGGAGGAGGATGAATAGAGGTGATCTGGAAGTCTACAGCAGTCTCGGAAACAGAATGTTGTTGAGGAGGAAAAAAATTCGCTTTGTTAAAGTTTGTTTTAAAAACGTTTTATAACTTTTATTTTGTTGTCTTCCTCGTTCTGATTTTCTAGCCTTGAATGCGGTAAGAGTGTATGCAGAGCACTCTGGCAAAAGTCTTTTGTAATGCAGCATTTTGTATTTTATTTTGAAAGGCTAATTCCATTGCAGTTCTTTTTTTTTTTTTTTTTTTTTTTTTAAAAATCCCCCCCCCCCCCCCCCCCTCCCCAACCCCCCAAAAGGGGGTTGCTTTGTCCCCCTTTTTTTTTGGGGGGGGGGGGGGGGGGGGGGGGGGGGGGGGGGGGGGGGGGGGGGGGGGGGGGGGGGGGGGGGGGGTGGCGAACGCAAAGACTGAGCATTAAAGCATTTAGCCAGTAGCTGCGCGACCTATCTTCTTCCGCCGTCCCCATAGAGTAACAGCAGCGTCTTTGGCGAGCACTCTCCCACACACCACATACACCACACACACCACACACACACACACACACACACACACACACACACCACACACACACACACGCACACACACCCCACACACACGCACACATGCAGTCCTCTAGGGTTGCAAGGTTGGTGCGAGTAGAGTGGGGACCACTTTTCTCTCTCAGGGATGGGTATTGCTAACTTTGAGCTATGTGGCGAGTCGTTTTATCCATCAGTTAAATACATCCTGGGCAGAATGTCTGTCCAGGTTCAACCTCCTGATGAGTGAAAGTCGGACGAAACAGTCTGTCTGGCACAGTCATGCTTTTTGTGAGTGTATAGCGGATATGACAACACAAACGCACGCCCGTGATGCCGAAAGAACCTACCAGTACCGAGCAGGCGGAGAAAGCCAAATATCTCAGTTGGTTGGGACCAAGAGTGCCACATGTGGGCAGCGAGCCCACGCCCTCCTGAATGCCGCTTGCGTGCCTAACCAACTGAGCTAGGCCGCTTGCTCTTTTTTTCCAGTGCAGTTTCTATACGAGCATTCTTTTCTTTTCGGTAGTTGCAGAAAGCGAAATTCAGAAAATACAAAATTTAAGGGAAAATACCTATGTTACCAGGGATGGCCGGCCGGGCGACCCGGGAAAACCTGCATGGGAGGACACCAAGAGGGGGGTCTTTTCTCTTCTTTGTTTTTGGCAGTGCAGCAATTTTGTGCCCACTGAGATGTGCACAAATCCAGCATTGAGCCTATCCCCGGGTGCTAGCAATGTCTGTTCTAATCAGCATCGCTAGCACTGGAGGGATCTGTTTTCAACACAAAAAAAAATAAAAATAAAAAAAATCCAGCATTATCTTTGAATTTGGTGATGTTTCACCAAAGGGTGTCAATGGGGTATAAGCTGGGTTCAAAAGGGCTCCATGGGCCTCCAACAGGGTTAAGGGAGCGTAAAAGGGGTATGATTGTTACTATGATATAATTTATTATTTTGTTTTTATTTTTGATTTCGGATTCCATAAACGAATTCCGGGGCGACCCTCAGCCAAAAGTTGTTCGATTTGTACTTCTGCATGACATAGTTCGTTTTTCGGATTTTTTGCTTTTATTCTAGTCTACCAGCCGGGCAGCCCGGGCCACCTTGTTTTCCCGGGCAGCCCGACCGTGCTAGGACCAAGGAAGGTTCCGGCAAAAGCAAAACAAAAAAAAAAAACAAAAAAAACTATGTTATGAAGAAAAAAATAAACTGAACAACTTTAAACATAGTCCTGTCCCTGTAGGCGGTCTCTGTGGCCTGCTGGGTGGACGTGTAGACCCACCACAGGCCCAGCTCTCTGCAACAGACTGGAGGACCGGGCTAATCGGCAGCGTTGTCCACCCGGGGGGAGGTCCGGGGGTCGTGGAGTTCGGGGGTCGGACCCCCCCTCTCCCCCCGAACAAAATAAAGAAAAAAAACTTGAAAAAGAGGGGGGTTTGCGCAGCGACACTGCACACCTCATGGCATTTTTGAAGTGCTGCGGACTTTGTTCGGCACTTTTTCTTTTCCTCCCATTTCGCTCACTTCCTCATGAGACCTCTCCCTTCCGCCTCTGGATATTCCCTGGCGCACCTTGACCTTCCTCCATCCTTACCTCGCTTGAGGACTATCACTCTCTACTGGAGCGATCTGACCAGACAGTGGTGAACCCCTTCCGGCCCTGATTAAGGAAGTGTGTGGGATGAGCCTCGTTGCATGGGTAGCTCAGGAGCTACAGTCTTCCCCCGAATATAACGTACGGTCATTATAGCTGTATCTAGACTGAAAGATGACTCAAATACAGCTATAACGACCGTCCGTTGTATTCGGGGGAAGACTGTAGGTGTGAGACTGTGAGTCTATTACTACCAGCCTCGTGAGTTGACCCAAGAGTACCCCTCTCGACAGGGGGTCTGTGCTTAGAGTGCCCGGCTTCGATCTACCCCAGCCAGTGTCTAACGACCATCTGGCCAAGGTCTTCCCTGTGAGCCGCCTCTACTCTAAGCATCTTCCCCCTACCTAGCCCAGTGTTTTTTTATTTTTTATTTTTTTTAAGGTGCTTGAGGTGCTGGTAAGTAAGAGCAATCACCTCTAGCACTGCCCGGGGAGGGGCTCCATCTATTGGTGGTGGGGAGCAGCACCTGCTGGAAAGCGGGTCCAACGTTCCTGAACATTGTCGTTGTTTGTGTGACTAAACATATCTACCTAGCCCAAGCCCAGTTGTTCGGCATGCATATGTATTTGCCTGTATAGGTCCGCACGATTCTGCATATCTATGGCCTGCTGCTTTATGTATCAATCTGTGCAGGTCTGAAAAGACTCTTAATGATTCTGTATAGCCGGTGTAAGTCTGTAGTCTGCAGTATGTGTGTATGGTCAACTCGTGTGCCGCAGTTGGGAGTTGCCCCCCTGGAGTCCTACCGTCTTCACCCGAAAATATCGAGCCCGCGAGTTGTATACGAATATAACGCCCGCCGGGCAGCGGGCGTTATATTCAGTAAACTGGTGGCAACTTCGGTGGGGCCCCAACGTTCCAAAAAAAAAAAAAAAAAAAAAAAAAACCTGAAAAAAAAAAAATATTGTCGGTACAGTTGTCCAGAATTGCCATGCGACCAGCTTTTGGCTGAGGGTCACGTCAGAATTCCGTAGTATAAACTCGTGGGGGGGGGCAATAACAAAAACTCAAACCGAAATATACCCCTTGGAAGTAAACCCCCCTTTCACCCTCCTTTAAAACCCATGTATACCGCTCTCCCCGCCCTGTAAAACCCATGTATACTTCCTCTACAAGGCGCTCTGCCCATGGAACATTCAAACATAACGCCCGGGCACTCTATTCGAATGTAACGCCTGGTCGTTATATTTGAAGGGGCCTTCTGTTTGAAAAAAAGTGAGTAAAAATGAAAATCTGATCTTTTAGGGTAATAGATGGAGCTTGTGTTTTTTGTCAAAAAAAAAAAAAACAAAAAAAAAAAAAAGTTGAAGATAATGCCAGGGCGGTATTTTCAGGCGAAGACCGTAGCCTTTGTAATGTGCGAGTCTGCATATGTCTTCTGCAAGTGTGTATATGTCTGTCATCTTCTGCAAGTGTGTATATGTCTGTCATCTTCTGCAAGTGTGTATATGTCTGTTGTATATCGTATGTCCTGTACCGCAGGATAGGACGGCAAACCCACAGCTGTGAGCTCAGCTTGGAAGAACACGAGACTTCAAAAAGCGGCGGGCAACTGGGTCTGCTGTTGTCTTCGCTCTTGTTGACTCCCGATGCATTTTTTGTTCTTCCTGCCTCCTTGGTATCTCCTTCGTACGTTCAGACGCGTATGCTTGTTGCTAGGTTTTCCTTGTTACCTCACTAAACGCAGATAGGGAGGGATTGGCTCCTCCTGTGCCGGCGTGGTCTGCTGAGGCGATGATGTGTCTGTAGTTGTGCCAGTCTTTCCATCTTACTAGGTTCAGCCCATCCAGCCCAGCAACTTTGCCTTCTACCAGCCACACCCGTTGGAACTTCGTGAGGTAGACACTTTTCTATTTTTCAAACTTTGTCAGGTTTTAACTTCGGAGTTCGAACACATCTCACCATTTTCAAGCCAGGATAACTCCGGGTTATCCTGAAACATGAGAGTCAGGAGGATACTCTAGGAACAGAAGGGACCAAATCTAGGCCGCTGTCCTGAAACCTCATTCTCCATTAAAAATTACGCCACAGGCCAGAAACACCGAACAAACCGAAAATATCCACCCAAAGCAGAAACAAACCAAATCTCTCTACCACAGAGCCTAAGGCTACCAACTCTATAAACTTTACGCCTCAGGCCTGAAAAGCCAAACAAACCGCAAATACCCCCACAAGAACAAACCAACCAGATTATACTACAGAGATGCCTAGACCTACAAAAGAAAAACCGTCTCAAGCGACGGGTGGACCTTAACGGACCACTGAAGCAAGATCGTACTCCCTCCTCTTCCAATCCCTCTGCCTTCCTCCTGTGGATCAACTGGAACCGAGTACCAGGTTCTTATTTACACACTTGTCGTAGACCAACTTCCCTTCCTCCAATTTTACCAATTTCCCTCCCAATCCCCAAGTTGCCTCGAACCAAGGCTCATAGCCTTTTCTCCTTCTATCCGCCTGAATGATTCTCCTCAGGGAGGATTTGAACAAGGTCCTGATTTCTTTATTTGTCATTTCTCTTTCTTCGAAAATCCGTAGGTTCCTTTCTTTCCAAATGACGTTACAACCTACCGCTCTGGCAGCTTGGGCCACATAGCCCCAGCCTTTCTTCAGATCAATGTGCTCTGGGATACCCCCCAGGAGTACCCTCTCCCTCCAGGCTCCAGCCATCCGAGGGGATGCATGTTTCCCCCCACCCCAACCATGGTGGTCAATGGGGTGGGTCCATCGGTGTCAGTGGGGGTCCTGGCTAATGCAAAGACCGATCATTTTGCCAGTCGCTGCGCCTCCCTTTTCATCGTCCATCACTCAATAGTGATATGCAAGAGTTTTTTTTTTTTTTTTCCTTTTTTTTTTTTTGTGGAAGAGCATGCTTCCTTGCTCTGAAAACATCCCTCCATAGCGTGGAGAGAACACCCTTTTACCCTTACGATATCAGCTTTCTGCAAATGGAGCTATGGATGCAGTAGAGTTCTGGATCTGATGCAAAACCAGAGCCTTCATAGTCCGCAAGCATATTGCTAGCGATTTCCAAGTCATTCCTTTGCCTTCGAAGAATCGAAAAGCATTTTCCGCAACCATTTGGTCGGTCGCCAGGGTTTAAATCTGTAACGCAGCGTCAAGAACCCCCCTAAACCACCACCCTTGTCAGTCTTCTGTGTGATTTGTTTCCATGTCAGGGTCTGAATCTGTAATGCAGGCCCGCAGGGTCAAGACCCCCCCTAAACCCTAAACGTCCCCTTGTTAGACTTCTGTGTGATTTTGTTCAATGCCACTCTAGATTAAAAAAAAAAAAAAAAAAAAAAAAAAGGAAGACGGATTGCCCAAATTCGTTCTTTATACAGATTATTGGCCGCTATCTCTGTGAATCTGTGAAATGTTTTGTAGATCGATTGTGGCAGAGCACATAAAATGCTTGTTGAGCCTTGTCCATAGCAAAAAGCCTGGAAAAGACACAAATGATAATTGTTGAAGCTCGTCAATATACCGCCACTCCTTGTGCTTTCGCCCATTAGCAAATTTGAAGGGGTATGAACCTCTGCACATAATAGGCAAGTTCTCAGCAGACGAATGTCTCCATAAAAGTTGATATGATACATCCAACTATCTTTGCAGATTCGCCGGGGGTGCGTGGGAGGACTGTAGGGCAGAGTATCTCAAAGGATCTCAAATAAAAGGATCTCAAATCAACTGTACAATTCGATATGGGACGCTGCGCCCCGTTCCCATCAGGTACTGCTCCCCACGAATAAATTGGAGCACTTGTTTTTCAAACAAACAAACAAACAAAAAAACAAAAAGGGCAAAAAAAAAAAGAAAAAAAAGAGAAAAAAAAAAAGAGAAAGGTTTTTCTATCAATCTACCTCCGATTCTGATGCTTGTGAAAGTTGTCTGAACCACCAGTCCAACGGCGTCTGCGTTGTAGATTTTATTCGTGTACAAGTGGCACTCGAAAAATCCACAGTACCGAGAGCCGGTAGAGGTTTGGTGCAAAAAAAGGCTACCTACCACCTTCAAATTTTTTTTTCCAAACACTGCACTGTGTAAAACATTTGGGCTCAGCAAAATGCATTTTCCAAAGGTTGAACTGGTTGCTTAAAAACTTGTTTGCATCTAGGCTACCAGAGTGGCCCGGGTCCACTTGCCCGTCCGGGCCAAAAAGAAATAAAAAAATAAAAAATAAATAAAAATCACTTTTTAAATTTTAATTGTTATTTTAAATTTGGTAACGAATTTCGATGTGACCCTGAGGCAAAAGTTGTTCAGTTTATTTTTCTGCATAACATAGTTTTTTCCCCGGATTTTTCGGGTTTTTTTTTTTTTTTTTTTTTTTTGCCTGGGACCTTAATAGTCCTTGCACGGCCGGGCCGCCCGGGAAAATAGGGTGACCCGGGCGGCTCGGCTGGTAGCCTAGGTTTGCATCAAACAGTCTGTGAGCAAGCAGCCCTGTGATTTAGCTAAATACGATGCGGACCGTTGTTTTTTTTTTTCTTCTTCTTTTATATGTGGAAGACCACGCTTCGTCGTAACGATACGACGCACAATTCCTGCGCATCCACAGTCGTCGTCTCTCGTCACACAGGTGCTGAAATCCTGTTCTACGTTCTTATCCTACGGCTAGGACAATCACAACCCAGCAGTCCCCTAAGCGCGCCCAAATGCAGGGGCCTACTGGTAGTATCATATTTCATGGAACAAGTTTCGGGGCTACCAGCAGCACCAGAAGCGAACGCGTAGGCAACGAGAGCAACACATGTGAACGATCGCCACTTCCTAACTGGTTTCCTTTTTCCTTGTCAATATCTTTTCCAAAGTTCCAAACAGAATACCCCCACATCTAATACTTCGAAATTGAGAGAAGTATCACAAGAAAAAAAAAATAAACAAATTGAGACAAGTACATAGCTTAAAAACCGATTGCTTGAATTTTGCTTCATAATTTTTCAAGCAAAAACCTGTGCTAAAAACATAACCAACATCCACGCAGCACGTACTCAAATTTTTCGCGCACTGCACCAACCACCTGCGGCGACCCCTATCGCAGCAATCTACCAGTGAGTCAATTTCGGCACGTCTGGGGAGTTGACAAGCAAGGCAAGTCAGCAAAAGCAACCGGGCCAAAACAAAAGAAAAAAAAAAGAAAGGCAGGTCAGCTATTTGAGCAGTTTGTCAGTGACTTTTCTCATATGGGAACTAGACCCAGCTTAGCTATACCAGAAAGCTTCATGGACCACAAAAAAATGATCCAAAAAAAAACAGAAAAGAGAGAGAGAGAGAGAGAGAGAGAGAGAGAGAGAGAGAGAGAGAGAGAGAGAGAGAGAGAGAGAGATTATCAGAAAAGCTTATGGATAAGAAAAAAAAAACACATGCCGCACAAAAAATCTCTGGACAAGAACATGGGCTCCATCATGGCCAAGTTCAGGGACACAACAATGTAATTAGAACAATGAGAAGGGGAAAAGAAAAGGATAAAAAAAAAGGGTAAATTCGTTACTAATTATTATTACTAATTATTATTACTAATTAATCCAACCAAATTTCAGAAACAAAATTTGTCATAAGAAGAACTGGAGAATTAATCCAACTATTCCCAAACGTCTTGGTGACTGTCTCACCTGGCTGGCCTCAGCAGCAAATGCAGCACTCAGCTGGAGTCTCGAGAGGATTAATACCGGGTGATGACGACAGTCGAATGCACCTGGCCCTGATGTGAGGAGGTGTACCGATACGACTTTTGATAAACAGATCCAGTGTTCAAACCCTGTGGATACATCAAGAAAAAAGCCTACAACAACCCTCACCCCCCACCTGTGCTACCTCCCTCACACCCCGAACCAGAAGGAAAAAGAGAATCCCCC
>BFEA01000200.1:263821-279548 GCA_003427395.1 Chara braunii | reverse complement strand
CTCTCTCTCTCTCTCTCTCTCTCTCTCTCTCTCTCTCTCTCTCTCTCTCTCTCTCTCTCTCTCTCTCTCTCTCTCTTACATCTCACTTTCTTATCCCCACCAATCACTTATGAGCGGTTCCTCGTCTGATCATAGACCTTCACTTCTTCCCGCATTTTCTCATTCTCGTGTTTTCGCATATCGACCACAGGCTCACGATTACTGGGTTTGCGATGTACCGTTCAGCCTTCAGCTCAGTTCGACAGAGCATGCGCACACCAGGTGTGCGCCTGGAGACTTTCAGTCCGAATCACTCGCTCCGACGAACGGAGCCTTCAAACCTTGAGATCCGTACGTCCTCCGCTTGCAGCACTCCCCCATGTCTAAGTTCAGATCGCCCATGCTTATCCCTCAATCGGGCCTTCCCCGCACGTGCGCTGCGAACGCCTGGCGCGTTGTTTCCCCTCCTGGGAGTACTCTCCCTTTTCGCTAGTTCCACCTCCCTGATCCGCTGCGCCCACCTGCTAAACAGGCCTTCCGCGCGTTACCTCGGAGCGACAATGTAGGTTGGGTACACCAAGCTCGTAGTCCCCTTGCCCCCCGTCCGACTGCCTCTTTCTGTCCAACTTCTCCCAGCCACCCCGCGCGCGAGTCAACAGGTGAACTGTGTACACCATGCGCGCCAGAGCCGTCACACTGCTAAAAAATGCCCCCTTGCCTCCCGCGGTCCTCCGCTATATCCAGTTTGAAATGCGGGTCCAGTGCTAAGGAACTCGGCCCCTGCATCCAGTTCACCTCTTGGCCATGGGCCCTTAGCGGATCAGCGACACCTGCAAAACTAGGCCCTTAGGCCCGGAGCAGTGACGGTACTGGAGCAGGGGTACCCATGTAAACCCACCGGTACTACCGGTCACCGCGCGGTACTTTCGAAATCGCTATGTGGTCCTTCAGACCCAGCAGTATCAGGCCCACAGAACGTCGTAATCTCCAGGTAGCAGAATTGTACCTTGAGCCAAGAACAAACCGAATGCAGTACCACAGGATTGAAATACAGCCCGACAGCGAACTAACCCTGAACCTGCATATATCCAAAGTTAACACTTTTATCTGCCGCTGTTCACACTGTCGATCAAGAGCCCCAACCCGCAGTTGACGGTACCACACAACACCATAGAACCGGAGCAATTGTCGAACCAACATGCGCAAGTATCACAGGCCAGTACACACACCAAAATAGTAGTACCGCATCGCGGTACACTGCTAGGATGTCGAACCAATGAAGGTAATAATATAAATAGAATCGACCAGCAGCGTGCCCCATCAGTACCATACTAGACCGAACCCAAATAGTAGGGACAGACCATAGTGCCATGTTCTAGTGTCGTGCCAATTCCGAACCTGGAAATTTTTACCAGGTAGCAGTCTCATGTCGATGCCAAACCAATAAATGTGGCAGTCCGTACCATTCCATTATTGTCGAATCAACACTGAAACCGAAACAACCCTCTCGTACTGCAGAGGCCTGTGCCATACCGTACCTGACTCATGTCGAAGACCGTACAATGCCACAATGACGTGATAGCACCGAACCTGTCCCGAACCAGAGTGTCGTGCCCGAATCGATCCTGAAAATGATGCGTGGCGTGTACCTCAACAATGCCGAACAAAAACTGAACCAATGATGAACTTGAAACACGTCAAATCCTGTGCAATGTCGCAGTGCCGTAGTAGTAATGGGCCTGCCCCGATCCTGAAGACTAGTGTCAGCCAGTTGTACCATGTTGATGGCAAACTCGTGCAACCATGCCGTGATAGTTCCGAGCCTGCCCCGAACCTCATGTCCGAACCCGAGCTAGCGACCACACCGAAGCAATGAAGTCGTCCGACGCAACCGAAGTAACACAACGACAAACTATCTAGTCCCACACTCACGACACATGGGTTGCGGCAAGGATAGGAATCGGGGAAATCAGGTAAGTCATACGAGCAATCTCAATCGTCGGGAAATAGAGAAGATCGTCAGAAACAGAGTAAATAAATAATCCGGGGGTAAATCCGATCGCAAATAATCTGATCAAAATTCAGTCGATTATTTAATAATCGTTGGTTTTCTTCCTTTTTATCATTTTAATTATTTTTTTAATTTCTTAATTCTATTATCGAAAATAACGAAAACAAAAGCAATTTCATCAAAAATAATTTCCGATGGAATTCAATTAAATGCTAGAAACTCCCACGTTTTCTTCCCTTCTATTGTTTTCAATTATTTTTCCTATTAACAAATAATGAGGGTGATTTCATTGAAATTAACAAATAATGAGGGTGATTTCATCTGTTTCAATTATTTTTCCTATTAACAAATAATTATTTTCCCTTTTATTATTGAAATTAACAAATAATGAGGGTGATTTAAATATCAAGGAATTTTTACCAAAATGAAAAATATCCCATTTTTCTCTTTCCGTTTACCATTTTAATTATTTTTTTCATTTTTAATTTTAATATTAAAATTAATGATATCCGAGGCTTCATTCCCGTGCCAGTTGCGCAGCGTAAAAGGGCCACGCCAAGGCCTATTCCAGGATTACCGTTCCGCGGCCAATTATTCCGGAAACAGGCTACGAATGGATGAAAAAAGTAGGCACTAGATGCGACAGGCGTGACCGCTCCCAATGATGATTTCAAGGGTTAGTGTCAACACCCGACATGGAGAAAATTAGGGGTCCCTTTCCAACCCCTAATTTTTCATGTTCACTCGGACGAAAGCCCCGGTCAATTCCTCTCTGGGTGATAAATCCAAAGGTTGATCCATCGGATTTCGGGTGGTCAACTGGCCTTCGGCCGCCCGACAAACAAGCCCGGACCTCTTCTCGACGCCCCCCTCGAGCCCGCGCCGTCTCGATTTGACGAAACGAATAAGATCCAGCGAGACCACACGCGTGCGACTCTTATGTTTCTGCTTCTCTGTCTGGCGGTTGGGTTTTTCAGGAACTCTAGGACTGAGAAGATGTTTCCTTTCCTTCTTACGTTGAGTTCTCTTGGGTTTAGATATAAGAATATTCTTTGGTTTCTTTCTTCGTTGGATTAGCAGCATCGTTGATACTCCTTTTTGTCTAATGCGGACTCTGCGTTTAGGCCTTCGTAGCACGAAAAAACATCCCCTTTTTTTACCTAGTGTCAAACCCTTTACTTTCCTGGTCTCCATTCTCTTCGTTTTCTTCGAACTCTCACCTATCTCGAACCGTCTCGAGGCTCCGTCATCTGTCATTTTCGGTTTTCCCTTCCCCCTAGGATCGGATAGTGTCAGTGTGGAAGGGGAAGTTTCCCTTGGCTTAAATAACTTTTGTCTAGCTCCTCCCACATGATCCTTCCACTTACTTCCGTCTAATTCCACAATCATATAAGCTCCTCAGCTTAGGGCACCAACTACACGGTAAGGTCCCATCTACCGGTTAGCCAGTTTTCCTGACCACGTCCTCTCCAATGCAGCGTCGTAGAAAAATATCATGTCGCCGACCCTTATCTTCTCCTTTCTGATTCTGACATCTTTATCCCATCTCACTTTACATTTTTCCCTTTCCACCGCCAATCGATTGGCTGCAGTCATGAGATGACCCTCTAAGTCGTACGCTATCTGTCTAGTCCTAGCTGCCAGAAGCTCTTATCGCGACATATTATCAACCCAATTAACTGTAGTCCAACTGTCTACATGGAACTCTATGGGCAGAGGGCAGTGCCCCCCAAACCATAGAGTATAAGGCGGGTAACCAGTGCTAGCTCGGACAGTGACATTATCTGCCCATATCGCATATCGAAAATACTTCGGCCAATCACTATCTTTCTCTCTACACCACTTAGATAGTGATGCTATCAATGACTGATGACCTCGTTCTACAGGCGCATTTGACTGGGGGTGATAGGCAGTAGCTATCGATAATCTAGCCCCCACTTTCTTAAACACATTTTGGACCTCATCCGCTAGGAACTCCGCTCCTCTATCCATCACAATCTTACTGATGCACCCGTGTCTAGACACATACTCCAGAACGAAGTTCTTAACTTCTTTAGCCGCCTTCGTTCTGATGGGCCTACCGTCGACGAACCCCGTGAAATCATCTATGATGTTCACAACATAATTCATATTACCCACTCCTTTCGGCATCTTTACTAAATCGATGTGCACTTTCTCACCCGGTCTAGTAGGATAAGAAGAATGAAGCGGTTCCTTGTATCTCACAAGGGACCTCTTCTGACACTCCTCACAGGTTACACAGTATTTCTCGACGTCTTTGTATTGACGTTCCCACCAATATAGTCTGCGAACTTTCTCATACGTTCCTTTCACTCTTTTATGTCCACCGACCACTCCATCATGAAGTTCAACTACTATCGCTCGTCTCTCCTCAGGCTCGCAGACTACTCACAGAGGCATCCCTGCCTCAGTGGGTATACGGAATAGATGTCCAGACCTTAAGCAGTATTGAGCTGCCTATCTCCGGATCTCTGAATTCGAACTTTCCTCCCCCGATAGATGCAACCCGATCTCACGGTACTTTCCTTCATAAAGGTTAACTAGGAATTGATCTAAACGTTTAGTCTCCGCCATAGTCAGCACTGTCACTGCTATCTGCCGCTCCGCTTCAATCGGTATCCGCGAAAGTCCGTCGGCTACCGCATTCTTTGTTCCAGAGATCCTCTCAACAGTATAGTCATAGAGTCGAACCCTGATCAACCATCGAGCAATGGTGGGATCGGTCAGGCTGAAATCTTTCTGTAAAATGAACGTCACAGTCGTGGGATCTACTTGTAAAATGAATCGTCTCCCGTATATATAGTGTCTAAAGGCGTCTAGACACCGCAGGACAGCTAACACCTCTTTCTTGCATTCAACGACGTTAAGTGTACGACTCTCGAATCTTAGTGGCCTCTTCTTACCGTCAGCGTCCTTCTGAGAAAGCAACCCTCCAACCGAGCATGGCCCAACGTCTGTAAGATGCCTATCCCTAGGATCTAGGGGTATCTCGTCATAACCCGAAAACAGATCGCAGACAAAATAGATCGATCTACTTGCTGCTCCTTCTGCTAATAGATCTGCGTGCGGTATAGACCCTACATCCCGGATCGTAACGACATTAATCTTTTGTAGATCCTGAATCCACCGGATCTTCCCATTAGGCTTTCGTAGGAAGAACCACCTATTCGCGTAAGCGCTATCAGACGGCTCCGCCACATGTGACGCCATCTTCTCTTTCAGAAAAGCAATCACTTCTTCCTTCTCTTTCTGAGCGAACTTTCATCCCGCGTCATTCCATGGAGTGTGCGAAATCGTATAGATCCTGCCAGGTTTAGCATACCTAGGATCGATCCTTCCTCGTTCCGCATCGCTAAAGGCTATGACTTTATCACAAGTCTTAAGGACCTCCAGCACGTGTTCCCTCTCTCGCTCCGTCAGATTACCATCACCTATGTCCATCTCTGCTATCCTCTCCTCTGTTAACCGTTGCGGCTCCCTCTTCTTCCTCTCTTTTATCTCCTTAGCGATCTCTTCTTCAGACACCCTATCTAAGGCCGATCGCTCTCGAGCTACTGTCGCCGGTTTAACTTTTTGGGCTACTGTCTTGTGTCTCTTTGGTTGCCCCCCGTAGGGGGCTGTGCCCTTAAAAAAGACACAGAAATCATACCCCCGAACTCCTCGCCCTCAGCCTTTGGGTAGGAATTTCCACCTACGAGGACACGATTGCCTAAGTCCTCGACGTCGACTATATGCCCTTCCTCTTCCGTGAGCAAAGGTCCATACTTCTTCTCACTGAATTGCAGCGAGCGACTCGCGAGTGAGACCGGCTTGTGGCCTCCAGTAGCTAGCGCCGCTCTGTTCTTCGGATTTCGAGGCTCAACTGTCCCGATCATAATGCGACCGCGATTAGGTCACTTAATAGAAAGCATCTGGCTTTCGTCCGGTCGCTCTATAGTAACCGCATGAACGTGGCTCAGCCATGTGCGTCCTAGTAAGAGCTAGGAACTGCAATCCCTGAATGTGGAGACCGGCATCCGTACGCGCAACCCTTCGACCTCAATGGCCACATTGTGACAGACTCCGGATACCTTTTGCTTTCTTCGATCAGTTGTTTCAGGCGAGCTATAGATGAGGGGCTTGTCGTACTTGATGAGCGCAAGTACATCAAGTGGGCCGACGATCTGGGTGACATATCAATGTTCCCTTCGATGAAGGAGAACGTTGAGGCTAGGCGTGTACGACCGAATAAGGGTAAAGAGGTGGCGAGGAGCCAGAGTGTCCGGATGAGCTTGACTCCTGATGATGAGACGCCTACGACACCTATACGGGTCGCGGCGACCAAGTTCTCGAGGGGATCTACGTCTAAGAAGACCGATACGGACTATGTGATGGCAGAGAAGGATGGGCAAAGGATCGAAGGAGAGGAAGTCATACTTGCGCTGCGCAAGCGAGGAGTCTGAAAGTTTACAATGAAGAACACTTTGGACGATATCGATACCGTCGAGCCTCTTACGCGAGCACTTAGGCAACCTATGCAGTGCACGACACTTGAATACTTAGCTGCTTCGAGACCTGCGCATGATGAGTTGCAGATGATCACACGCAAGACGCTCATTCCTCTAGGGGACGAAGTCCATATGACTTCTAAGGCGGAGGTGCCTACTGTGGCAGTATCAGGAGTGACCGCTAAGGCCGAATGCGCAGCGACAGTATTCCTGGATGGAATGGAAGGAGTGCCACCGGATAAGTTTTACATCCTAGGAAGTGGTGCAGTAAAGATCGTTCTTAATGATAAGATAGTTCTCCAAGGATCGGTGTTCCTGCGATCCCATCGCAGTGAATAGGAAAACCCTGGCTTGTCTCTATAGGTCGTTGACCCCGTCTTCGTCTCGATATTAGCCATTTGTCTGGCCATTCCCTTCATCATCTCTCTCATCTCTCTCACCTCGTCTATTATTGTTTCTCTGTCCCTGGGGCGTTGTGGCATGTCCCTGTCCATCAGGTATCTCCGTTTTGCCCAAGGCTGATCGTTAAAATCTGGACACCTATCAGTCTCGTATTCCCGATAGATAGAAAAGTCTCGACGCTGCATTCCCCTCCTGAGTAAATCCTTGTAATCATCGACTTCAGCCTTCATTGCCAACTTGAGTAGCGCGACGAACTTTAACTTATCGTGAGACATTTCTCTCAGCACCCCCTTTTGCTTCCCTCTGGGTAGTCGACCGAGGAAGATAGTACATCTCTCGACCTCCGACAACTTCCCTCTTGCAATAAGGACATCAAATACCTTCTGGAATCGCTTCCCGAAAGCCCGAACACTCTCGTCCTCACCCTGAGTCAACTGCTCCAAGTCTCGGATTGAATACCTAACGACTTCTAGTTTGTAGAGCTCGTAGAGACTGACCTTATAAGTAGCCCATCGTCTATCTTTGAGTCGAGCTTCTTTAATCTCTTGACTCAAACTCGGGTCCGCGTTAAATAAGAAGTTATCTATAATTTCGTCTTCTGACCACTGACTGCGACACACGTGCAACTCCCACTTCTCGAGATACTCGGTGATACCGTATCCCTTGAAGATGGGAGGCCTGGTGTCTAACTCGGACGGTTGGTGCGAAATAATATACCTATCCCTCGTCTCGTAAGGTAGGGAATATGACTCTCCCGTCTGCGGGTCATATATCCGCCTGGACGGTGCGACCCTCTCCGGGAGCCTATCTCTGTCTCTCCAAGCCAAGTCCCAGAAGTACTGGTCCCTCCAGTCATCCCTACCTTAGTCTCGTCTAGTGTCTCTCTGTTCGTATGTAGGCGACCTTCGAGCGATCTTCTCTGGACGAAAACTCGGAGGCTCTATCATACTCTCAATCCGTGTAACCGATGCCGCCCTATCAGGCTCTAGGGCGACAGGACAGACCATCACCTCAGGCTCCCCATCGTCGGGTTGCTCTACGCATCTCAGCGGAGCATTCTGCCGGATACACTCCTTGAGGTCTCACAGAGCATGGTCCGGCGATGCCCGGTATGTACCAGGCTGTTGATCCACATTCGGATGCGAACCCATTGTGTCCGACTCCGTATACTCCGTTTCCTCTGTCCGCTTGCGTTTGTGCAAGAAATTCGCCATCTCCGACCTTCGAGCGGTCAACCCGGTCCTAATATCTGAACTGGCAGCCCGGACCTAATGTCTGAATCGGCAGCCTGGACCTAATGTTTGAACTGGCAGTCCGAACCTAATGTCTGAGCCGGCAGCCCGGACCTAATGTCTGAGCCGGCAGTTCGGACATAATGTCTGAACCGGTCTCTGCCGCCGAGTTCTCCACGACCCTCAAAATAAATCTCAGTCGTTCATTCTCATCTCGAATCTCGTGCTCGCCTTCAATACCCAAAATGACCGTATCAAGGAAGAGTTCTCCTTCCTGTCTCTCTATACAAGCAACTCCTCTCCTGATCTCTAACACTCCCGTCTCAGAACACCTCACACTCCTACAAATCGTGCTTCCTATGACTCCTAACTCCTCTCGAGCAAGATCATAATCGATCCCGTAACTCGATCTGTGTCCCTCTCTTCAGATCGCTCAGCCCCTGCCGTACTGCGGTAGCTCCAACTAGCGGATACTCACCGCCTCTTGCCATCAACTTCGCGGTATCGCAAAGCTAAGTCAATTACGGCGCCAATGTTCTTCTCCCGCGTAACTAGGCAAGGAGTGGGGGGTTTTGGTAATCCCTCAAAGATCGTTATCTGGGTGTCCCAAGTAACGTCCTTTCCTAGAGCTAGTAGCTTCTCCCGCTCCTCTTCTAAAACTTCTTCCGCACGCTCCCAGCATCGACCGTAGACCAAGTCGACTTCTCTCTCCACAGGAAGATAAATCCTAACATCGTACACATCTATAATGGGGAACCTTACAGTCACTACATAGAGACGTATCTCTTCCCATCCGCTGTCCACAAGCTCGTATAGCACTACCTCATACGGAACCACTTCTCTCCTTCCCAACGCACTCAGTCGCTCACAGACCGCCGATAATCTCTCCTCCGACAGCGTGTTGCCCGCCAGAAACCTCTCTCTCCTCGATGCTAACTCCCATTCAGAAATAGTTTTCCTGTCTCTCATCCCTACTTCCTATTCAGCCTTAGTCGATTTCCTAGGGCACTCTCCTACCCTGACCGCCCTTGCAAAATCTATCACCGCCTCCCATCCATACCGTTCTAGACCTCTATTCGGAATTGGCGGTCTGGGTAAACCATCGAAAATCACTATGTCGTCGCATGCCTCAACAGTCTTCCCTAAGCTCTCTAGTCTCTTCTTCTCTTCTTTCAACGCCCAGACGACTCTTTTCTAAGTCCTCCCGTATATACAAAACTCTTCTCTCGCTCTTGGCAGGTATATGCCAACGTGATATACTCCTAGATCATGGAAGCATATTGTCACGATATAATACTGATTTAGCTCGAGTCCGCTGTTTGCCACTTGGTACCTAATTACCTTGTACAGAAAGACCTCCCGCTTGCCAATCACGCTCAGATCTTGCAGTACTTTCTCGTGGTCAGGCTCACGAGGCCCGCTCCACGCTCCGAACCTCCTTCTCTATCTCGCTAACTCCTCCGCTGGTAGTGGCATCTCTCATCGCCTCCATGAGACATCTAACACTCCTTCACGATAAGGGATAAGGCTAACAGGACTCTGTCCGCAGACTCCTCTAAGAGTGCATAAAACGTCTCGAAGTCATCTATATCCCCAAAATCTTCAATATCTGCTAAGGTCTTAAGGTACTCACTCCAATACTGGTTGTGCGCCTTGAACATTCTGAGAACGGAACTTTCTATTATAATCTTTGCTAAGTCTCCAGCTACTCTTTAGGAGTCTCTCAGCCTCACTAGAGGTCTCGCGCCACGCCCTACTCAAGGACCGCTCATCGAAAGGAGACACGCGCAGTGAGTAGTTGATCAGATACGCGCTTCCCTCTCCTACCCAGAGTCTGGTCACTCGCGCTCTCTCAACAACTTGTCGAGTACACTCTACTTCTTCGACTATGCTGAGCCTTTCCAGGTGGACCAATTGTATCACCACACATGCCACCGGTCCATCCGACCTCCCTACAATCCGCATAGAATATTTTTCAAAGCTCATTTTCTCCCTTCATTAACCGATGTACCTTCAACATTAGTCTTCTCTTTCGTCGCTGTAGCTTCTGACAACTCCTCTTTCCCTTTCGCCGGCTCATGGGACCTCTCCTGTTCCTCACTGCTATGATCTCTCTCCTTCGCGCTCTACAGAAAATCTAAACGCCATCTTCCAAAAAATTCTCTATCCTCTCTGAAAAGCCTCTCCAATGCCCTTGTTGTCGCTTCTATCCTACGCAGTTCACTCTCACTCTTGCTAGGCCCACAATCTTGAATCTGGATGCCGAGCTCCTTAACTTGTTTTACCACTGGTTTTATGATTCGATCTTCGACCATCTTTATTCTCTCCTTCAGATCGTCCATCGTTTGTGACCCATCTCTCCCTAAGCTTCAACACCTATCACATATTGTTCCGAGCTTCCGTAGGTGTCTCCTCTCGAACTATCTCTATACGCGCAATCCCTTGCACGCAGACAACCACCTCGTATACCAACCACCTCTGTGTCGTTACCTCTCAGTGTTGCTAACCTCTGCTCTCGTATAGCATCTGCCGCTAGCTCTCTGTACCCGTTGTCCGTCAGCTCCTCATTGACGTTTACCCTCAGTAGAATTTGTAGCGTCCTGTCGTTTCGTGCTAAGCGCCTCGAAACCACTCGCGTGTACGGGAGGCGTTTCACGAGAGGCTCACGCAGTCCGTCAGCCGTCCGAAGACCCGTCACTATTCCATGAGCCGCCACTCATGGATTTCTATCATCCACACTCCTCCAGGAGTCATACCCTCTGCGATCCCATCGGAGAGAGTACGAAGCGCGGGGTCTATGTCGATACACCATCGGCTCACGCTCTGTCATGTCAGCGCGGTCCTACTCATACTCTACTCCTCGCCTCTGCTACCGTCTCATCGAGGAATAACTCGGCGCGCAGGTATCCGTCCGACCATACCATCACTTCGTATGTTATCTTGGTTTGAAAAGTCGCACATGCGAGGACTCGCGCCCGATGTTCATCGATAAAAGCTCTAGCTCGTCGTAGGCATTCTTGCTCCGTCAAGTTTTGTACTGTATGTGCTCTAAGTAGGACCGTCACTGTAAAGCCTTCGCTTACTAGTTGTTCGTTTACGTCAACGCCTGGAGTCCCTCTACCTGGCATGTCTCCTACTCCTGGCACTCGAATAGGTACCTGAGATCCTCTAAACCCGCATATTTATCCTCGACGCGCCTCCTACAATAATAGATCAAATCATTTGGCCTCAAACAATCTGCCCAACAAGTCAGTCCCTGCGTACGGGAAAAACCCTTCTCGCGCTATCACAAGATCTTTACTAATGCGCAAGGGAGGCCGCCCGTGAAATAAAGTCAACGGGTCCCGCCCGTCGTCTGCGCGGAAAGTGTCGACCTCTGCCTGTAAAAATCGCTCAGCCGTGCCGAGAACGTCGCTATTTCCCGACGTGGCGAGACTCAAGACGACCTCTTTGGCCGTCTCTAAATTAAGGTATAAATAACCTTTCACCAAGCCTCTCCCCTGGCTGCTCTGGATCTCCCTATGCAACCATAGCCAGGCACCCGGGAGCAGGAAGACGGATCTCCACCTGAGTTGTCCGTCGTCCCATGCAGTCGGTCGGGACGGGAGCATAAACTCCACCAGGTCTCCTTCTATGAGCTCCGGGGGCTCTAACTCCCACACACGCTCCGCCACGTATGCCTCGACGTCCTCGGACATCCGACTAGCAATTGTACGAGGAAAGGCACCAAAGAGTCCGCAAGAACGGTAGGGAGCAGGATAAAATCTAAGAAAAATTTTGACAGCGCTCCCCCCTCCCCCCATTGGGATGGGGTTCGGGACTATTGTCCCTATGACAAATGCTACCTACAGCCCTAACTAGCTCTAAAGCCTCTCAGATAGACAGAGTGCAGAATTCCATGCTCGGATTGGTCTTACACGTCATCTACTCGATTTTCCTCGAATACAAGGCGGGTGCACAATTCGAGGGAACTCAGCCTCCTGCGCTCCCGCGCGCGCCAGCGTCTCACAAGGGCTGTAGACAGCCAAAACGACTATCAAATATCAAGTTAACACTCTCTACCTGATTTCTTAAGTCGTGTATAGATTTTTAAAGAATTTTTAAACTTAAATTAGGAAAAAAATCAAAAATATCCCCAAAATTGGGGTATCACCGCCTCAGTATTTAGGGTTCGAATGGAGAGTGCAAGAGGAGGTTTGAGTCAAGCCTCCCTCATTTTCTACACCCTCCTAGGGATTTTAATTAATTTATCTTCTATTAATTCACTTAAATTTAATAAAATTTGAAAAAAAAAAATTTCCTTCTCCATCCCCTTAAAAAACCCAATTTAGACGCCGCGTGCAGTTTGCGGCTGGCTTCTCACGCTTGTGCCTGCCCTTTCTGGAATTTTAGGGATTTTATTAAAATTTAATGAGGAAAATTAACAAAAACCCAAAAGAATTCCTTTTTTTATTTCCCAACCACTAAGGGTGGGGTTTAGCTATGGTATGTCGATTTTCCCGATTTATCGTCGACTAGGATAATTTTGATGAATTTACAAAAATTTTGGCAGCATTTCGCCTCCCCCCCGTGGGGATGGGGTTCGGGCGAGGCCCTCAACTAGTGCTATCGGATACGGAAAAATAACAGAAATAATATAAAAATAGTAAACCTATTTTTACTGAATTTTTAATTATTTTTGTCTTTTTAATTTGCAAAAATTCAAAATAAAATAAAAATTTTAAAAATTTTGGCAGCGTTTCCCCTCCTCCCGTGGGGACGGGGTTCAGGCAAAGCCCTCAAACAACACTAGCCAAAGGAGAAAGAGAACTAGAAAACTGAAAAAACCGAAAAATGATTTTTTACTCAATTTTAAAATATGTTTCTTAAATATTTTCAAAAGAATTCAAAGAAAAAGGGAATGACCCCGAAAAATCCAGGAATTTCCTGTTGCGGCTCTCTTTCCCTCGTCGGGCTGGGGTGAAATCCTCTCGATGATGAAAATGACCCAAAATAAGGAGAACAATAATTTTTAGCTATTAATCTTTCTTTTAATTTTTTTTCTCAATTTTACTTAATTCAAATTACAAAATTCAAACTAAAAGAGAAACCCCAAGATAGATTTAGGGAATTATCCCTTGATTATATAGAAAGAGAACAAATGGAATTAAGACGGTTTAGGTTTGCATTACCATATTGATTACTAGGGTTTTACCCTAATTAGGGTTTCCCCTAATTAGGGTTTTAGTTCTTGGCGCGCTGCCATGCGCGCACCGGAAATCCCCGTCGAGGTAAGAAAATTTTTACTATATTCTACTAGGTAAAAAAAAAAAAATCTATCGGATTACTTTTCTTTATTTATTTATTTATTTTTTTAATAAAATTTCAAAAAAATTCAAATTTTATTTTGATTTTCTTTCTCTTTTCTGTCTGTTTGATCTCGCCGTTCCCTCAAACTGCGTCCGTTTTTCCCGACTATAGTCTCAAAATGTCGGAAAAAATATATCGTACACCTTTGGTCGAAGCGGTATTCCCCTGATTTAGTCTCTCTCTTCCGCAATTAAATAAAACCAAAAATGAGAATTTTTAAATTGATTTTCAAAAATAAATAAATAAATAAATAACTCAATATCTAACTGTCATAATTTCGCAAGAAATGTCTCAAAATGTTCGCCTCGATGAGAGAATGGACTTTGGTCCGTGTGTGACTCGCGCAAAAACACGCGGATCGGGAGTTATCAAAGAAAAACTAAATAAAGAAAATCAAAAATAAAAATTAATTAAAAAAATTCAATCAACCGAGCTAATTAGTACTTGGCTGATCAAACTGTGCACCCCCCTTTGATAGGGGAAGGCCGCGGCCTTGGGGGTGCAATCCCCTCCCCGGCAACGACGCAAACGTTGTGAGGAAACCCGGGGAGGGGTTGCCTGCTGTTCACTGAAGCCAAGGGCTACGGCGCCTGTCACTCGCCTCGCCCGCTTCCGAGGTCCTCATCGACCAGCAGGGTGTCGTGGGTCACACACAACCCATCATGCTCACTTTCGAACTTTCAAGTATGATGGCCTAAGCGGCCCACTCTTCTGCAGAATGAGTTGGGTTCTTCTTGGAGATTACCGCTTACCCTGTTTCACACTTGCAGGGAAAATCAATCAAAGAAACAAGTTTACTTGACCGGTTCGCATGAGGGGTTCCCTCACTGATAGGGGCTTAGGCGGGATTGAGTTGAAACATCAGATATAAACATGCACTAAGCCGACTGCTCTTCGTAGCGACAGCCTCACGCCTCAGTATTTAGACATACTCACATTCGTCTAGTGCGATCACACTTGTTTTAATAGGAACAACGAAAAAACTTATTCGAGCACCCATGTGACCCCCAACCGCTTTGTTCGGTTGCGAGCACCAATTCCCTTATCAAATGTATGCTACCTCTGAAGTCAAAATCAGCCTCTTTCACTGAGTTAAGCTATCTTCTTGATTTCAAGCTGTCAGATTTGCCAATTTAGTGGAAACAGGCAGGAACACCGAAGGCTCAATCAAAGCGACGAGGAATTTTTGATTCAAGTTATTCTTTCATGACAAGTTTTAGCACTCAAGGGGCCATCGCCCGCTGTAGACAGACACCCACTCTACCTAGTGAACATCAAGTAACATATGAGCCTGACGCAAGGTCACGACCAATTTTTTTTTCCTAGACCTTCAACATGTCCCTTGTGTTTGTATGTGTGCCGGCTCTTACCCCCTCGTTAGAAACACGAGCCAACGATTCTCGATCAAGCAATGGTCAACAGCGGCGAAATATGCCACAATCAGCGCCCTCACAGATGGTAGAGTAGGAAGGATCTGTTGCCCGAACACGGAAAGTCACATTGCCATTCCCTTCGCCTCTTAAGCACACCGTGACTATCTGGTCGCTCGATACTTGAGGGCTGAAAGTGAACCCGTACCTAGGTCACAACAAAATGCACCGTTTCAAGTCGTCATCCCAGCATAGCTGAAGTTTTGTCGAGAGAGCGAAACGAGAGGAAATCACCGCGAATCGTAACCAGATGCGTTGTCCCCTATCCCGGTTTCGGTATACTGAAAAGGAGGGCTCGAAAAGGCGCCTTCACATTAGCAAAAGCGTGATCTGATTCTCTGTCATTGGTTGTCTGTAGCGCATTGTGTCCCCACTCGACCAACCATTAACTCGGGAATGGAAATACCCTTCTTCAGCACAAGCTTTGGTAGATGCGCTATCTTATTCTAAGTTTGCACTACTCCGCGACCGCTTCTCTCCCTCCCTCATATTCTCATCCTCACCCACAATCTCAACACCCCTCACTTCGAGCGTTAGTCATTCCCCTCGGTGCCGCTTTCCCGCTACCTCTATTGCGGTTGAACCTGGCGGGGCTAGCGGTCAGCACATCTGATTAAGGAGTCCGAGTTCTGAGCAGCGCTCTGCACTCACTGTCCACGCCGCTCAAGGTCATGCAGTCCCTTGCTGATCCCCCTTTTCGTTTCCCGCACTCACCATCACGCTCACGCGCACTTACTCCCACTCTCCTCCTCACTCTCCTCCTCACTCTCTACTGTCAATCTCTCTCTCTCTCTCTCTCTCTCTCTCTCTCTCTCT
>BFEA01000200.1:243109-256899 GCA_003427395.1 Chara braunii | reverse complement strand
GTGTGATCTAGCTGGCCATGCAGGTGCATCACGCTTGCCAACAAGCAAAACTGTACTCCACGGTTGGTCTTCTTCTGCTCCTGGTCAATGGGGTGAGCGACCCATAAGCTAACAGGTAAGGTATGCAACCTTACAATCGGACCCTTTCTTAGGCTCTATATGATAGGCCACGCACCGTCGACAAATCTTCAGCTCCGCAACCTGCTCCTCGGTCCTTCGGTCGGCAGGTGAGCAGTGCACCGACCACCAGGCAAGACTTCAGTCCCTGCTGCTTGCCTTCTGCTACTTCAATCGTTCAAGATAAGCAGCCCATCAGCCAAAGGTAAGTCTGCCCCTCGTTGCTCCGAACGTTAAGATAAACAAAAGCAGAATGAATCGTCCGCCAAATCCGGGTCAGGCACATTGCAATTTTTATCACTGTAACTCAACTTTCTGTTCATTCGGACAACTCGTTCTCAATGGTAAGTTCTCCTACTTGGCGCTCAGTCCCCCAAGCAATCAACAGTAGTAAGCGGTGGGCTGAACACAACACTTTGTGCAGCATTAGGGGGATCACTCGCCGATGCCGCGCATGCAGACTTTCAACCAATATCAGGTACGTATCGCCTCCTCTTCTCCTTTCTGCCATGCCGTTCCCTCACATGCGACTCCCCCAACTACACCTCACTCCTTTGTTTTTCTTCGTCTCGCTCACCCGCACACCCGTACCCTGCTACTTACCTTAACATTGTATCGTAGGCGTATCTGGCCCTTTACTCGGTCGGGTTCAATCAAGCCCTGGGAGGAGCCAACTGATCGGAATGGGGACCACTAAATCGAAGCGGAGCTTTCGCGAAGACTGCCGACCGAATCACATCCAGCCATCAAATGGAGACTTCTACGAACAACGCCATGATTACGGCTATAAGAAACTCACGACGGGGCTGCTAGTTCCGTCTATAAGATGAGCAAAATCGGAATGAATCTTCTGCTCGAACCCGGGCAGATACACCAACATATTAAGGTAAAATTCTCCTTGCTATGTCACTTCCAGTCACTACTCTCTACCTTGTTGTCTTATCCTCCTCGACCTCCCTCCTCAATCCTTTCTCACTCCCCACCATCGCTCCCTTATCATCACGCCTGACTTTTCTCACGGCCGACCGTGCAGCTCTAGTAACTTATACGAACTAATTTACTAACTCCCTACGAAAACTAAGGCTACCATCATGCTCGCAATGCCTCGAAACTCCATAATCGAGTCTTTACTCGCTCGATTCCGTTGAGAAACGAGCGAGTTATTGGTTTTCACCCCACCTCATCCGCTTTCTCTCGGCACCTCCGCGCAATGTTTTTCCGATCTAACTTTCGTTTCACTAACCCGAAACCGAAACTAACACTTATATTGACTTCACCTAGCCCAAGAACCCCCGCCCAACACTTTTCCTCGCCCGAATCCAACAAGAGACGAGTGAGTTACGGGTTCTCCCTTCCCGCATAGCCGTTTTCTTTTCTACTCCGCACACTCATATTCTAATTCAATTTTTGTTTTACTTACTTATTACTAATAATGACCTCAGATTTGAGGTCGCCCGCCTTCAGAACCCCCAAGTCGCTTCTTCCCTTGATTGATTTCGTCTACCATCGGCTAAGCCTCATAATAGTCACTCCTTCCCATCCCCGTCATCGCTGCTGCTTCCATCCCTCCTCCCTTCGAATGAACCCGGCCGAAAATGCGCCCTGATTCATTACCTTTCCTTATCTTTCTTTGCTTACTAACGCCTGCTGTCTGTCTTCGCGCTGCCTGACTCCTCCGCTGCCTAACTCCTCCGCTATATTCGCTCCCACTTAGCGCCCAGGTCCCTTCTGCCCGAAGTCCTCGTGCCCCGCTGCCTTCCTCTTCTCCCGATTTCTCCGCAAAACTACGCACTGGCCCAGTCACCGCTTAAGCATCGACTGGCACAATAAGTAGGGCGGTGATAGTGGGAATAGACTTCACTTAGAAATTTTTAGCACTTACCTGCCGAATGATCCTGCCTTGAGGATGCATTGTGTTGGAGCGCACGACCTTTCTACGACTATCGGGGCCACTCCCTCTCTACGACCAGTAAGGGGGCCACGGACCTGCTGCGAGGCCTGAAGTGCAAGCTTAGGTGAGACGGGCCCTGGCGCAGATCTTGGTGGTAGTAGCAGCAGCCAGATGAGGGTTTTTTGCGGAGCGAGTGCGGAGGTGGGTCCTATGGAACAACTGCACAGGAGGTGGGTCCTATGGAACAATTGCACAGTCTGTCGGCCCCGTCCCGATCCGCCCAGGCATATTCCCACCCTAGCCTTCCACAACAGACCGTGGCTGGCGGTTAGCGCACCCGCTGACCGACACTCACGTTGGCTCTCTTGGTCCGTATTCAAGGTAGATAAAATAAAGGGATTTTGCCAGCATCCCGAACACGCAGAAATCCGAACGAGCTCGTCAGAAGAGGCGCGTGCTCAAGGTCTCCGACTCTAGTGACGGCCACTAAATCCGGCGTCGCGTCCAAGTCAAAGGACGCTGGATCATAAAAATAATACTATAATAAACATAAAATATTTTGAAACCATTTAACCGTCAGAATACGACGAATGAGGAAAAGGAAGCGCTAGTACCTTTCTGACACGGCTGACGACAAAACCAGAGGGGATAGCCCTGCCGGGCCCTCAACCCCTTGGTCCCCTCGCGCTACTCTAATATTCTCACGTCATCGCCACTCGACCTTGATCTTTGAATCTCTCGGATGAAAGTCCAACGTTGTAACCAATAATGCTAGGCCTAAGGCAAGGTCTACCTTTGACGGACACCTAAATAAGACAGATACTGCGCGACGTGCAGATCTACCAAAACATCTTCAAAATCACATTGTTGCCAACGTCGTCCTTCGCACGTACGCATAAGTCACAGGCAAACGCATCAATGAACGAGACATAATCTTTTTAATCATAGTTTAATCGAAAATAAAAATATGGCCGGCAATCACGCCGACTCTTCAATCATCAAAAAATATCACGCACGCCTCAAGTCAGCGCGCCCCCACACTCCCTAATCTAGTCAACCATCCGTCCAACGTAAACCACAGACACGACTCGCGTGGTATACTTAAACTTTTAACCCAATTTTATTTTTTTTCGTTTACAAAAAAACAGGGCTGATACTGTTGTAAGGGTATTCGCACCGACACCGATCCCGCTGTAGGGGTTTGCAAGTGACAAGTAGTCTCACAAGAAGTAGAAATTAGGAAACATAGACCTCACACTACCTACCTACCACTAGGAGAGGGGACCTGAGGGGAGAGACAGGGATTGGTCTTGTTGGCATGGTCCCTGATGCTACCGGCTGTCCTCTAGCCGGTATCGCCCACCTGCAGGTCGGGAGCAGCCCCCTCATGTTCTCTCGTGAACACAGTTCTAGCTGCTATGGGGTTCCCCGTAGGACTATAATTAGTGGTAGTGGTAGGTAGGTAGTGTGAGGTTTTCCTTTTTCTTGTTCCACTATGTTTTATTTTGTGTTTCACTTTTTTTTTTTTTTCCACTTTAATTTGGTTTGTTAGGCTTTTTGTCCTACCAAGGTTGTGGTATGTCAAGGCAGTTGCCCAGATTTGGCCATTTCTGCACTTTGACTAAATTCCCAACAACTGAACCGAAACTGGGTAATGGTCCCAACATATTACTTAACTTTTTTTTTTTTTTTTTACGCAGTATCGTTTTAAATATTGTAATGCTAGGAATCGGGTCTGGTGTCCCTTACAAAAATGTAAGGAATCTGGCCTGGCGATACATCACCGGTCAACCCCAGAAACAGGACCGCAACACACCACGAATCTTGTGGTGGACAAGACACTTCCAGGAGAAAGGAACGACCAGCACGACGAGATTTTATCCCCTACTCATCCAAAGTTACCATCAGCCCCTGCCGACCCGCCTTGCCATACGCTCTGTAGGGGTCAACGCCCACAGGCCCCCAACTGCAGGCGAAGACCTCGCAATACCCACCCACCTCCTCGCGATTCAGAGTAGATAGCACCTCCCCACCATTGTCTGGCACAAAAACATCAACTCCCACCACAATGATGTTTTTTCCAACTAGGGGATTACCCTACCTCCCGCACGGCAGGGGCCAAAAAGCCCCGCAAAACCCACCCACCTCCTCGCGATTTAGGGTAAGCCTCTCCCTCAATCTGCAACTACTCCCTAACGAATGCCTCCCCGCCCACCATGGCGAAGCCCCTGCGCAACAATGCTCACTATACCCTCTCAAGGATTAAAGATGACCACGGAACATAAGGATATCAAGACGAAATCAATACCTGACCCCCTTCACTATTCCACCCTACCTCCCACACGGTAAGGGTAAAAGTCCCCGCAAACCCACCCACCTCCTCTGATTCAGGGAGAACCGCCCCCACTAATCTGTACCCGCTCCCAAGGAAACCCAACCGCCTACCATAATGGAGTCTCTACGTAGTGGCACTCTCTCGTTCATTCCATCCCATATTACACACCAAACAGAAGTACAACAACTTACACCAATAATCACAAACAGACCAACCAACGAGAAAGATTTAACCTGGTGTTGATGCGAATACCCTTACAAGGGTATCCACACTAGTTTTTGCAAGTGACAGAGAATAAGTTTGGTCTAAGGCTTGAGTACACTGAGCGAGTCGCGATTGTGTTTTGACTATGTTGATTGAGTGGCTGACTAGGAATAGAGAGTATGTGGGCGCGCAGACTTAAGGCGCACGTGATCTCTTTTCTTATTGATGATTGTGAAGCTGGCGTGGTTGCCGACCAAGTTTTTAATTTTTGATTTAAATTAGGATTAAAAGATTTCGTCTATTGATTGGTACGCTTGACCGCAGCGTGTGCGCTCGTACAGAGGACGACATCGACGAAAATGCGGCATTTAGTAATAGTAAGAGTATGCGAGGGAATAAACGCGCGGTAGGCCCACGTCCGTGGGTTTTAGGTGATAGGCTGAGAGTGCAGCCTTGGAACATTTCAGAGAACCCGCATGCAGCATGGTACCCGCTTACATAGGTTACCACTATGCTAAACTTAGCCTTGGGCCTAGCACGATTGGTTACGATATCGGACTTTCACTTGGGAGATTCAGGGATCGAGGTCAGCGGCAACAGCGTAGGAGTATTGGAGCAACGTGAAGAGGCCGAGGGGTTGAGGGCCCGACGAGGCTGTCCCTCTTTGGTTTTGTCATCAGCGGAGTCGAAGCGGTACGAGCAGTTGCTTTTCCTCGTCCAAACGTTTTCGATGATTAAATTTTCTTAAATATTTTATTATTCATCGTCGTTATTATTATTTTTATGTTTCGGCGTTCCTTGAATCGGACGCGACCCGCACTTAGGGGTCATCGACGGGGTTCGGCGAGTCGGCTCAGATGGTGTAAGATCCTAACTTTTTGAAGCTACATATCAAGGACGTCCCACACTGCCACCCCTTTTTGTTGGATGTGGAATGTGGGGGTAGCATGGGTTGTTGCAGTCGGCGTTGCAGTGAGGAGCGATTGGAACCCCCCACGGGTGGCCGTCGCGGTAGTCGAGGATCTTGAGCATGCGCCTCTCCTAGCAGGTACGCTTAGTTTCCTGCATGTCTGTGGTCGTGGCTTCCCTTGTTTTCCATTTGGAGAGCATCAATATTCTAGAGTGAAAAGGAATTGGAGAACATTCTGAGCAAGCCTGTAGGGCTGCAGCCCGAGGGTGGCGGGGGTCGCCACGGGCGCACAGTCTGCCAGCCACGATCTGTTGTGAGAGGTTTGAGAGTGAGCTCGCCCCTTAGGACCCGAAAGGTGGTGAGCCGTCCCTGGGCATAGTGGGAAGGGTGCACCAGTGCGGCAGACTGGAGCGGCTAGCCATGTGGAGCCTCACTCCATTTCGGCCTTCAAAGTTCCTATTTGGATATTTGCTACTATCATCGAGATCTGCATTGGGGCCCTCCTCACCAAAGCTCAAGCTGCAGGCTTCGGAGCGGGCCAGGGGCGCTGTGGGGAAGATTGCAACGATCCTGCTGCAGCCTACTCGTCGAACCGAGGTATAGGGGCAAAAGACTAATCGAACCGTCTAGTAGTTGGTTCCCACGAACTTTTCCTCATGATACCTGGAGTTGCTGAGCAGTTTTACTGGGCCGCTACAGGACCTACCGCTACCAGGCGCGTGATAGCATCGAGAGAGAAGAGAGGGATGGCCACCGAGATGAGGGTAGGGGAGATAACGAAGTAGAAGGAAAAAAGCGTGCGGGAGACAGAGTGCGATTTCGGCCTTTCCGTAGACATAGTGACTTCTTTGTCGTCACGAGTATCGAAGTTGACAGGATAGAGGAAAATAAGGAACGTGTTGAGGTGCTAGAGAAGTGAAATGGGCTGAATCGCGGCTCGGATTTGTGCTAGATGCATTCGAAGAAAACAGAGAGGCGGGGGTGACGAGAAGCAGGCATAGCGAGAGAGAAGATGATTTTGCGCCCGTTTCTTGATGGAAACATACGAATGAAAGGTTGTTTCTAGTGTTTTAGGCCATGGCGAACCGATTGGTAAAGTTAGTTTCGAGAATTGATTAGTAGAATAAGAATTAAAAGACAAAAATGTTGCTCAGAGATATGGAGGAAGGGAAAAAGAAGAGGAAGAAACGGGGATGTTTCACTCGTCTGTAAGCGGATTTTAGTGAGGGAAGAGACAATCTGGGTTTTTTTTACCATCGCGATTTTGACAGTGGGGTTTGATTCCACGCCGGGGTTTGGTGTTGTATGGAGTAGGAGCAGCGTGAGGGTGAGAAGTGGGAGAAGGAAAGATGTTGGAAATGCTTGCTTGGGGGTAGCACACGAAAACGAAGTGGAGGTGGCGATGTTCCTTCCTGTGTTCTAGCGGGAGATTCATCGAGAACTCGTTTGTTTTACCTATAGAAGTAGGTACTCCCTATGCTACCACGCACAAGGTTAAAAACCAAATGTATACTTTCATGATCTAGCGAGGATTCATCCCGATTTTGCCCATCCTATCGATGGAAGTAGCAACGTTTGCATCTGACAACCCCCTTAGTGACGTTCAGACTAGACTCTTTCAAATGTACTTGTCCATCGCGGTGTATCTGCAAGTGTTCTCACGAGAGATTCCTATCCATTTTGCATATTGGGAGTAACTCCGTTGATCGTGGTCTGGGTGTCGAGCGCCAGATAGGAATAAGAGCTCCAGATACTTATGCTAGTGATGGCAAGAGTATGCTCTCGTTGACATTCGAAGTTAGTGGCTCAATTCTTCGACTGTAGAGTGATTCATTCGGCTAATTTCGTTAGCGAGCGAATTTTCAGCCTGCTAAATAGCTACGCAGGGATCTTTCCTCGTGGCCAGTTCGTAAAAGGACTATCGGATAACTAGCCAACGGAAAAGTGAGAATCGGCAGATTGGGAGCTCCCCCTTGACCCTACGAATAAGGGCGCACGATCGTTCTTAGTCAGTGGGCCGCCGATTCTTGCTCAACTCCTGCGGTTGGACTGGGATGCGGCACTTGCTCTAGTGTCCCAAGATGTTGCTACCACTGACTACTTTAATTTGGGAACCATTTGTTCCCTGCAAGTTATCGCAATTTCCATAGGAGGTACTCTTGTGCGATCAGGTTGCTGTAGGTGCAGGCGAGACTGCATCCAATTAGGTTGCTACTGTCTCAGTCCGTGAGCCTGTTGACTGTTGTCTCGGCCTGTGTCACGGGTGCTACGGCTAGTATGTTGGTATTGCTAGTGCGAAGGATTACATTGATTATTGTACGCTGCTGCTACGAACGTGCAACTGTCACTGCGCAATTACTGCCTGCGGTCACTATGTTTGCGGTTAATTCTACACCGCAGGCCTGCAGCTGCTAGCGCCGTGCTCTGCGGTGCGCACTGTGATCGTTAAGCTTTCTTTTGCATATGGCTGATCATGATGCACGCGTTTGCGGTGCAGGCAGCTTCAGTTGAATTCCCGCATTTCCGTTGATAGCTCAAATAGAGCATGGGGGTTGTGCACTACTTAAGTTGCGCAACGGCGGTTTGGTCAAGGGGAGCCTGTTGACTGTTGTCTCGGCCTGTGTCACGGGTGCTACGGCTAGTATGTTGGTATTGCTAGTGCGAAGGATAAGAGTGATTATTGTACGTTGCTGCTACGAACGTGCGACTGTCACTGCGCAATTACTGCCTGCGGTCACTATGTTTGCGGTTAATTCTACGCTGCGGGCCTGCAGCTGCTAGCGTCGTGCTTTGCGGTGCGCACCGTGATAGTTAAGCTTTCTTTTGCATATGACTGATCATGATGCATGCGTTTGCGGTGCAGGCAGCTTCAGTTGAATTCCCGCATTTCCGTTGATAGCTCAAATAGAGCATGGGGGTTGTGCACTACTTAAGCTGCGCAGCGGCGGTTTGGTCAAGGGGATTACTGCTGCAATTTGGAGGTTTGTCAGAGTGCAACTGTTCGCAGTTTGACCACTCCCATTTGCGTTTTGGCCATCATTGCAGAGATCTCAGGCGCGTCAAGGTTTCGAGGTTTTCTCACGCGAGTCTGAGTGCACCATTTTTGGATCTGAGAGACTAAAATTTTCTCCTTCTGCTCTTTTTACTCTAAGTCTAGTCCATTGGATTTGAGAGGAAGGTGGCAGGCAGGATTGAAACCCATAATCTGTGCCAAGGCCTCTGTGGGAAGTTGCCCCACGGATTGGGGGAGCTCTGCAGAAACCTAGGCGAGGTTCTGGAGGCAGGGAACTGGGTGGTAATCTTCATCTCCTTCTTTAAACCCAGTTAAAACCCTTACCTGTATATCTTTCTACAATTTGACTGAGTATACTGCATGTATCTCTACTGAATTTATGTTTGACTTTCTGAATTTAAAGCAGAGTTAAGTAAATGAATGTCTGCTCAATCTCATATTTATTTTGTTGGTTGACTTAATTCAGATTGAGAAAGGGTTTTGAATTGGGGGAAGGCGGGAGGAAGGTGGTTTTGCTTGCGATTGTCTGGGTCAACCAAAGGTTGGGCTTCGTTTCTAACTTAAATGATCAGTGTTGTATTTTATTTTGATTGTTTGGAGGACCAGACTTTGTTCCTCCGTTGGATGGTCTGGTTGCTCTGACTTGCGAGGGCTGAATGTGACTGCATTTTCAGGAACCAAACTTTGTTTTTAAGTTGAATGGCTTGGTCGCCTTGGTTTATTTCAGGGGTTTCCAATGTTTTTTTATCGTTTCTGAAAAAGGGAGTTTGAGCTTTGTTTCTATGTTGAATGACTCGAACTTCTTTTTGTTTATTTTGAGGGAGATCAGGTGAAGGGTCAAGCTTTGATTCTAAGTTGAATGGTTTGGTCTGGAGCCACCCACATGTTGGAATCAAGGAATAATTTTAATACTATATAATTATCATACCTTACGAACAGGCGAGTTAGACTTTGTTTCTAAGTTGACTGATCTGACTATAGTTTATCATAATGAAGAGAGTATTAATTAAGAATATTAATTGATGGTAAGTCGGGGCAGATGAAACTTTGTTTCTAGGTTGAATGGTTCAGTCTTATGCTACCTTAAAAGACTAAGGGCATAAAAATATATATAACTTGGCTACTTAAACAGTTCAGGCCGGCTAGGCTTTGATTCTAAGTTGAATGACCTAGTCACATACCAAAAAAAAAAAAAAATAATAGTTTCATGTATTTGTGTATATTCAATGACAAAGCTAGATTTTGTTTCAAAGTTGAATAGTCTAGCTCTATGCCTTATGTAAGTTGGGTAAACAATGATAAATCATTGAGAGATTATGAACTATTGTTGACAAGGTTTAATCTTGAGAGTGAGTGAGAGTACTAATCATTGTGGTATGAACTTGCATGTGGATGAATAAGATTTTTGCTTAGTTTGAGTTTCAGTATGATAGGTAGTTGCTTTAGTTGCTCGCCACGTGCTAGAGTTGTAGGAGTTAGTTCAATTCTTGCATTTTTTTAGCTAACGTTTTTTACTTAGTTCAGTTATCACATTTTCTAGGATAATTTATTTTACTTGGTTCTGTATAATTTTTAAAAAGTTATTTTCTCTACGGGAAGCGCTACCGAAATTTCTACAAAACCAATGATTTAGTCATATCTTGACTTTTCAAAGTTTAATTTTTGTCTAAGTTTTATATATGGATTAGTAAACATATGGAAAACCTTCTTTTCTAGGGGAAGTGCTGCCCAATTTTTTGTTGAGCATTTTAAAAATAGCATCATATAAATCGAAACACACAAAGGGGAGCGGAGAAATGAGGGAGAAGGGACGGACTCATGCATCCATACTCAATGAATAACAAATCCAAAATGTAGTCGTGCGCAAAAACTGATCATGGCCAAAAATCAAAATTATACAGAGGGTTGAAGAAGAATACACCACACCACCAACCCCTTGCTTTCTCGCTCTCTCACCCTCTTTCCGATGCGGGCAGTTCGTCGCCTCCCACCTTTTATCAACCCGAAGTTGTCACCCCGCTTAGCCCGAGCATGCAAGCTAGGTTCGCCCGTGTGCCACAGTCCTTCGTGGCCACACGTCAACCCCGCATACTCGGCGCCAGCCCGTCGGATCGCCCAACTCCTCACTCACCTTTCTGCTCCTGCTCGTTAGTCGATCCTCTCGACCATGCTAACTTCAAGTCTGATTAGAGAGCAAGTTAATCGCGCTTGCATGATTTATAGCCTTTGCATCTGCGTGCGATAACCGGGATTGTGTCGGGGTGGACGGAAAAGGAAGGAAGGAAGCGCCTTCGACTGCATGGTCAGGCCGCGGCATGGGGGACGTAGCCACTCTCCACACATCGATCCAGTCATACATCGTTGTGGCCAATGGGACAGAGGAAAAAGAGTGCATGCAAAGGCGTGAAGAAGGAGTCAAGGAAATAAGATTACAGTTATGCTTATGCTTGCTAAGAAGAGATTACAGTTACAACAAGGATTAAGGCGCGGGCGGCCAAGAACGCAGAGTCAGCCGCAGAAATGCGTGCGTAAGCAAGAATCATTGCGTAGTTGTAGGCGAAAATTTCAGTGCGCCCAAATTCCAACAAGCCAGGTTCGCCCGTGTGCCACAGTCCTTCGCGGCCACATGTCAACCCTGCATACTCGGCGCCAGCCCATCGGATCGCCCAACTCCTCACTCACCTTTTTTCTCCTGCCCGTTAGTCGATCCTCTCGACCACGCTAACTTCAAGTCTGATTAGAGAGCAAGTTAATCGCGCTTGCATGATTTATAGCCTTTGCATCTGCACGCGATAACCGGGATTGTATCGGGGTGGAAGGAGAAGGAAGGAAGGAAGCGCCTTCGACTGCATGGCCAGGCCGCGGTGTGGGGGACGTAGCCACTCTTCACGCATTGATCCAGTCATGCATTGTTCTGGCCAATGGGACAGATGAAAAAGAGCGCATGCAAAGGCGTGAAGAAGGAGTCAAAGAAAAACGTTTACAGTTATGCCTACGCCTGCCAAGAAGAGATTACTGTTACAGCAAGGATTAAGGCGCGGGCGGCCAAGAACGTAGAGCTAGCCTCATAAACGCGCGCGTAAGCAAGAATCATTGCGTAGTTGTAGGCGAAATTCCAGCGCGCCCAAATTCCCTTTAATCAAAATCCTAATTGCAAAAATGAAATTTCGAGAGCGCTCACAGCTCCGCACACATTCAAAATTTGAAAAAGATTTTCCTCTGCGCGCTGATCGCGCCAAAAAGTTGTCCGTACTCCCAAGAAAGAGAAAGGAACTGAAAGAAACTGTCCTCGTTCCCCTCTTTCTCGGCGCTCGCTAAGGCGCAGGCCATCTACCCGATTTCTCCTAGGATCCCTAAAAAAAGAAACGAAAAAGCAACCAAAAGCAAGGGCATTCATGCAATTTATTCCTAACCCCATTTACATGCCCCCAAGCTATTCGCGCAGGAAATAGCGCGTCTCAGAAAAGAGTTCGTCGCAACCCCTTCCCTATACAGCAAGTCTTGGCGAATCACTGTTTCCCTGGTCCATCCTTTCTGCATTTTTTTCTCCTCCAGTCCGCTTGGATTGCCCTTCTCATGTGGGTAAGAAAGAGATGGCGAAGATCCTTGTTCGTGAGCTCTGTGTGGTAAAAAACTACGGTTGCTCCTTTCTGACCAGATTACTTTCATTCCTGCAGCCCTAGCAGTTTGTGCTGCGTAGCCCCATCCGACTGACAGCTGAAGCGAATTTGGTACTCCTCCCAGGAGTACCCATTCTCTGAACCAAGGGAGTGTTGTACCTGAAATCTTGGTCCAAAAGGTGTTCCACCATTTCCATTTGTGGTAGGAGGCTGGGCAGTCCCACCACAAGTGTGGTGTGGATTCGAAGGTCCAATTGCAGCGTTTACAAGTTAGATCTGCTTGAATCCCTCTCTGAGTCAGTCAAACTGCTGAGGGTGTTGAGAGGAAGGATAGTAGGCACTGTAGTGCTACATATCTTTGGTTAGGGAGAAGTTTAAGATCCATTCAGGAGGTCGTGGGTTCAATCCCCATTGGCCTCACATACGTGCCTGGGCAAGTTTCGTGTTCTACCAACTAGAGATAACCCGTTGGCTCTCCAAGCCAGCATTGGCAGGACCTTGGCTAAATATTGTTGGTTGCTATGCAGCAATAATGTGGGGTTGAAGGGGGGTAGGGGGAGGTTCAAGTGACTGGCCAAAGATGCTCGGCACTAGAATCGCTGGTTTCCCCCGTCGGCAATGCCTGATTACCCTGCATCATCGTGATGAGGGGCTGATACAAGCCTTGCTCTCGCACCACTGCTGTGGTGCAAACCTACCCCGTGGGCTGGGGAGAGTTCCAGGTTTGGTTGGTGTTCCCCGATACTATACATAGAGTAGCGAGAGGATGAGATATAATATATACAAAAGAAGATTGAGAGAAGGAGAAAAAAAAAAAATTGCCTTCCTGATTTTCTCGGGTCGAAGTTGTAGTACTTGTGTTCACCTACCCACTGCCACCGCCAGAGGTTGGCGGGGTGGTCAGAGAATTTTGTATTCCACATGAGTTGAGTACTGTACAATCAGGAGGTTTTCACCTTTGTTGCCTCTCGCTCTCCACGTCCATAGAGCTGGGTCGAATCTCGAGGAAGCAATTGCCTGCCCTTGTGCGAAGGCCGTGTATTGTGTTGTGTCTCCCGCAGTCTCCCTCTCCAGGATTTTGACTCGTGTCAGAGGTAGGCCTAACTCTGGGTGTGTTATTTCCTCCTCTAGCTCCAGGGGGACGAGTCTCCTTGCCTCTTCCAGCATTGGAAGATTCTTTTGTTCTCCGTATGTGATACCAGTTTTCATAATTCTTCTGGCGCTTGATCTTCGACAGTGTTGTACCAGGTACCTAGTGGGTCAAGGGAGACTGGGTTCAACAGATCCCTCCAGCCCTCCGGGATAGCTGTGATAATCAACTTCCTCTTCTCATGCAGCTATTTGATTGTTCCCAGTGGAGTTCTCAACTCGCTCGAGTACCACCAGTGGAGTTCTCAACTCCTCGTTCGAGTACCAATCATTTGGAAGCGGGTTCCATAAGTCTCTTATGGTTATTACGCCTCGGCTTGACCAATCCTGGACCAGGATCGCCTGCTGGAAAAAAAAAAAAAAAAAAAGTCAAAAAAAGGTCTCACTTGGAGTGCTGGCGGTATCTGCTGGCACTTGAATTGTCTACCGCATGGGCGCGAGGAACGCAGCCCTAAGGTAGCCAAAGCAATGAGACTAAGAGTGCACACGAGAGAGAGAGAGAGAGAGAGAGAGAGAGAGAGAGAGAGAGAGAGAGAGAGAGAGAGAGAGAG
>BFEA01000200.1:225869-238119 GCA_003427395.1 Chara braunii | reverse complement strand
GGTGGTTGTTTGGAGTGGCTTGCTTTTGTCGTTAAACCCAGAAAAAGAAAAACCAAATTGTAAACAGAAACCCCAAAAATGTGAAGAATTGCGTATTTTCTGACATCTGAAAGAGAATACTCCTTACTTATGCACCAAGGGAGAGATGTGCTGACAAGGTAACAGATGTGAAAGTATCTCGGAAAGAACAACATGGCCTCAGGCCACCACAACCCTGATGCTCTTTGCTTTTCTTTGCAAAATTTCCATGTTTTGTTTTGCGGGCGGAGCCGCCGCAGGTAAGCTAGTAAAATGATAAAACACGTACTCATACGCGTGTTTCTGGTCACGTACGCGTACTCTGGAGTACGTTCGCGTGCACACCTCGTATGTATGCGTACGGAATGCTACCCAACTAATAAGTACACTTGGAAGTGGCTTTGTGTACCATTACGCTAACAAGTACGCTAATGAGTATATTACCAATGCTCTCCCATATCACCTAACTAGTGTTACAACCCCCCAAACTGCAGCATTCTTAATGCTACCCCCCCCCCCCCCAACAAACTGCAGCTTTCTCAATGCTAATCCTGGTGAGAACATGCATGGGATTAGAATGTCTAGGTCAGGAGTCACGGACATGTACAGGCAAGGCATTGCCAACGTTCTCCTCTATCACCTAACTAGTGTTACAACCCCCCAAACTGCCGCATTCTTAATGCTACCCACCCACCCCAAACTGCAGCTTTCTTAATGCTAACCCCTCAAACTGCCGCATTCTTAATGCTACCCCCCCAAACTGCAGCTTTCGCAATGCTACCGTCTTCCCCCGAACATAACGCACCCTAAGAATGAATGTATACAAGCTATATTTCCGGGCAGATACAGCCAAAATAAGGGTGCGTTGTGTTCGGGGGAAGACGGTAGTCCTGGTGAGAATATGCATGGGATTAGAATCTCCAGGTCAGGAGTCACGGACAGGAACAGGCAAGGCATGGGATTAGAATCTCCAGGTCAGGAGTCACCTAACTGCAGCTTTCATCATGCTAACCTCAAACAGGACCCTCTTTATGAATGGCAACTGCATTAGTGCAGCTTTCTCTATGCTAACCCTGGTGGGAATCTGTGTGGGACTAAACTGTGTCCAGTTCGGAATTCAGGAACATGTACGAGCCACGTATTTCCAATGCTCTCACCTGCGTCTCAGGTGCTCTTTCAAGGTCAGGCAGTTGCGTCCAGAGAGTGTCCATCTGGAGAGTCTCTGTTAGGAGAGAGAAGGAGAGAAGGCCTATTCCACTACACACGCGAAGAAGACAACAGGGCAGTCAAGCGTCGTCGATTACTAGATCTACACTGACGGATCAAGCAGATCCAGCGGTGGTGGATTATCCCAGCCTTAGCCTTGTGGCTGCATGGTGCGCACACGTTGCTGTTTGCAAGCAGATCGAGAGTTCGCATTGTGATGCATACAGTAATACTAATACTATTAGAGGCTAACTCCCTGTAAAAGTAATTACAGTATTAATAAGTTAGAGAAAAAAAAGAGAGAAAGGCAATTGATCGAGTGGTGGCCCAACAAAAATGAGTGCTGCAAGCGCAGAAGAGGGTGCTGATCGAGGCAAAGACCGGCCACCAGGGCTCCATGGCTCGACAGGCGAGCAGCCGAGCAGGAGAGTGCTGGAGGAGGAGATTGCCATCCTGAGAGAGGAGAACAGTAAGCTGAAGGAAAAGTTACGCACTGCGGAGGCCAGAAACCTGTCGGTACATGCGAATGCAAACTCGAGCAGGAGTGGGTCGTTTGATGCCGGTGTCAATCGTACATCCCACGACTCCGAAGGTCCCAGTTTTGGAATTCTGTCTCGTCTGGAAATCCCCTATGACTCACTGGACATCAGGGAACAGGTTGGAGGTGGGGGCTTTTCTGTTGTCTATAGGTATGGATTGGGACATTTTGAGCTCCAGATATTCAAATTACTTCCTCCCTTTGTCAGGCTGCATGTCTTCATTTATGTCCTCACACACAAACTCCCCTTCCAACCCTCTCTTGTGGCCCAGTTCTTCCCAACTTGCATCCTTCACGCTTCCTTCCTCTCTTTCTTCCCTTGCCCCTTCCACCTTCCTTGGCTGCGTTCTTCCTCTCTCTGCACTGTTTTCCTCCCTCCCTCTCCCACTTCCCTCGTCCCCATCCTCCCTCTGCCCCCTCTTCCCCTCTCCTCTACCTTCCTCCCCCTTCCTCCCGCTGACCTCCCCTCCCTCCTTCCCTTCCCTCGTCTCCCTCCTCTCTCCTCTTCCTCCGCTCTCTTCCGTCCCTTTCTCCCTTCCGAGTCTCTCTTCCTCCTTCATGTCCTCCTTCTCTCCCCCCCCTCCTGCTTACCTTCCTCCCTTCCTCCGTTCCTCCCTCTCACTTCCTTCCGCCCTCTCTACCTCCCCCCTCCCTCCCTCGTCCCCGTCCTCCCTGTCTTCCCTGTCTTCCCTCTTCTCCCCTCCTCCCCCTCCTCTCCCCTCCTCCCGTCCCTCCCCTCCTTTTCCTCCCTTTCCCCCCGTTCCCTTCATTCGCTCACTTCCCTTGGTTCCCTTCCTTTCTCCCTCCGTCCCTCCGTCCCTCCTCTCTCCTCCCGCCCCCCCTGCCCCCTTCCCTCCCTCCTTCCCTTCCTCCTCCTCTCCCCCCTTCCTCTGTTCCTCCTTCCTCCTTCCTCCCTCCTCCCTTCCTCCCTTCCTCCCTTCCTCCCTTCCTCCCTTCCTCCCTCTCTGCAACAATAAACAGATTCTTCCTTTTTGAGGCTCCATTTCTCTTCTTTTCTATTGACTTCTCCATAAGCCTCTCGTGCCTAACTTCAGTTTGCCTTGCATCCTCCCTCCGCCCCACGTTTATCCCTTCCCACCACCTTTTCTCCTTTCCTTTGACTTCCTTTCCCTTCCCTTCTACCCCTCTCCCTCCCTCCCTTGCCTTCTTCCGTTTCTTTTCTTTTTTCTCTCCTCTCCCCTCTTCCCTCTCTCCTTCCCCCCTTCCTCCTTCCTCCCTGGATTCTGTCCTTTCTGGCTTTCATGGACATATGAACTGATAGGGACATTTCCCTTTTTATTTTTGCAGAGCGCTTTGGATGGGAACACCTGTTGTAGTGAAAAAGTGGTTTGATCCATCCATGGGCGAGGAAGCCATGCAGGTAGGACTGCACTCTAATAATAATAATAATAATAATAATAAATATATTATATATTATTTTGTTATTTATTGTTATTTTATTATTAATTTTTTAGGCCCGGGACCACTTGTCCGGCCGGACAAAAATAAAATAAAATAAATTTTGATTTTTTTTTTGGTTGAAAAAGCTGCCTTCTCCTCATAGGAGGACAGGGGCCAGCACACCACAAGACCCCATGTCGAAGAAAAAATTACAAGAAAGAAAAAAACGAAAAACAAAGGGGAAAAAGACAGACCAGCTTCCAATTCTCCTACTATATACCCTAACCATTGTTAGTTTCTCCAGCCATCCCAAACTGTTATCTAACCTGCTATATCGCCCTGCCACCGGCGCGGCAGGGGACCACCCACGCAGGCCCCAACTGCAGGTGCAGACCCCGCAAACTCACCCACCTCCTCACGATTCAGACCGGATAGCCCCACAGCCCACACACACCACTACCACAAACACAACTCCCACCACGATGCTGTTTTTGCAATCCAGTAAATTACTCTACCACCCGCGGCGGGGCTCAATGACCCCGCTAAACCCACCCACCTCCTCGCGATTCAGGGTAATCTACTCACCCTATCTGCGTCCACTCCCTAATGGAGACTTCACCGCCCTCCATCCCTGCAGAGCGACGCTCACCATACCCCCACAGAAAAGGAATGACAACAGAGATCCAAGCCTGGGACTAATACATATCCCAAACACAGCACTTACCACTTGATGTGTAAAGAATTTCGATGTGACCCTGAGGCAAAAGTTGTTCAGTTTATTTTTCTCCGCAACGTAGTTTTTTTGTTTTGTTTTTACCTCTGTTCCTTGCACGACCGTGGCGGCCCGGCTGGTAGCCTAGATACTATTATTATTTATGATTTATGATATATTATTTTATTTTATTTTATCCTACCGCAGCATTGGCCGGGGGGGGAGGTCGATGGTCCGTTGCGCACAGGATTTGGGGTCGAAGTTTTGAGGAGGGCCGGCGGATGAAGGCGATCCAGGGCGGGGGAGTGTGCAGAGGGGCGCACGTACCGAAATGTTAACAGCGCGCCATTAAATGAGCGAGCGCGTCCATGGGGCCGGGCGGCGGCGGGCGTAGATGTGAGGGAATATCTTGAAGCCGCTGCCGTGGATAAGCGGGCGGCCTTTTTTTCTTTTAGCATTTTCGTTTTTGGCCTGTCGTTTCCCGCTTTTCGTTTTTGCTTTTCTTTTTGCTTCGTGGTCGGCGTGTTGTTCCTCGCTTTTTGTTTTTTCTTTTCTTTTTGTTTCCCGGTGGGTGTGTCGGTGGGTGTGTCGTTTTGTCGTTTCGTTTTTTCTTTTCTTTTTGTTTCCCGGGCGTGTCGTTTCCCCGTGGGCATGTCGTTTCCCGCTTTTTGGTTGCGGGCGTAGGCCGCACCGCCCGCACGGTGGGCGCTAAGCTAGTTATTTATTATAACTCCTAAAGCGTAGTTTTTGGGGGGGAAAGGGAAAAATAAAAGAGAGCAGCGGGCCTCGTCTGACACCCCCCGCCGGGCCCAAGCAAAACCGTAGGGGGGTGGTACTGTCGGCACACCGCAGTGCCGGCAGTTTTTGTTCATCGCACCTTTTCTTTTTCGGCAGAGGCAGCACAACTGGCTGGAGGGGACGTTGCCTGGGAAAGTTAGTGGTGGTTTCAATGAACCTAAGGAAAGGGAAGCCAAAATAAAAGACTGTGAAGCAGATTGGCTGAGCAACCCCAACTCGGGGTTAATTGCGAAAATGGAAGGGGGTGTATCCGAGCCTCAGGGGCTGCGATGAGTCACGCTTTGTCTTTGAGGAGAGGACAGACAAAGATGCCTCATTTTCACCAAGGCCAGCATCAGAATTCCCAGACTGGTTCCCTCCTGCAGATAACTGTTTAGTGGATCTCAACTGGTTTGGCAGAGGGTACGCAGGTTCTGAGGCAGTGCAAAAGAAAGATCTGATGGAATTGTAGACTTCCAAAACCCTGAACCCTGAACCCTGAACCCTGAACCCTAAACCCTAAACCCTATAAGGGGCTTAAAGCACCAGTACATGGGCACCTGGGCGGTGGGCCTGACACCTCGAATTCTGGAAGGCCGAAACGAAAACCTGACCGCTGATCCAATTTATCAACGGCAGGCGCAACATTTGACATTCCAGCCTCGTTTTCTTGTGGCGACAAGTTCCGTACTGCAAGGCTGGGACCGTGTACTAGTGGTTTAAAGCACCAGTACATGGGCACCTGGGCTGTGGGTATCACACCTCAAATTCTGGAGACGCGAAACAAAAACGCGGCCGCCGATAGAATTTATCAACGGCGGGCCCAGCGTTTGACGTCGCGGCCTCGTTGTCTTGTGGCAACAAGTTTCGGACTGCAAGTCTGGGGCCGTGTACTTGTGGTTTAAGAGGCAGGCTTTCATTTCTCATCCTGCAGAGAGAATTTGCAGTTAGTCCCCTGGCCTCCCCAGGGTATCAATAATGCTGCAGTTGCTACTTCAGAAGAAAATGTCGTGTGATGTTGAATGCTCTTTTTTTGATGTTTCGCGTAAATAGATTGGAGCCTTCCTAATGGTGTGGCATGGACCACCTAAGGTACACCCTGGGTGGGGGATGGACATTGGGATGGTTTTCTTATTAAAAGCGGGGGAAAAAAAAACTTGAGCACCGGGCCCATATTGTGCAAAAAAAAAGATAAAATAAAATATACCCCTCCCCCCCCCCGGTTTCGACTTTCAAGTTTCAACATAAAAGAGGGGCAGTTTAAGAAATTTAGAAATCATTCCTCAGAACAGAGTCACGAATCTCGGCTGCTGTTTTTCTTTTTCTTTTTTATTCCCTTAAACATCTGCTTGGGTGGTCCACTATAAGTAGTAGTACTCTTGGAATGATGAATGCTGCCCCACCTTGTAAATAATCCTCGATCAGGTTCACCTATGTTTCACTGCGATGCTAGACCTAGTTTCCCCACTGCTTAAGCCCCCCCAATTATAGATCAGATCAGTTACAAAAAGACAAAAAGAACAAAGGAAGAAAAGGAATTATGAATGCAAACAAATTAAACAGATAGCAAACTAAGTATTCAAGTCAAAATTGTCACAGATTGGCGAGGACAATTGTAAAAAGACGCGAATAGTCTGGCTCAAGGTATTGCATTAAAAAAACAGTGTACACAAGACGATGGAGCGCAGAATTCGAAAGCCTCTTGAGAAATTGGTACATAATCACCTTCCTTGGCAGATACCCCTTGCTGGAATCAGAGGAGCAAAATAACCGCCAATTACGCTGGGCCGGTCGGTTCCATGATGATGAGGATTTACTGTCTAATGCGCAAACAAAAGAACCAGAGCTATGCATGTGGTCACTTTTGTGATCCTTTTTTTTTAATTTTTATTTGCAATTAGAGTAAAGGAGTTAAATCGGGGAAAAGGAAATGACACCTCTCAGCCTGTGACTCCTGCATGTGTGGTGCTGTTGCGTGGTCGAGAGGCAGGACTTCCGGGCCGAGATGATGACCCTTAGCGAGCTTCGACACCCTCATATTGTTCTGCTGCTGGGGGCGTGCACCCGCCCACCTGACCTCTGTCTTGTGTTAGAGTATGTTCCACATACACTCCATTACATCCTTCACAAATCGAACATCGTCCTCGACAGGAAGAGAATTATCTCGCTCGCTATTGATTTGACGAAGGCCATGCTATACCTTCATGCACAGAGGTATGAGCGCCAGTGAAACACACAGTGACACTAAAATTTACTATTGGCCCTTTTCCTTCTTTTTTTTTTTTCTTTTTTTTTTTTTCTATAATAGAAAAAACAAAGCTACATTCTTCTCTCAGTTTCACCTTTCACATGTCTCCCTACCACACAAGTGGTTAATTGGGACCCCCACTTTTTTTTCTTTTCTTTTTTTTTAACTATATTCTTCTCTCAAATTCACCTCACACTACCTACCTACCACTACTCCTACTTGTAGGCATACAGGGAACCCCGTAGCAGCCAGAACCGTGTTCACGAGAGAACATGCGGGGGCTGCTCCCGACCTGCAGGTGGGCGATACCGGCCAGGGGATAGCCGGTAGCATCAGGGGATAAAGCCCTGGGGACCAATCTCCTGTGCCTCCCCTCAGGTCCCCTCCCCTACGAACATCAGCAGACTCTGCTAGATAGACCACTGGATCCCCCGATCGACATAGCAGAAAAGTGGGGGTCCGATCCAGCGGCCTAGCTGAAAAGTGGGGGTCCGATCCAGCGGCCTAGCTCAGTTGGTAAGGTTCGCAAGTGGCATTCAGGAGGTCGTGGGTTCAATCCCCATTGGCCTCATGTACCTTCCTGGGCATACTCGTTACTCTTTGCCTGCTTCAGTTTTTGCTTTTTTGAACTTTTTTTTTGTGTTTTCTTTTTCCCTTTTTTTTTTTTTTTGTCTTTTCGTTTCTTTTTGCGATCCCCCCCCTTCCTCTTTCCTCGTACCCCTTTTCTTCACCCCCTGTATTTACCTTCTCTCTAGGCTTTATTTTCGGGTGCACACCCCCCCCCGACACGCACGGATGCCCGCACGGGTGCATGGCCGTGCAGGTGCCCCGGTCAGGCCCTGTGCGGCCTCAGCGCGTGGGCCTTGGGGGGGGGCACTTTCAGGGACGCCGGGGCAACCTCCCTCCCGCCATTCCCCACCTCCCTCCCGCCATTCCCCACCTCCCTTCCGCCATCTCCCACCTCCCTTCCGCCATCTCCAACCTCCCTCCCTCCAGCTCCAACCTCGCTCCTGCCACCCCCCACCTCCCTTTCACCATCTCCAGCCTCAAGTCACTCCCACCACCTCCCACTCCCCACCCAACCCTACCCCCCCCCTGCCACACTCGAAATACTGGTGTGGCAAACGAGTGCAAACAGGGCAGATTCGGGCAGATCTCTGCAGGTGCAGCAGAGGCCCATCACCAAAAAAAAGAAAAGAAAAAACAAAAAAACCTTGCACGGTGACCCGTGCAGGCTGCACGGGTGCACGGCCGTGCCGGCCCGCCCGGGCGGCGTTGGAAGCCTAGCCTTCTCTCCCTTTTTCTTTTTTATTTTACTTTCCCATTTCTTTTTTTTTTTCTTTTTCTTTCTTTTTTTTATTTTTATTTTTTTTATTTTAGATGATGAGAAGACTATGAATCATTTTTTAAGATCACTAAACACCTCCTGAAATCCACCGCAATTTTCCGAACACTCRAGTATCTAAGGGATTTCCAACAGATCATACCAAAGCTCACTAAAACTGACTTGTTCTCTGACAAACTCATCCAGGCCTCACGCCCCCTATCTGCTAGGTTACAGAGCCGGCCAGTGTCGTCCTATGTCAGCAACCCCCAACTGTCCCTTAGGATGCCCCCGCATAGCATCCCCAGATCTCTCTACAAGGCCTCATGCCCTCACCTTTGGCAAGTTACAGGGCATCACCCTGGCTCCGGCCAGCGTCGTTCTGGCATTGAACAGCTACGGATCCTGAATATAACAGTCTAATTCCAGTGCAGCTTCGTACGAACCACCAGCAAACCCTCAGAGTCCCGAGAGATTCTTCAAACTACCAGGAATAACAAGGGTGCTGCTTGTTTTGAGAACTCCAGAAAAAATCAGGAAAAATCCCAACCAAATACAAACAAAGGATATAGAAATTCCCCCCTGTCCCCCTCGTCCCCCTGCCCCTCCGCTGCCTCCACCAAAAAGGACTGCCCCTGATCATGGACACTCCTCATCGGCCCCAACTTGGGACAGACCCGTTTCCCCCCCTACTCTCACAAAGGCATCCAGTTCCCACCGAAAGAATGCCTCTGCCAACCCCTTGCTCTTGTCTGCCACTGCTGGGATATGATGCCGACCCATACATCTCCCCCAGCCCCAGAATAGAGCATCCCCCCAAATCTGCCCCATCTCCCTTCAGGGCAATCACCTCCCTCCTTGTGAAGCCCTCGACAGAGTAGAGCTCTCCCCCTCAAAACCAACCCACCACCCTACTAGAAATAATTTGTTTATGCTTAAGAGGAGAATCAGAATTCCGGACGTTTCTGTGGATTATTTCCCCCCCTCCCCTCCTTCTCCTGCTGTCCCTCCGCTGCCTCCACCGAAAAGGACTGCCCTGATCACAAGCTCTCCTTATCGGCGCCAACTTGGGACATACCTACTTCCTCCCCCATCTTCCACTAAGGCATCCAGTTCCACCCAAAGTATGTCTCAGCCAACCCCTCACCCCTATCTGTCTCCGCTGGGATATGATGCCAACCCATACATCTCTCCCAACCCCAGAATAGCGCATCCCCCAAAATCTGCCCCCACTCCCTCCAGGGCATTTCACCCCCCACCTTGTGAAGCCCTTGCAGAGTGGAGCTCTCCTCCTTAAAACCCCAACCCCCCACCCGCGCAAAAATAATTCATTAGTGCACCCAAAGGGGAATCAGAAATCAATAGTGGAGAAAAGAAAAAACAAGGAATTTACGGAGTAGGATTTCTAAGATATGAGATATGATTGGAGGAATCAGAGATTTCGAAAATTATGATGGAGAAAAGGTTGATGAGATTTTTTTTTTTGGATTTTGCTGATGACGATGAACAGCACCCTGACGATGATGATGATGATGATGAGGATGATGGTGACGCCCAACTCACCTGCTGATGTGAAAGGCAAACAATGCCTTGAAGAGCAGCCTCTAATGATGACAAACTGATGATGATGATGGTAATGATGAGAATGAAGACAGTACGATGATGCTGATCATTCTAAAGAGCAGCACCAACAGCCCCTATGATTACAAACTGATGATGATGATGATGATGATGATGATGATGACGCACAACGCCCTATGATGACAACAGGATGATGCTGATGCTGATGACGAGCACCACTGATGATGATGATTGATGATGATGATGATGATGATGATGATGATGACGCACAGCGCCCTGTGATGACAACAGGATGATGCTGATGCTGATGACGAGCACCACTGATGATGATGATTGATGATTATGATGCACAACGCCCGTTGATGACAACAGGATGATGATGGTGCTGATGATGAGCACCTTTGATGATAACCTAATGATGATGATGATAATGATGATGATGATAGGGATGAACAGCGCCCTATGATGACGAGTTTCGCCAATCGCGCCCTATGATGGTGAAATATTGATGATGGTAATACAACGATGAGTGACGAGCAGCACCCCTGATGAACGGCTCCTTAATGATGATGATACTAGAGCCGATCAAAAGTGAAGACCTACGCCTTGATGATGATGACGAACAGTACCCTGATGATGATGGTGGTGATGACGAGCAGCACCCTGATGATGATGACAAACCATTACCGTGATGATGATGTCGATGATGATGTCGAACCATGCCCTGTTGATGATGATGATGATGATGATGATGATGATGATGATGACGAGCAGCACCCTGATGATGATGACGAACCAGTACTGTGATGATGGTGTCGAACTGCGCCCTGTTGATGATGGTGCTGGTGGTGATCAACGCCCCGTTGCTGATGACGAGCAGTGCCCTGATTATGATGACACATCTACTTCCTCATGATTGCAGTTGCCACTGCACTCGCACTTCAGTTTACCAAGGGCTGACTCCACTGTACTCCACAGGCGTCGACATAGCCAACGCCTCTCAGGCAATATGCCACGTGCAAAAACGCAGCGGGAATGGAGTGAAACATGGAACTCCCAGAAAAACGGGAGTCAGTCCAGCCGCCACATCAGCTTGTGACGTGGCGTGGACAAGCGCCTTCAGTCACCTGCGCGTACGCAAAGCCTCTGGTTTACAGAAGAGATGGCCACCATCGCCGCCGCGCGCCGTCACCATGGCCCACCTGTGCGATGTCGCAACCCGAGGCGGAGCGCCGCGCTCCCGGTAGTGCCGCGCTCCGCCCCAACCTCTGTCGTGTGTTAGAGGTAGAGGTGTAGGTAGGGAGAGAGGCGGAGGCCATACCTGCAGTGGCGGACTACGTACCTGCGCGCCATAGCCGAGCTCCCCGCTGGCGACCTGCGACACAACGAACGGCCAGGACGTCAGTTCCTGAGGACAACAAGGAGGACGACATCATCTTCTTCTTCCTGCTCTCGTCCTCCTTCCTCTTTCCCCCTCCTCTTTCTTCTTCTTCTTCTTCTTCTTCTTCTTCTTCTTCTTTCAGAGAGAGAGAGAGAGAGAGAGAGGTTACTGAGGCCCAGGGTCTGATTCGACATTTTTGTGGCAGACATTGATTGGACATTTGGGAGGGAGACTAGTTTTGGACTTCGCTATCACAATCTTGGTCTTCTCCCTCATCTCCATACTCGTCTCGCCTCTTCCCCCATCTCCTCATATGTGGGATCTCCCCATGGGTGTGCTCAAGGATGGACCTTTCTTCTGTGTATGTGGTCCCGATCAGCTTGATGACGATATCTCACGTCTGTCGCCCTTTTTTCTTTTTTTTTTAACCACCACTTCCTTTTCCCATCTGGGTCGCCGTCGGGACGGTTGCCGATGAGATTTATCAACGGTGCCCATCGTCGGGCCCGACATCCAATATTTTAGGAGTAGGCTGTTTTCCCATTTTCCCAACAGCGGGAAAGGTAGTGGTGGTTTAAAACAAAAACAGAAAAAAAGTATGCAGCTTGCATGCAGCTGCAGCTTTTGGTAAGTACCAGGGTGCCACTATGCTTGATATCCATTCAGGCAGAACGGGTCTCGCATGCGGCCCATTTTGCCTGGATGGATATCCAGCAAAACGGCACCCTGGTACTGCACAAGAGTTGTGGCTGCATGTGCACCACGACTCTGAAAATGGCTGGGAAACGTACTGGTGGTTTAAGCACCAGTCCCCCCAACGCAATAAAATTGCCTAGCAAAAGAAGGTGGCAGGAGGGTGTGTACCATACTTGCGATGCACTTCTGCGGTGCGCTTGCGCCATGCGCCGTGCGCAAATTGGTGATGCGCTCAATTTCTTATTTTTTCTTTTTTCTTTAGGGATGTGTGTGTATACACACACACACACACACACACACACACACACACACACACACACACACACACACAGAGAGAGAGAGAGAGAGAGAGAGAGAGAGAGAGAGAG
>BFEA01000200.1:204720-222848 GCA_003427395.1 Chara braunii | reverse complement strand
TCTCTCTCTCTCTCTCTCTCTCTCTCTCTCTCTCTCTCTCTCTCTCTCTCTCTCTCTCTCTCTCTCTCTCTCTCTCTTCGCGCGCAGGTCGGGACTCCAAGGGGAGGAGGATACTTCTAGATAGATCGGCCACCCTCGTACGTGCGGAGCAGCCGACCTATCTATCTCCACCCCGGGGGCCCGACGCCGCGTTTAGGTGGATGTTACGGAGAAGAGACGGAGAAAGGGCACTGAGCGCATCCTTCTGCGACCGTATTCGTTGAGTTTTGCATGGAGTCAGGTTTCGTCCCGACGGACGAAAGCGCAGGCCGTGGCCCGAGCTCGAACCTCGTCCCCGGGCGTCGCAGCACACTCCCGCCTTTCCCGATTGCAGATGACGATGGCATATACTGCGATGCGGACGTGCGGAGCCTGCTGCGATGCACGAAGCCAATCCATCTTTATAACCCGACCCAGGCGTACCACATAGGCAGGAGTGGGTTTGTGCTGATTGAGTGATTTGCTTCCTCGCCTTTGATCTTGTCGTACACCGACCTCACAGTGTTGCCCTGGTCTGTCGTGCACGCCACCTGGCAACCACGTTTGAATTGTCACTGGTGTCGCCAGGGAGACTCGTGCTCGTGGCGACGGTTGGTCCTGGGGTACGAAGGGGCTACCTGATTCCCCAAACTCTCCTGCAACGCAGGTGCGCTCCCCGCCCGTTTTCGAACCTGGGTCCCATCGACCGGCCCGACCCCGGGCGAACCCGTGCCGAACCGATCGCACGGACTCGACGAGTTTGACAACGAGGCCTAACCCGCCTTCGGAGCATCGGCCCCCGAAAGGGCCGCGCGAACCATGCGCCTCGGGGAACGGAACTCCGTTCCCGACGACCCCGTTGCTCCTTTTTCTTTTCCTCACATTCACTTTTCTTTTTCCCAAAAGCGATGACGATAGGGTCGTAGGGCCCCGTTCTCCTGCGATCCGCTTTCGGCGATAGCTCGAACCCCGTCTCGGCACCTCGGCCTGAGACAAGAGTCCCCCGTTTCGCCCGGGTGACTCAAACCCCCATGGCCAAAAATCCTCTGCCACACCCCTAACAACTCTGATCGGTGTTCTTAGTATGGAATGTCGCGAGGGGCGTGAGGTTGCGCATCACAACTCGTCCTCACGTCATCTATTCTTACCATCCTACCTCAGTGTTAATCACTCAGGACCACCAACCCATCATCTCAGGGGTTGACTTGGACCAAACAGCAGTTATGGGAACTAGGGCTAAGGACGAATCCTTTGGGGAATTTTGGTTTTTTGAATGCGTCGATCGACCTGTCCTCGGGGAATGGTTCCGAGGATGAATCCTCAGGGCCTTTCCGCGGCCAGTTTTATACGAGCATACGCGGCCGTGGGAGGTATGTCTGTGCTGCGGTTTGGGATGTCCGGTCAAGAGGCATGTTGGTCCACAGGCGAAGGGCGCAAATACGTGGGGGCCGCAAAAAGAAAAAGAAATAAAAAGGCGGGAATGTCCCCGTGTTACATGCTGAGCCTGCACACGGGCCCCATTTCGGGGGCCCAACGGTTGCTGGGGGCCCCCAGGCCACATGCCATTCAGGCCTGCGCCCTGGAGGCTCACGGCCAGCCTTTGGGGCTGTAGGGTTCGATTTGAGGCAGCATTTATTTATTTATTTATTTGATCTTCTATTTTTGTCTGTTTCAGGCGTCGTTTTGGACTTGTAGTTCGTCCCAACAGACTTACGGTCTGTTTGGACAAAGGCCACGTTTTGGGCCTCCTCCATTCGTGGCCAGGCCCTTTCGGGCCAGGCTCGGTTTTCTCCAGTAGCGGACATTGCCTGCTGTTTCAGCAGGGAGGGCCTGGACGTCCGGTAGGGACCCAGGCAGGCCGTTTGTAGGCCAGGCCCAGGAGCAGGACTTTTTCCTGCGATCTGGACCGTGGATTGGATCGATGATCTCACGGGCCAGATCACAATCGTGGGCACAGCACCCAGGCCCAACACTATTTAATCGGGATGTACATTGCTTATTGATGCTTTGCTGCCGCTGCATTGTCCATTCGAGTGCTTTTCATCACTCGGCGGATTCTTGGCTCCACATACATCGCTCGATTAGGCATGTAACAACCCGTCAGCAATTCGAAATTCGAATTCCGGCGAGTAAAGACGGCTAGGCGGCACAGGGGTTATCCCAACGTGGCGGCGTAGTGGCAGATAGCTTGTTTTCCTCGCCTTCCAATCTACGTGGGAGCGTGGTCTCCCCTTTCAATGACAACGTCGGTGTGCAGTGTGTACTTTGTAGTATTCCGTTGTGAGCTTGGCTCCTTCGCTGACGGCGCCTGGCACCTTGGAGCGCAAGGTTCAGTGGGCAAAGTCCTGCATTGTGCCATCGTCCTTCGTGGTCACCTTCAAGACGTGTAATGTGTGGCCAGCGTGGCGCGTTAACGTGGGCGTTGAATATGAGCGTGCACGGCGAGAAGGCAGGGTTGCTGGTGACGGCGTCTTTTCGAAGTTCGCTGGTAATAGAGGGCAGTGGGGCAGATGGGTGTGTGTCGTGCTGATGTCCATGGAGAAGACGGCGGTGGCGCTGGCGGAGCTGGCTGTCGTCGTCCGCTGTGACGTAGGGCGCATGAAGGCGAAGCTGTTGAGGCGCAGGTAAATGCTTCTCACACAAAGAGTGCTTGAAGCCCCCGACTGCGAGGCCATTGTCCAACTGTGCATTGCACCGAGTTCCAGTGTGCTCCCTCGCGCAACATTAAGATGCTGGGTGAAACGGAGAACGGGTGCTACGTGGGAAGATCTGCGGGTGTGCGATGACGCCACAAACGACTACTTTCGAGACGCCTCGTCTATTTCTCCCAGGAAGTCACCCCAAACAACCACCACGAGCAGCATGGCGATGAGCAGCAGCAGAGGTAGCTTGTGGTGGAGGTCAGCCATGAACAACAGGGGACAATGACACTCCGCGGGCACATCTCTTGTCGCATGTGCGGACAACGGTGACGCATGACAGTCAAAAACACTCAAAGGAGATCATTGTCGGTGAGCGGTTGCCAACACGCATAAAACTGTCATATTCCGGACCATTGGAGATCCCGCCAGAACGCGACGGACCCCAAAACAGCCGGCTGCAATCGACGACGCGCCCCGCCACCATCGGCCGCCAGTGGTAAACGTTAGAGGCCATTGGAGGACGTCCACGATGTTGAAGGCTGACGATGTCTGTCGCTTGCCCCCTAGACCACGACTGGACCATCTTCGGTCTCCAAATTTCCTCTTACACTCCATGCCGACACCCCGAGAATCACGGATCCTTGGGCTCCAAGTGACCTCGCGAGGTCCCTTGGAGCCGAGGACGTTTTGGCTGGGAAATCCTCGGAGCCCAAGGATTTGTCCTCGGATTGTTTTCACATTTTCATTTCGAATTTCGTCTCCGAGGACAGGTGTAGCAACGATGAAATCCTTGGAGTCGCGTCCCGGAGGAGTGTCTAACGACGCTCTATATGTACTACTGTTCGAGTGATACGAATGTGTGATATGCCAGATTGGGGAGATCATCCGAACAACCTTTGACCAACGTCCTCAGGCAACCAACTCATAGTCTAGCCCCAAACATACAACAATCCGGTCATTCTTTGTTAGTATGAACATAGGCACCACCAGGCCATGACCGTTAGAACTTGGGATATTTAAACCACCATTACTTCCGAGGCACTTTACTCCGGGAGTGGAAATGCCCTGCGCACCAAAAAAAAATCGGTCTGAGCCTCATCTTTGCTTACAACCGTGCACGCGGTTGTCTAGCGTATGCGCTGACTTACCAAGGTGTACCACAGCCGCCGCTCGCGCCACTCCGCGTGCCAAGACCTACCGCAGTCACACTGTCGCCGTCGTCGCCGTCGTCGCCGTCGTCGCCGCCTTCGAGGTCGTCCTTCGCACGCGCGCCCGACCCGGTCAAACATACCAATCAAGGAAAAACATCCCTACTTCCTGCTTTATCAAAAATAGAAATTTGGCCGGCGGTCACGCCGACCCTTCAATCATCAACAAATAAAACGATCACGCGCGCCTTAAAAATCCGCGCGCCCACACACTCTCTATTGTGGTCAACCACCGAGTCAACGCAATCACATACGCAGCCGCGCCTAGCGCGGTATACTTAAACTTTAAACCAAAACTATTTTCTGTCACTTGCAAAAAACAGGGCGGATACCCTTGTAAGGGTATTCGCGCCGACAACTTACCGGACCATATTAAGCGACGTCCCCGTCGCTTCGCCAAATCAGAAAGCTATAAATCCATCCACACTCCAAATGCTGACAAGAAAGGAACCTATCCGATTAGCCGGCAGACACAGGGTAGAGGTTTCCAACAATCTATGCCTCCACAACTATATGCTGCCAGGGTTTTAACCTAGGTCTCCATTCGTCCTGACAATAGGACGCCGGTGTATTACGCATCAATACTACATCATAAGTTCCCAAAGGTCACCCCAACCGTCCTCTCCCCTTTTGCCCTAGACAAACGCCGGCCTCTCGTTGAGTGTTTCGGCTAGACTTTATCTCGTAAGCAGAGTCATACCCGGGGCGCGGGCCTTAGATGAGACCTCAGAAGGCATTCTCGCCTCCTTCGCAAAAATCCTCACAATCAAACGTATATATATATATATATATATATATATATATATATATATATATATATATATATATATAGCCTCCTGATGAGTCGGTGAAACTCCGACGAAACAGTTTGTCACAGCCCTTCGTTTGTTGTCCTCTTCTCCCTCTCTGCCTACGGTTTACCGGGCAGTTCTATTTGACGATATATATATATATATATATATGCATAAACCTCCTCTCAGCTCTTTCTGCAGTCTAGTACAGAAATGCTAGGTCTCCATCTTGGCCCACCATAGCCTGGTTTGATCGAGCCAGATGTACGGCCTACTGCGTTGTTATCTTAACGGCGGTTCCTTCGTTGGTTATGCAACGATAGGTTTTCTCCTGATAAGCATTCAATCAGGACTACCCAACGTCTCGACTCATATCCCCCGCCATCCCACTGGAGTAATTCCCCTGGGGCGTGTATAACCCCTTAAACTCTTACCCCGTTGGTAGACGTGGGTCCTCAGCCAGGTTATGCTGGCTTGCAGCCATCCAATAGGGGTTGCGCCCTAGAGGTGCTAACCTTTATCGTTTAGCTTTGTATTCCTCGTTATGCCTTGGGATTAGCACAAGTGTCTGAACGGTGCGTCGCAAAACAGACCGCAGGCCCACTGCGGGACTACGCAGAGGTCTGTCTCACTTTAAAGGCGCTTACTAGCTCCCTATGGGACGACATAGAAAGCATGGCCCCTTTTTACAATCACAAACAGATTCACCGCCATGCTCATACACAAGGCCGCGGCCCGCTGACGTGATCAGAGACAGCCGGCCACACATCCCACGGCTATGCACTAACTTGCGACTTTCTCAGTTCCACCAATGATCCAATCCGTAATTCTGGTTCCTTTCGTCAGACTTTATCATCTCAAACTTTGCTTACCATGCCCTTAAATCTCTTAACCACCTTTCACACGAAGGAGGTCCCTCCCCATAGGTCTCCCAGCCATCCATCTCTTTCTAGGATGAGCTATCACACGACCCCTTTTTTAAAACACCCCCCTTCTGGAGATGAGTCTTCCGGTAACCAACACTAACGCCTTCCTTAAACTGAAGGGGTCTCAACCATAAAACAACTCGACCACAGAACAACTCAAACTGAGAGGCCCGCTTATGGGTCCTCTCCACAACTTAAGCACGAAACAACTCAATTGAGGGGCGTGCTTATGGGCCCTTTTCGCAACCTACTCATAAAACATCCGGCATGGTAAGTACTCGAGTCCCAAAGACTCGCAAAATCCCTTAGGATTCTCACACTTTCACAATAACAGACTGCACTCCCTCCCCTTATACTCGGCCCCGTCCTGCTTGTAGGCAGATCGCACGAGTATACCGAGGAGTAGACAGTTCACGTCCATTTAATCTCGTAAAGTCCACACAATCCAATACACATGAGATGTATCTCGCACATCTCTCATACAAAGCCATCATACATCAGGATAAACCACACATGTGAGAGTGATATTGATCGTCACATACAAGGGATAGTCTCAAATAGTCTCTCGACTCAAGTATGCACTCCGGAACGCAATATCCCGACTCCAAGCGGACCAATATGGTCTTGAATTACATATGTACACATAGAGTCAAACAATCTCAACTCAGACCTGGTACCAGCATCCCACAACAAAAATCGCGTCCTCCCTAACAAGGAGTAGTACCGACACGGTCCTGGTCAGGATGTAACCATACCCCTCGAATCAGAGGGATCCAGGTATCCAAATCTTGAACAAAATAGGACTAAGCACCCCCCTTGTGTCTCGGATTCTAGGGCAATGTTTCTAAACATCGATCTAGAAGGAGCCAAAGACCACAATCAAGGTCGAGTCAATCCTTTTAGTAAGGTTGCACCCTCGCATGATTTCCCAACGCACACAAACGGGCACTCTGAGCCACATCCTCGTCCATACTTGTTTCCAACAATCCATACATGCGTGGGGCCCGCTTCCATGCTTGGGCCATACTCTTGTTATTCTACCTTCAACTAGCCGCAGGAGTCCTTGGGAGGTATTTGCCCAACCCTACTCTGGATCCTCCTATGATCCATCATATATACACAAGTCTCATGGAGGGCACCTCTAGGCTAGGGAGTCTACCTCCTCCCACATCAAGGCTTCCCCTCCAGCCCCCCAGACCTTTCTCATATATACAACCATCCGAACCTAGAACAGGGCGTAGGTCTCGTCTCTTCTTCTCTCAACCACTAGGTCTAGGGAGATAGGCCCTTACTTCGTAACAATGCCCTTAGGTTCACTCCTTGCCCCATCTACTCGAGGCATTCCGATAATCATGATGTGAGGCAGAACTAACGTTCCCCACCTATACAGCTATCCTATTGGGGTCCCTTCTGCCTACAATTCGGGTCGTCTTACCAGGCCACTATTATGAGAACCCCCCCCTTCTTCTGCACATCGCATCTATTTAAATGGGGCTTTCTTGCTTATCTCTGCAGCCTTATCAAACTTTCAGGTCCCTCTCTCCCAACTTGTCCTTTCACAACTCATCCCTGCAACCCATCTCGGTACATCCTGCCAACTAGCACATAGGGACTCAGTCCATACGACTGGTCGGCTTGCCACCCTAGCCCTTATCTTCACCTATGTGCGCATTGTCTGTGAAGGAAACCCCCTAGCAGGTCACATGGACACTCCCTATCGGCCCACTGCGGCACGAACCTCTTCCTAGTCTACAACTCCTTCATTTGGGTCGTGCGAACTTGCATAAGCATCCACTACATTGGCCACGTTCCTAAGTTCCTGGCTATCGGGCAAGAACCTTCGGTCCGAATACAACCCATTTATCAACTCGCACATGTACCTTGCATATCCCCAATCTCGCACCTTTACGGCAGCCTCTGCAGCGTCTTCCACCCTCGCCTGTCCTCCAAAACATGCCTCTACCAAGAATTCTGGCAGGACAACTCGCAATGGGGCTGAGGGGAGTACAAACTCTTTAGCGTGCTTGACCTCTACACGGGTCTCCACCTGCTCCTCTCCTTCCTGGACCCTGTCATTCATCCACTTTGCTGCAACTTCCTCAGCTACCCTTAAAGGTCTCGCCAACAGGCTCCCATGCCCAAGCGCCAGCTCAATCCCATGTAGGGCCCAAAACGAAGAAGACGCATACAGAGTCACCCTTACGATCGCACAGTCCCGACCATCATCAAAGCCGGACTCAATCCAGGCAAAAATACCCTTGCCTATCGGTGCGCCCCACCAGGAAGAAATGTACTCCCCCTCCCTGGCTCGCCTCGGCAAAGAATCTCAAGCCCATCTTCCCTCTTGATAGGCGGGGTCACACTGGGATCTTCCCTCGCATAAGGCATCCTGAGTTGCCTTTGCTTCGGTCTGGGTTCTGCCCATCACAGAAAAACGTCCAGCATGCGCCTTCCGTTATTCTATTGGCAATCATACTCCACCATCTCGTCTCTAAACTTCATCCTCAGATCATCTTTCCCTAGAACCATTCACTCCTCACGTTTGCGACCGCCCAACCTAGGACGATACTGGTGGTAATATACCATTGTAGTAACCCTTTCACAAGCACCGACTTCCTAATGGTGACTATTCATACAACATGGTACATTACTCAAGTGATGGATGCCACTGATGCCCTGCTAAGATTATCCCGACACTCATCACGCACGCACGTAGAAGAGTCTACTTGAAACAACCGACTATTCCGAAGAGAGCCCTTCACACAAATACCCATCGGAAACAGAACACCAAGTACACGTCGACAAAACCCTCGAGCCACAACTCAGACATTAATCAGATGTCATTTTTACCACCCAGGAAGATACAATATACACGTCATATAGGCAGGTACCCCAAACATGAGTCCAAGTACAGTACAACCCATAGTAACCAAGGTATACACGTAACTACAATCACAACGTAGTAGGCACAACCTAATTAGGGGTTGTAACTGAAGAGCACGATAGGCTTTGTACATAACCACCCGAAGCCAACTCAATTGCCTGCTATATAACAAGATAGCCCCCAAAACATATCTTAACTTATACGAGACAGAATAAGACTGACAATGAGTAATTAGCATGATACAATTGTTACCCCCTCCATCTCTTAAGCGAAGCATATAATGCAGAGGGGCGGTGTGATCCTCTTGAGATAACATCTTGACTCCCGAGCCCTGCTCTAAAGATCAAGCCTCACCACAACCCTCTCTGATTCCAGCGCTTGCACCTCACTGAGCCTAATCATGGTCAGATGGTCAGCCCCATTCATACCTGTCAGGACAACGGATAGCGAGTGCTCGCCTTACAAATACGATGGCCCTGCCTAATGCGAGACGAACCCAGATCGCTACTCCCGGACCTGTCTCACTAAGCAGTAGCTGTTCCACCCGGCCATCACTGCCTCAGCGAGGTAGCAAGCCCTTTCCTCCTCTCTCAACAGATAGTGTAGTTACTCTCCTATTACAGGAAAGACAACAACACCCCACTAATGGACCAGGAACATAGTTCCGACATGGGTCTCACTATCAACTTCGAGACTAATAACCGCTTCCTTAAACCTCATCGGGGGAGTAACAACTCAAGACTGCACTTCCACTGAGGACAAGTTATACATGTCAACTAACTCCTTCCCGGAAGAACCACCTTCCACAGAAGTAAGTCACCCCATTCACCCTTGGTCCCATGGCAGACATGGGTTTCAGGCAGAATTTATGTCCCGGTGAGAGGCAATCTATACATACGCCACCAATCAAACATCACACAAAACATAATGAAAGAACATATATAGAAACAACCAAACAAGCGATCATAAATGCCATATATACATATACCACATATAATTCACACATAGGCCTCTCTTCGGACTAGCCAAACTGCTATCCTAGTGGTCACTACTTGTTAAGATCTGTCGATGGTTAGACAGACAATTCGCGAGCGACTCAAATCCTTACCAACTCACGCTATCGACGGGTCTAAGCATCGTACAGACCGTAGTACCTATTATATCACATTTCAATCTGGGCTCAAGGAAATATCCTTACGATTAAACTCCTTACTTCGCACTTTATCAATCATCCCCTCGCCTATGCGGTTCCCGTATCAGCAACATTCTTTAAGGCAGGGGTCATATGACTAGGGGAGGTGCACCATCTCAACTTAACTATCCCTCATATCAGGCTTAACACAACAATCACATAACGAGTCACTTAGCCCTGGATTCCAATCATAGGCATACCTAACATTGCCTGTGTCGCCTTACTCACTCCTAGCCGAATCGAGCCCCGCAAGGCATCACCCAAACTTATCAACCATTAAGTTCAAGGAGCCTTTCAACTCCATTTAACCGCATACTAGGCAGTGCTCGCGGCGCATAGTCACGACGCTCATCTACCTTAAGCACCCCTTACTGCATCACTCAAACCCCGCCACGGAATCAACCCTCACTTCGTACTCTATCCAATGCCATATACGATCAACCACTCCTCCTAACCCAGTCAATAGAGCAGAAGTGGTTATTCTTCGCGGATTATCGACCTGCCTCAAATCAAGGCTCGATTCCGTGGGACCTCTCAGTCTTTACGATACTTCCGACAATAGTCAAAATACTAGCCAATCGCTCATACGAGTGTACCAAGACTTCTCATTTGCCTATTTCTCACTTTCATACCAGGATGTCGTTCCACCAGGGACAACGGTAGGGAGCCGTTATCCCCGGCAACGGCGCCACCTGTCGAGCGCATTGGTCCGGCATCGCATGTGGCAGCGCGGGACCCTCTCGGCCGCGTCACGCAGGAGTTGGACCAACCTCGACACGAACGCGCAAATGGAGCTTCCTTAGGCCGCTTCAGCGGAGTGCGTCAGTCATACCTCTCGCGAGCCCCTACGACAGGATAGGGCCTACGCGAGGCACGACTTACCTCCACCTTACGGGAGTTGTCACCTCCCTTCGGTGGGCGTATCCCCGCCGAGCTACCAGTCCACAGTATGAAAGCTAATCAGTTGCAATCGCAGAGGTGGACCAGCCGAGGGCGTTTCTCGTTCGCTGTAGCATAGGGGGTACGCGCGGTAATACGCCTGTCGGACCCGCACGCGAACCAACATCTTGGGGGGCTAAAGTCCCAAGCGCGGCTGGTCGTCGGTCGACTAGGACGCATCCCACGCACCACGCGCACACCACTCTACGAACACAAAAATATAACACACACACACACACATCCGAAACGACAGAACACAAACAACGCGACAACGCGACAACGCTCCTAGCCCCTCAGTAGCCAACCCATAACTTTCCGATGCGGAAATCGGGTAGGCGTCGCGCGCGAGACTTAGTATAAACCTGCGCGGACGCAGGGCTAACTCATATCGACTCGCAATGCAAGCGCATGCAAGCAGTCGCAATGATGACGTACTATGTAGTACCCATATTCGCGTGGTCCTCGCTAATCTCGAGGGCCACGTTCGACATTCAAGTGCAAGCTGACACGCGCCTTGAGGGTTAATCTCTCGACGCTGGACAACTGCCATGCGCGGTTGAAGATCACACACCCTCTTTTGCACCTTATGTAGAGCGGGTGGTACACAGGTCCATACCTGTGGTGGTAGTCGTTTCTCGCGGCCCCGACGATAGGTCCTACCTCAGGCCTGGGCGAAAGTCAAGGGGTTTGACTTTGACGGCTGCCACGGACTACAACGTTCAACCACACAAACTTTAAGAAGCAAGGGTGAAAAGGGAATCCTCCTTTTCTCTCGAGACACAATCTGGTTAACCCTTATGCTCAATTACAGTAGGCCGCTCAAATACTCAGGGCACTTATAAATATATAAGGGTTAATTCTTATAGGACGATCACTTCTCATAGTCACAGTGAGGCTCCTCTCAGCCATATACGTATGTAATCGCAGGCAATCACATCCAAAGTCCGAACCACAAGCGCACCTGCAATCACATCAAAGATTCATCCAAAAGTCCACGCACTACACGGGGTCAACTTCAACCATTCCTTGCACTCATACCCCTCGCTTTAGCCATACAAGCCTCACTCGTGCAACTCTTAAATAAATACTCAGTACTTTTGTTGGATGGCCATTCAATAAAGTCCGAGTAAAAACACAGCAAAACAGTTCAAATCACAAGGTTAAAACCTTTAGGTTGAGTGGCAGGAGTGAATTGGAGTTGAATCGTAAACCGACGAATCGGCAACCGACCCGTTATCAGTGATCACAGAAGATGATCCTCAAGGGATGAAGCTGAATTTAGCCCAAATCCTGAATCAAACGGTCATGAGGACCTGTAACACAAAACAGGCCAATCCCCAGGCTAAACTTAAAAGTCCATGGAGAATAAGCCCCATATCACGATCCCACTCAAACCACCTTAATTGACTAAGTCTGGATCTACTTATAAGCAGTGCCCGTAGGAAAAGTGCCTTCTCAAAATTTATATCAGCCCAAATATGAAAAACAGAAGTAACCTTTGACTTTCCAAAGTCCAACTTTGTCTAACTCCCTGAATTAGCAAAAATTTGGGCAGCACTCCCTTTAGAAAAGGAGACTTCGCAGATTTTTACTAAGCCATATATGAATTTTAGACAAATTGAACTTTGAGAAGTCAGAGATTTGACTAACTCCCCGAATTAGCAAAAATTTGATCAGCACTTCCTTTAGAAAAGGAGGCTTTCCATATTTTTACTAAGTCATGTATAAGGAAAAGACAAGTCAAGTTTCGACAAATCAGAATTTGACTAACTCCTTGGATTTGTAGAAATTTCGGCAGCGCTTCCCGTAGAGAAAGTAGCTTACCAAAATTTATACAAAGCCAAGTATAAGAAGTGATCCAAAAAATCCGAGAATCGATCTAAGTAAAAAAAACTTAGCTCAGAAAATGCAGGAATTGAAACTAACTCCTATGACTCTAGCACGTGGCGAGCGCCTAAAGCAACTACCTATCAAATTGAAACTCAGACCAAGTAGTAGCCTCACTCAGTCACATGCAGGCCAAACCACAAAGGTAAGTACTCTCGCCATCCCAAGGTATACCCGAGCAAATAATAGTTCATGGTCTTTCAATGCTTTAGCCCTTTATACCTAGCTTACATAAGGCATAGGTCAGGCCACCTGAACTTACAGAGCGCGCCCAACTTAGCCAGGCCTAAAGTCAGAATACCTAAACTTATAGAGCGTTCTGACTTAGCCAAGTATACACAAACAGAGGGCACAACTACTTTTCTCTTCCTTGGGGCATACGACTAAGCCATTCATCTTAGAAACAATGCTTAATCGCCCTGAACTGTTTAATATCCAAGTTTTATATACTTCTTTGAACTTTAGTCTTCAAAGTGGGCGTAGGGCAGAACCATTCATCTTAGAAACAATGCTCAGCCAACCCAAGCTACCTTCAATTATATTCTTAATTGTACTCTCTTCAATTTACGATAAGCTATAGCCAGACCATCCAATCTTATGGAACCCGTGTTTGACTAGCCTGTTTTTAATAGGATAGTAATACAATATAACAATTTAACCATTGGGTTCCAACATGTACAAGGCATTGGGTCAGACTACCTAAACTTATAGAGCGGTCTAATCCTCTGCCAGGTTCGTTTCTCTCTGACCCAGTCTGTGCGAGGCAGTGGGAAGGGCTACCCAAACTTATAGAGCGGCCTGCCCCCTGCCAGAATTATTCCCTCAGACCAAAACAGGAGAAGGGTTGAACCACCTAAACTTATAGAGCGGTTCAGACCCGCTCGTTCAAAACCCAAAAAAACTGAGAAAACCCCAAATAAAACAAGGCAACCCAAGGTACCTAAACTTATAGAGCTCCCCGGGTCCCTGAAAGTCACTCACAGTCAAACCCTCACAAGTCAGAGCAGTCAGGTCACCTAAACTTATAGAGCGTCCTGACTCTCCATACAGTTCACAGCACTGGGTCTCCCCAAACTTATGGGGGCATCCCAACCTTCAGAGCTTCAGGCTACCTAAACTTATAGAGCGACCTGAGGCTCCATGCAACCCAAAAATAAACAAAGCGTTGGGCTTCCCGAAACTTATGGGGACCTCCCAGCCTTAATGACCCGACTAGACTACACGCAATACTGCCGTCCTCCCAACCTTCTCCCAGATGCAATCCCTTTTTGTTCCCAATCTGCTTTCAGGCAACCAAACAAAGTTTGAAACTGAAATTGCATACACATTCCTTTATTTAAGTCTGACTTATGTCCTGAACGTCAAGCTCAAAACCAAGTACAAGATCCACACAATACACTCAGTCAAACGTAGAGGGATGTACAGGTAAGGGTTATAGTTGGGTTTATAGAGGGAGTCAAGGGATTACCACCCAGTTCCCTGCCTCCAGGACTCCGCCTGAGTCCCGGTAGAGCTCCCGCAATCGGTGGGGCAAACCTCCCACAGAGGCCTTGGCGCGGATTACGGGCTGCAATCCCGCCACAGAGGCCTTGGCGCGGATTACGGGCTGCAATCCCGCCTGCCGCCTTCCTCTCAGAACTAAGAGACCAGATTTAGAATAAGAGGGCCTTGAACTCTTGACTCGCTTGAGGGCCCGCAATGGCAGCCGACTGACAGCTTGGTCAAACTGAAGCCAGGCTGCTGACGTAGTCCCTCCTGATGGACCTTCAGCTCGCGGCGTCAATCCCCCTTCCCCAAGCCTAAGTCTTCCTCGTAGCTCAATCACTCCTCCCCTCACACCTTATCCGAACAGCAGCCAACCTTAGTGCTAGCTACCCGAAGAACTCAGTATGCCTAACGGAACTGTGTACACAATAGCTGCTTCTACAGCAAGACATCGCGCTCCCAATAGCCCAACTTTGCTCTTCGCATCATGTCTCCCTACAGTTAGCCTCGTTGTGGCTGTACTCCCAATAGCCCAACTTTGCTCTTCGCATCATGTCTCCCTGCAGTTAGCCTCGTTGTGGCTGTATTCCGCAGTGATCAGCGCTGCCAGCAAGAGAAGTGGCCAGCAATTTCGTAGCCCACTCACCCGCCGCCACCCCGTGCCACAGAACGCATGCCGCCTTACCAACAGGGCCGTCTTCAGTCCTTCAGCCAGCCTCGCACCATCTCACTGTTATGCCGAGCCCCACTCTGACCCAACAGTTAGTAGCTTTGATACTGAGCACAGGGCACTAGCAGCGAAACACCCAACCTACAGGGCACAGCAGCAGGCGAACGTGGATTCAAAGCACAAGTCTCACAATGCGGCAGTGCGCGGTGCAGACCCAACCTGTTCCTTTCCCTTCACCGTTCGCACACAGTCAAGCCGTCCGACAGTATACCCAACTCATCAACCTTCGGGTGAAACTGCAGGTTCACAGTCAGCCTCCAGCCACCTCACACTGCCGAGAATTCAGCACACCGGCTAGCGACTAGTGCCGTCGGCCCGTAGCCAGCCCGCCCCTGTGCCCGCTACACCTTGCTTGGCCGGCTGCAGTCTACGGCAGACTAAGCTCTCGCTAATATACATAGTACGAGTCGAAGGCAAAGGGCCGCCGGTGCTGTAGCCCGCCACCAAGGCCAGATACGCCCCTGCACGGACTACGGTAGGCCACTCCCCCTCCCAATTCCCGCTCCTCGCTGTGAACCCGCCAGTCAACTGCCCGCTCCCGCTCAACTGGGCCAGTCGGCTGGCAATCCTCAATCTTCGTGCGTGAGCAGAAACCGGGTGAATCTCCTGTTTAGAACCTAGCCGGTGCGCGAGTCATCGTACGTAAGCACGAGGCGACGAGAGAGCGCTTTCTATCGATAGGTAGGGCAACGTACCGAGTACCAAGTAAACCCCCATCTCCGCCTCGCCCGCCTGCACCATCCCCCACGGAAAACGACTGTCAGAAAAATGAATGAACCTTCCGCACGAAGCCGGCCAGGTGCGGAGCTCCTTTTTTCTGCCCTTTCTTCCACTCTAAATCTAACATCCTAACTCAGATTCTAACAACACTATCAACCTCGCCCTACACTAAAACCCCCGTTCAGCCTCTTCCCCCGCTCGTTTTCATCAAGAAACGAGCGGGGTACACTTTCTTGGATTCCGCCATGTCCACTCCTTCCTTCGTCTGCCATAGCTCCGCGTGTCTTCTCTTTCCACTAACTCCCGCATTTCTAACTTTCTCTCAGTACCGGGATCGTCATACGGTTCACCCGGGGCCAAAGCCCCGGGATTGCATCTTACCCCTCTCGATTCCGCAAAGGATCGAGAGGCATGCGTATCCTTGGCTGCGTCCGAACATCTCAGCCCACCATTCTCCGATTCGAATGCACCTGGCCCCAAAAACGGGCCGGGTTCGTTTGCCTTCTTCGAACTCCCATTCCGCGTACTCCCTCCCTAATCCGGCTTCACCACCATTCTCGCCCCAGCCTAAACCCCCCGGTTTCAAGTTTAACACCGCCTGGATCCGTTCCGGATTAGGCGAGCTTACGATTTCTCTTCCCCACCATACCCGCCTTCCACCTCACACCATGGCTCGGCGCACCCCATTCTCCTACTAACTCCCTACTTACTAATCTTCCTTCCATTTCGACTTCACCATCGAGGTCGCCCCAACTGCAAACCGCTATTTTAACCTTCAACCCATTCGATTCTATCAGGAATCGGGTGGTACCTCGATTCCTCCCCCTCGTCGTTTCTCTGTCCGCCATGGCTCTGCGCAACCATCTTTTCGCCTACCGCCTATTCTACTAACTCTTCGCCAAAACTGACCTTACCATTCGTTTCGCCCGGGGCCAAAACCCCGGGGTCGCCTCCTACCCCTCCAGATTCTGCCACAGTCCGAGAGAGTTATGCTCTCTTTCCCATGCTCAGCTCGGCGCCCCGCCATAGCCTGCTCGCTAGCTGCATGCACCCCACGCCTCTTCTCGTCCAGATTCATCCGCCGATCTCACGACCTTACCGACCTCTCCCCCTGTCTCAGCCTGTGAATGGATCCGAACACAAATGGCTTCCGGGTGCATCCCCACTGCAGCCCATTCCTCCGCGCTGGCTCCGCCTCGCTGCTCTGCCTTGCCTTAGCGCCCCGTCACACTCCTCCTCCGCAGTCACCTTCCAGGCTGGCCCCGACCCTCGAGCTGGCCCTCACCATGCTAACGCCCGTCGCCCCACCATCGCTTTCCCCTTCTCCACCTCTGAGTGCACCCCGGCGCTGACCCCTATCCACTTTCATCCGTCCCTCTCAACGCCCAGGCCCATTCGTCACTCTGCCCGCCACTTCTCGCTCACTCCCTCATCTTATCCCCGTCTCCGCCCACTCTCTACCATTCCCGACTCTTCTTTGCCTCACGCGCACAAGCCACCACTTCCTGTCCGGGTTCGCCCTGCCTCTCGACACCGCACGGTTCGTGTTGTCGTCACCCCGAACCGTCGACACTCCTCGGTCCGACAACAGGAAAACGCCTCACCGTCGGACCCCTTCTCATTTATGCAGGTCATTCTTACACGCGGACTATGCGAATCTTCTTCGTATCGTTCCAATCTTTACGGATGTCCCAACGGACTCGACATTGGCAGCACTACGCGACTTCTCGGGATCCGTGCGGCCAGTGCCGCCCTGCCTTAGTGCACGGACTTGGCCCCCGTTTTGGGATTTATGCCCGCCAACCTTGGGCAGGGGCCATGCTAATCTTCTGTGTATCGTTCCAATTTTAACGGATGTCCCGAAGGACTCAACCGGGCCAATGCCCCACGGCTCCCCCAAAGGCCGCACGGCCTCTACCTCAGCCTACTGGTGGGGGTAGATACCGCCCCGTTCATTCTGCGTACGGACCCGGCCTGGTCCACGTCCGGGTTCAATCCCGGATTTGCATATATTCCTCGGACAACGGTCGTACGAACCCCTGCTATACCACCCAATGCACCGCGCCCCAAGGCAAAACGGGGCGCGACTCCGGCGCAGCCACGAAAGCAGTTTGTAATTGCGCTTCAGGCAACACCACGGATACAACACCCCCTCTGTGATCCCATCGCCGCCCCGCGTCCCTGAACGGGACGCGATAAATAAAACAAAAGTGGGAGTAAGACAAAAAATAACAATAAAATAAGAATTAATATCGGGGGAACAGCGGGGCTGTTGGCGCCTCGTCAGTCCCGCGGATCGGGCCTGCCGCCGCGCCCGTAAACAAAACCGAGGGGGATAGCCCTGGCGACCCTCAACCCCATCGGTTCCTCGCTGTTCCATCACTCCCATGATGTCGTCTGCTGGTCTCGAACCCAAACCTCCGTAGCAATAGCCCAACGCCGTAACCTATAGGGCTAAGCCCAAACCTGAGACCCACACCCGCGGAGTGCCTTATGAGGCGGTGCAGCGCCGCGCTCAGGGCCAGGGAAAAATCCTCATCCGTGCTTGGATCCGTGCTTTGTCTTCATTGCTGCTCATCGTCTTCGCTCTTTGGTGCTCTCCTTGGTGATCATTGTTCTCTCTCTCTCTCTCTCTCTCTCTCTCTCTCTCTCTCTCTCTCTCTCACACACACACACACACACACACACACACACACACACACACAC
>BFEA01000200.1:168842-178842 GCA_003427395.1 Chara braunii | reverse complement strand
AGGCCCACCTTCACTTAGGGCGGGCACACATGCATCAGGGGCCCCTTAGGCCTGCCGAGGAGCCTTATCCTCACAGATGAATGTGGTCAGATGGAGCCCGTCCATGAGGTAGAGGATCCTGGAATCTGGGGGCTTTCTGCCGAGTTGCAAGGCTCCTTTTTTTCCAAACATTGCATCAATCTATTCGTGGGGAGCATGTCCCTCACGAAAAACCAGACGCATGAAAGTACCAGGGCCATTATTTTGCAGCAGATTTGCAGGGCTCTAACCGTGGTGAGCTTCCCAAAAAAAGACACTGTACATGCTCTTTTTCATATGGTGAGCTTCCCAAATATGACTCTTGAGTCTGGATGTAGAGGACGTCCAAATTTGCTTATTGACTGTGAAAACGGAGCTGAGGTTGCAGGGCCTCACAGGCACACAGGTCGTTTCACAACTGTCTAAGCTCAATAGTCCAAAAGTTCCTCCCAAAAGAAGTGGGAAAAATGGTACCAGAGGTTTTCATCGTGGTAAGGACCCGGGAGAGGTATGAGGTTTCTTTGAAAACTTTGGACAAAGGTGATATTTCCATTTGGGTCCCTACGGGATTTCCAATTTTCCACCACATTCCAAAAATTAGCAAAGGAAATATGTACACCAATGGGCTGGAGCCATCCACAAGGGACCAAAAAAGAAAGCAAAGGAAATTGGACTAATAAGCTGGGTAGCAGGGCGTACACGTACGCTGCCCCCGGGTACACGCGCACACGTATGCATGTGTGCGCGTATGTATTGCATACGTATGTGCGTGTACATTTTCTGGGCTGTTTTGTGGCCCGGTCGGGGTTGGGAGGTGGACCGGGGGTTAGGTGGGTAGCAAAGCGGGGTGAGGCGGTAAGGCAGGGTGGGGAAAGACGGTCTTGACACGGCTTTCGAATTCGTGGCGGGACGATCTACCCCCTGCCCCGCCTTTCCACCCGACCCTGCTTCACCCCCCGCCCCAAGTAACATGTGGTCGTCATCGCCTCATCATTTTCATCGCCGCCGTGTGCTCCATCGCTGTGGCCCTAACAAGTTGAAGAGTTGTCGTTGTTGTCATCGCTGTGCAGGTAAGTTGGTGTGTGTGTGTGTTTGTGTGTGTGTGAGAGAGAGAGAGAGAGCACCATCGTCGATGATGTTGTCTTCTTCCTCCTCCCCAGCGTCGTCTTCCTTCTCCTCCCTAGCGCCGTCTTCCTCCTCCTCCCCGTTTTCTTCTTCCTCCTCGCCGTCATCAGCCTCCTCCTCCTCCTCCACAGCATCCTCTCGCTCCTCCTCCTCCACGGCATCCTCTCACTCCTCCTCCTCCCCGTCATTGTGTTCCCCCTCCACCTCCCCATCAACATCTTCCTCCTCCATCTCCCCCACCCTGCCTTACCTCGTCAACTTTTATTTCATTTTTTTCACTTGGAAGTCGAAGTTTGAACTTCACGAACATCGTCTTCCTCCTCCTACCCCCCGTCGTTGTCCCTCCTCCTCCTCCTCCATAGCACCATCTTCCTCCTCCTCCCCGTCATCGCCGTCTTCATCCTCCTCCCCATCGTCGTCTTCCGCCTCCTCCCCGCCGTCGTCGTCTTCCTCCTATTCCCCATGTTGTCTTCCGCCTCCTCCCCATGATTGTCGTCTTCCTCCTCCTCCCCATCATCTTCCTTCTCCTCCTCCCTGTCGTCGTCTTCCTCCTCCTCCTAGAACGGTTTAATTTGACGTTGTATTGGGATGAGGCTCGCTTTGTTGATGACCTCCAGCGGTGTGATCTTCGCAAAGCTCAACGGTATGCGTTCACATACCACTCGATCGATGATGTTGTCTCGTGGGGACATCTGCCACCACCGCGAGAGCACTATGGCCTCAAATGGAAGGAGACCACAACGCCTGATGGCTCTTGCACATTCGTGGGTGCATGCCTCCAAGTCCGCCCTGACGGTTCCTTGCGTATGATTGTCTTTGACAAAGCAGCTGAATGGAATTTCCCTGTTATTCGTTATCCTTGTGCTACGTCTAACATCCTTGCACACCAGCCGGCGGGAGTGTTTACAGGCCAGCTTACTAGGTTTGAGTATGTCTGCAACAATTGGTATCATTTCAAAACTGCAGCAGCGATGCTCACACGCCGCATTCTTTTTCGCGGGCACTCTCCAACAACGCTTGTGAAAGGATGGACTTCCTATATTCGTAAACGTCAACACAGGTACCCTGCGCACGTGACCCGCCTCTCCAGCTGGTTCCGCAGCATGCTTCGATGGTCTATTCACCACCCGCTTTCTCGGGTATTCACACACTGTCCTCGGACTATGCCTGTCACAGCCCCTTCTTCATTACCGGCGCCTGTCACACCTATCATAACCTCTTCTTCATTACCTGTGTCTGTCGCACATGCGTCCTCATCAGTCTTATGACGATTGTGACCCTGGCTGCCCCTTTTCGGTTCGCAGCCTCTTCCTCATCGGCCTTGGTTGCTTCTACGACTGATTCCGTGGGAGCCACTCGACCCGCAGCTATTGTGTCGCCCTTGGTCTTGGTGTGTTCCTCCATAGCATCCGTGGCCATGCCTGCATTACCACCTGCAGAGTCCCCTCTTCGGGTCTCACCTACGACTGACCCCCCTGTCTCTGCTTCAGCCATTTCACCACCCCTGACTTCATCCCCCCTGTCTTCACCGTCTTTATTTCCCCTGGTTTTATCTCCGTCTGTTACCCACCTTCCAACTACTTTACCACCCCTATCTTCACCACTCCTACCTCCCCTGGTTTTGTCTCCATCTATTACCCCTCTTCCTAATCCACAAACTACTTCGTCCATACAGACTTCATCATCCTGTTCGGCCCCTGTAGAAAGCCTACTTCGCCATCCTAGACGTCGGCTTCGGCTTACTCCCCAATCTCAACTTACTCCCCTTTCCTCCATCTCTGTTCTTGGACGAAAAAGAACCCGTTCATTCTCCCCACCACGGTCCTCCCCAACATCCCGTCCCCGTCTTTTGCCGCCCCAAGCATCTGTACCACGCTTGCCACGCTCTTTGATTGCAGACGTTTCTGCAACGCGGCGAACACAAAATAAGAGGGATGATGGCGAGGGACCATCCGAGGATGACCTTGGCAACGGGACTGTAGGAGATTCTGTAGAAAATCCGCCTGACCGGCCTCCACCGAATCTGTGTGGCCTCGTTGCTACTAACATCTGCCTACAAGCCTATTGTCAGGAACCATATACTCACTCTGATTTCTTGACCATTGCTTGCGATCTTGATGCTCGGGAACGTGAATTATATGGCGATAACCCGACTCTGCATCCCCCACAGGATAGTAATTACACTCGACATGGGGGATTCAATGTCTCTGTTTTATGGACTGCTTTGATAAGGCGTCGGCTTGATATGCAGCGTGCCCCTTCGGGTGGTGACCCGGACCACTGTTCACACGTTTGTGCCAGTATTCTACATACTCCTGGCCACTATACCGCTCTTGTCCGTGCCTCTGGTTCTTGGGAATTATGGAATGGCCATGCTATGGTGCAAACTATTACTGCCATTTGTGATCTCGTGCGTAATTACCCTAACCTGCAACTCTTCCAGGTCATCGACCCTATGGGTACCTCGTGTACTTCCATACCCGCCTCTACTCTGTGCCTGCCTCCGTACCTGTCTCTGTGCCTGTTTCTGTATCTGTCTCCTACCAGGTTACTGACCCTATGGGTACCTCGTGTACTTCCGTCCCCGCCTCTGCACCTATCTCTGTGCCTGCGTCCGCACCTGTCTCCATGCCCGTTTCTGTGTCTGTCGCCGTGCCTGCCTCCATGTCTGTCACCGTGCCTGCTTTAGTCTTCATTCCCCCACATGCTGCACTAACACCTTGTGACCTCCTTCTTTGTGAGATCTTTGACACAGGTACACTTGGTTGTGGAAAGCATCGACTTTATCGACATCACTACAACTATATAATTTTTCGGGCCCGTTGTCGGCAGGGATGCCACCTGTATCTGGATTGTGAACATCCTCTACGTCCAGATGCAGTATGTCCCATCTGTGCCTACGGGCTCTATAGCGAAAGTGCACTTAACTGTGATGGTGAACACCTCACAATCGTCACGGCCTGCAACCGGCATGCCCTCTGCCGTGCATGCTTCAGAGGTATGGTTGATGCTAGCCGACCTGGCTCCTGCTGTGACGAAGTTGCTTACCTGAATGGTTTTCGTCCTATAGATCAGCAGGAGGGCTGCTACCATCGCCCGCATTCTTACTTAGACGTACCTTGCACCCTGACAAAAATGAGCAGGTGCGCTGAAAAGAGTGTACAAGAATGTGCAAAGGTGGGAAACCCTTCACTAAAAACTGCAAAACAGTGAAGTATGCAGTAAAAGAAGAACAGAAGTTTGTGTCATTTTACTTTGTTTGTACCCTGCACCCTAACACCCTCAAAGAAAAAGTCCGAAGGCCCGCGAAGGGTGAAAATGAGAATAAAAAGTGAAGAAGGAAGTGCAGGTGCGCTGAAAAGTGAACATGGTAGACTCTTCACCAAAACTGTTAAACTGTGAAAGAAAGAAGAATGCAGTAAAAGAAAGAAGATGTTTGTGTCACCTTTTTTTATTTTTTCTCCCTCTGCCTCTGTTTAACACCTCTTCCTTCACTCTGCCTCTTTCCCATAGCGTGCAAGTGGGCTGTCATGGCATACGGGGATGGGGGCAGCTCGTGCTCAACTTCATCAACGTGGCGAGCCTTGTACGTTAGAGGCACGGTGGAGGAGTAGTTAAGAAGACTGAGAAACTGAATGGTTTCAATGTGTCTTTGTCTTTGATTTTTATCCTTTGTTGAGTGTAACTTTTTTTTTGTAAAACACTGAAAGAAATAAGAATACAGTGAAACAAAGAAGAAGAGGACACTATTTTGTGTCATTCTAGTTTGTCTGTCTCTTTGCCCGTCTCTCCTTTCATTTTTCTTTTCTCCGCTCATCTTATTTCTTCTTATACTGTTATACCGCGTTCCACGCGGGGACGCAGCCATTCAGGCAGCATGTGTCATGTTCCAGACAGTAAGCTTGTTAAAGGTCTTCTCAAGTGGGGGACGGTCAGCCTTCTGGATTTGGCAGGCTAGGGCCAGAAGTTGTGGTGGCCCTGACGTTGCATATGTTAGACGTTGGCCAGGGGGCCAGGCGATTAGACACTGCCTGTGATACCTACAACTGCATTCCTCATAGTTAGAAGTGCATTCCTCGTATCGGGTTGCAATAGCATGTTAATACCACCACGCGGCCTTTAACGCGCTGCATCGGACGGGGGGCGGGGAACCAACGACCGGTAATGAAAAATAAAAAGGGTAACTTCAGTAGAGTCACAAAAACGAGTTATAATTGCAGTATGGGGCAAGATACAGTTTGCAATTGCACTTCGGGCACCCTACCTGGCCAGAAAGCTGGTTTGTATACATTGCCCCAACTGCAATTGCAAACTGTATACTGGCCCATACTGCAATTATAACTCGTTTTTCTGACTAGTTTCCCCAAAATAAAAATAAATCGAATTAAAAAAAAAAAAAAAAAAAAAGGGGGACAACGGGGCCAGCAGGGCGAGAGAGAGAGAGAGAGAGAGAGAGAGAGAGAGAGAGAGAGCCGGCCCGTTCGATGTGGCAACGCACCGGCTCTCTCTCTCTCTCACTCTCTCTCTCTCGGCCCGTTCGACGTGGTAACACACCGTCTCTCTCTCTCTCTCTCTCTCTCTCTCTCTCTCTCCCGCCCGGTGTATTTCTTTGTTTGCAGACACTGCCTGTGCACCACCCAAGGGTTGTCCATGGTGTTGTATGCCGGGTCTTGATGCTGCGTGGGTTGCTTGTGGCTGTTGCTCGTGGTTGTTCTGAAGATCTCCCCAGTCACGGGTTCGAGTCTGGCTTGGGAGTTTGGGGGGGGTTCTTGTCCAGCTTGGCCTGTCATCTCTTCAAATGAACACAGAGTTCCCTCTACATACTACTGCACATATCTGGCCTTCGGGCACATACATCTCGCTATACAGTTAGACAGAGCACACATACCCTTCGGGCAGATACACAAACACATGGCCCTATGGGCTCATACAAACATACATAGCCTCTGGCCATACACACATACACACAACTACGATACATAGCCGCTGGCCATACACACATACACACAAATACGATACTGGGCACGGGGGGTATATCAGGTATATGACGGGGTCTTTTTTTTTTTTTTTTTTTTTTTTTTTTTTAGTTCCGATCTATTGGTGGGGAGCAGCACCTGCTGGAAAACGGGTCCAGCGTCCCTTACATATAACTTTAATTGATCATAGAATCAATCCAAATTTTCATATCCTAGCAAGGTGTTGTTCTAGATGCCTCTTCAGTCATACAAAATGACCGCCAGAAAGGAATGATTAACCCAGCATCTATCTCCATAAACTCCCACCTTTCTAGTGAAAACGCCTATCCTCCTTCCTCTGTATATGACGGGGTCTGCTCACGCATGGCTTTGCTCTAGGGTAGGAGTAGGGATATAAGTCGCTCCGGCTAGTCTGAGTTCCGCCTAGCCTTGGGTGAGCTAGGGGAAGGACGGTAGGATGTGTCCGCGGGCGCTGGCCTGCCTTGCTTAGGTAATCCTGCTGGGTAGACTCTCTGAATTGGGCCTGCAGAAGATTGCATGAGCCTGGCGTCCGAAGTTCCCGTACGGCAAGGATCATCCGCTTCCGCTTTCATCAGGGCTGGGAGGTTGGCCCAGCCTTGGTGCTTGTCACTGCTGTCTGCTCCAAGTTGCCCTCGATACTGGTAGGGCGATGGTCCTGAGTGCTGGTCACAGTGAGGTAGGATAGTAGTGACAGGGGGTGCGCTGGGAGTATTAACGTTGGGATGGGTAGGGTAGGTGGCCTATCCTGTCAGGACATCCATTGGCTGCCACTACCAGGAATCACCGCGGGTCTGGTCCTTGGCCTCTAAAACACCCTAAGAAAAATAAAAAAATAAAAAAGAAAGAAAAATAAAAAAAGGAAAGAAAAAAAAAAAAAAAAGTTTAATTTAAAAATGAATAGCAAGCTACTGAGGCCTTGTCGTACCACCTCATGCCTGGCCAGAGGTACAGTCAGATGCATTGTGGACAGGGCTTCCTGAGAATGCCTTGAAAAGAAGGGGATTGTGGACAGGGCTGCGTGAGAATGCCTTGAAAAGAAGGGGGCTGACAAAGCAATAGGGCGTCCTCCCACTACTCTCGACATGGCCATGTATCTTTCCATGTTCGAGGGGAAAATTGATTCTCATTTTGCACGAGGCCCATAGATTGCTCCCCCCGCCTCTCACACGGAGTCACGTGAGAAACAGAAGACATTCTTCTTCCGAAAAAAAAAACAAAAAAAAAACAAAGGCAAAATGCCATTTCAACCTCTGAACTACTTGACGTGTATCTACCCATGTTCTACAGGACTATTCATTCTCATTTTGCACATTCGGTGAGTCGTGGAGCGAGGCCCTAGATCTCGATAGCTCTTCTTTTGCCTTTTTTTTTAGTAAGCCCTGCCAACAAGGCAGGGCACTCCCTTCTCGTTTTTCAATACTTCATAGCAGTAAACAGATGAATGCTTCCCATATTTCTCGGGAGATGCAGTTCAAACTGGAAAAAAAAAAAAACGCAGAAATGCCCCAGGCCCAAATCGTCCGCCCGTATTTTGAAACGGGAAAAAACGCCACCCCTCGAAAGGGAAACTGTGGACGCCGCCTTATGCTGATTTTCGAACGACCTGGACAAGCTAACCTGCCCTATGACCGGTCTTAGGGACGACTGCAACCGGACCCTTTTTCTGCTTTCGGAAACCCCAAACGGACCCATCCTAGCAACGCTGTACTGCACGACATTACCCAAAATGGAAAGGTCACAAAACGACGAAATGCAAACCACACAAGGCGCAGCCTCCTGGCTGCGAACTTCACGTGCTTACGCTCTTAGTCAATAGTTCTGTGACAATATATATATATATAACAAATAAATTATAAAACATGTACTCATATGCGTGTTTCTGGTCACGTACGTGTACGCTGGAGTACGTTCACGTGCACACCTCATATGTGTATGGGGTGCTACCCAGCTAATAAGTAGGCTTGGAAGTGGCTTTCTGCACCATTTGAAAGGGCTTCCACAGTTCAAACCCCGAATTCAGACTCCGACATGAAGGGGCCCAGTCGGCCAGAAACTGAAATTACAAATCAGTATTTCAAAGGACAAGTTCCCTGATGCAGATGTCGCGTCCAGACTAAAACGAAAGGTCACTTTGTAAAAGTCACATCCAGGTCCTTTGCGAGCAGTCAAATTTGAAGTTGGGTAAGGGTCATGTCTGTTCAGCAGATAGCTAAAGGGCGCAGGCCCAGTCCAGAGGTCGTGTCTGAAGACAGATCAGAAGTCCGAAAGACAGGCCTGAAGGCCGAAGCAGCAGCAGACCATGGGAAAGGTACTGGGACTCACACTTCGCAACAAGAGGCAATGGGCATGCGGTCCCAGGCACATTTCAGCCAGAGGCTGGCCCGGCCAGACCAGTCCAGTAGTATAAAAGACTGGCCAGCCTCCCATTTCGACAGATGCTCATTCGCATGAGAGTGTGGAAGTGCTTGTGCACTTGTGCGCATGTGAGCTGCGCTAAGCCAGAGAGCAGCACTGAGTGAGATGAGAGAGAGGAAGGTGTGCGCTGGCAGGGCAGAAGGCAGCCATAGCTGCGCCAGCACTAGGAAGCAGTAGAGCAGTGAGTAGTATTCAGAGTTGATCCTCATGTGTGTGTTAGTAGTAGGGAGTGCGCATGTGAGAGAAGAAGAAGACTGTGAAGAGTGTAGACCAGAATCACACAGATAAGAGAGAGGGAGAGAGAGAGAGTGAGACATGGAGGATACTTACCTATAGAGAGCTGAACTTGGTGTTAATGGCAAGCGCTGATAAGCGCAGATGCTGAGACTCTTGATGATCGAAGAAGACTTGTAATCTTGTTGAGCGCTGGACAGTTGAACTCTTGATCCTCTCTCTATAATTTGGTTGAGATAATTGAGCTGCGCTATCTGGTTTACTACGCATCTTCTCTTTGTGTAATGTGTGATAATGCAATCTGTCTGACATACATGCTGGTGTGAGCACTCCATCGTGTGGTGAGCATTGAGGCTCGTTGCACATTACGCTTTTGTTATGTATATCGGGTTAACCATATTTATTACCATCATAGGTCTTTGGGAGTTTGGAAAGTGGGATCAAAATTTGAGCAAGCAGTCAACTAGCCAGAACCGGGGAAAAAAAGGGATAGGACTGAAGCATTTTAAGTGCTTCACACACTTGACACTGGAACTACGGTATTTTTGGGGTATAGCAACAAGGGAGTTCGACAGAAAACAGAGAGGGTTTAGGGGTTAAGGGTAGCAGATACAAAAACAACCAGACTGAAGCTCGAAGGAAAACAGTGACAGATTTAGAGCATAGGAGATGTAACTTCCACATGGATGACCAGTTACTGATAAATCAGAACAACATCAAGACCTAGGGTTTACAGGTTATGGCTTACACAGGAACAATGCTAATGCTGTTATCGAGATAAAGAGGTTTCATAAGACGCATAAGTGTTTCAGAATGCTCTTGTACAATCATAGATACCCGACAGCTTCATAGCTGAGAGGAGGAGATCTGAGATCAGTCAGATTTCCAGGCTGAGAAAGGACAGGCTACATCAGGCAGGGATGAGAGGTGGTACATCCTTCCTAACGGAAGTAATCAATGCTGCCTACTCGGGCCTCTCAGCCATAATGGGGAGGAGCGTGAGTGTGTCTTTTATGTATTTCATATTGACTTGCCGGGGGAATAGGAACCGGACTGTCGCTCCCCAGAATGGTAGGAGCCAGAACCCTGAGGTTCTGACGATTTAAAAAAAAAAAAAGGAACCAGACTGTTGCTCCCCAGAATGGAAAGGAACCAGGACCATAAGGCCCTGTTCTTGTTTGGAAAAAAAAAAAAAAAAAAAAAAGGGACAG
>BFEA01000200.1:139869-166463 GCA_003427395.1 Chara braunii | reverse complement strand
TCAAACAAAGGTTGTCTTGAAAACAGGCCCAAAATGGCCTGTGCTAAAACCCTGGTTTGGTGCCTAAGTTTCAGGGCAGGTCGATCTTATGAGGGCCTGAAAATGGCCCTCCGTTTCAGGCTGAAAAGACTCAGGGCCTGGAGGGCCCTGTTTTAGGCTGAAACGACACAGGGCCTGTAGGCCCTCGTTTTCAGGCTTTCAGGCTGAAACGACACAGGGCCTGTAGGCCCTTGTTTTCAGGCTTTCAGGCTGAAAACGACACAGGGCCTGTAGGGCCCTTATTTTCCGTCTGGTCGGGCCCTGCAGACCCGTATGGATGCGCAGTATGCCTCTCTCTGTCTCTCTCTCTGTCTCTCTCTCTGTCTCTCTTTCTCTCTCTCTCTCTCTCTCTCTCTCTCTCTCTCTCTCTCTCTTGATTCTGAATACATCCGCTGCTACTCAGCTCTACCTCCTATCACTAGCTATGAGGCTATGGCCACCTTCCCTCTCAGTGCAGTGCTTCCCAATAGGGTTCTTGCGCGCATGCTACTCGCAGATAGCGCACAAGCGCTTCAGCGACACTTCCACACTTCTCACAAATGAGCAATCTGCTTGAAATGTGGCTGGCCAGTCTTTATATTGACTTGGACTGAGCTTCAGCTCGTCCCAGCCTCCGCTTCTTCTGGTTTGACTTGGTACTGGTACCACATGCCCATGGCCTGTTTGCTTCAGAATGTCAAGGCCTGGTACTTTCCCGAATTTTCATTGGTGTGCTGCTGCTTGGGCCTGTGAGTCACGGCTTCTCACCTGTGGAACATGACTTTTGACTGTGGGATGTGACTCTTGCCTCTGGGACACGGCTTTTGCCTGGGGAAGTGTCCTTTGCCTGTGGGATATGACTTTTCAATATGAACTTTCAATATGCGACGTGAGTTTTGCTTATAGAAGGCAACCTTTGCCTCTGCGATGTGACTGTTCACCGGGTGCCTGTTGGACTTGACTCCTAAGGTACCCGACTGTGACCTTCCTGAACTGGCCTCCCTTGGCCTCCCTTGGCCTCCCTTGGCCTGAGACCTTGACCCTGAAATTCGAATTTGGGGTCTTCATCGTGGAATGCCTTTCATCAGAATCTCGTTCGTTTTTTTACGTTTTTTTTCTTTTTTTGGTTTTTGTGTTTTCAGAAAGGAGGACTGTCCCGCTACCTGTAGCTCTAGGCTCGGCAAGGCTCGGTATAGCGGTAGCGGGAGGCTTGGACTTGATAGCTGGGTGAGGTACTGGTGGTTTAAGCGTGGCTAACCAACCATCAGTGTTGTATGGGACACTCGACCCGGTTTCCAGCAGGTGGAGCTCCTTACCAATAGAAAGGAGCCCTTTTCGGACAAGAAAAAAAGAAAAAAGAAAAAGAAGGAACAGCAAGTATATCCACGATAGCGATGCTTTCACTTGTTACCTCAGGTACCTCCCCGTAAGGGCATGACCTTTTTATTTTTTTGCCTGAAACTATAGTTTGCTGTTGGGGCTGATAAGAGCATCCCCCACTAGTACACACTCTGCGCCTGGCTCCTGTCGATTGGTGGGAAGCATCATCTGCTGGAAACCGGGTCCAGCATCCCCTTCTACAGCTTGAAAAAACAGTATTAGAGGATCGTGCACTTGGCAGCATTGATTGCCCTGTCACCAGGGGATTGTCTGCCATCTGTTTGTTTTTTCAGCATTCTCTTTAGGTTGTCCTTGGGTCGCAAAAATTGCTGCCTTGATTGCCCTGATGGATGCCCATGCTGTCTCTACTGTTGCTCCCACAGTGTTACCGCCTCTTCAACATGTCCAGCTAACGACTAGCAGCCTACTTGGAAGTATTGTCCCTGGCGGTGTCCGCCTGCTGGAAACACTGCTTCCTTTGTTAGGCTTTGGTGACGGTTTTCCAGTCTCTTCCAGACCAATCCGGGACCACAACCCAGAGGGTATCCATCCCTGCTACCCTCCTTCCACACATGGTGGTCCCCTTTCAGTGTGGCTCCCCATGTCTACCCTCCTGTCCTTACAGTCTTGGTCCAGATTTCTCATCTGGGGTTCTGCACTTCCGGGTCGCCACCTTGGGCTGGGTCTGTTGTCCTCCTCTTCAGCCTGCGCGCTGGGGGTGCTTACCATTTTGTCCGGTTGCCTGCTCAAAAGAATCCGCCTCTTCAGCCTGTGAGCTGGCTGAGTTTGCGTTTTTGTCCGGCCGCCTGCTTGAAAGAATTTTCTCTGGTGGTATGCTGTTTACTGGACTAAGGACATAGGACAGCACCATCCCCTCCAACCATTGGAGCTCGATTACGGATCGTGCATGTGGAGGGAACATGTCCAGGAAGTTAGAAGGTGGTCACAGTGGGAGTGATGCTTCGATCTTCGTCCAATTGTGAAATTGAAGCTCGTAGTAGTCCCTAACGATCGATCCTTGCCGGCTTTGCTGTCGACGTAGTACATAATACATGCCCATTGAATGGTTGCTATACATCCCCCTTGCTCTCCCCCCTGGCAGCCAGTCCTCTGCAACGAGGTGTTGAGGAGTTTGTGTATCTCTGTTACGTCCTCCAGCACATCCAGGTTTTGTTTGGTTGGTCTCCATTTTGCGGTTAACTCGGTCTTAAACCACCAGTACTTGTCCCAGCTATCGTCCGCGGAAAAAAATAGAGTAGAAACATTTCTAGTCGGATGAATTTGGGCGCTCCTGTAGTGGCCCGTACATTTCCTAAAATTGTGGCTTGTATACGGGCACGACTTTAGGAAGTACTGGTGGTTTTAACTTGCTGTTTTATGATTATCTGTGAACTCTTCCCCTTCAATTATTGCACCCCCGACAACGTGTGTGCATCTTTTCCTCCACAGCGCTCAGAGAATTGCTTTTCTTCTCAAGCTGAACAAGTTATGGGTAAAGGTGGTACCTTGGAGGGGGATCCACACTCCACAAAGGAGGGCTCGCCAGTCCCAAGGCCAGTCTGCATTTGTACCCAGTTTTCTTCAGATGCGGTCCCACCATCGCCAAGTGAGTATTGCCCCCGGGTATTGGAGGAAGATGTGTTCAATGGTTTCCTGTACTGGATGGGAGTGAGGGGGCACTCACACTAGCTCTACCTGAAATGTATCTGAGCGCATTTACCTACGGACCTGGATCTATATGACCGCAATCACTGTGTTACGTCCATAAATAAGTAATAATCAAGTCCCCCTATGTGAGCACACCCTGAGGATGGTCAGTAGCTGACACTGACCGAAATGCGTCAAGAATAGTCAGGACCTAGTTGCACCCCTTGCCATTTGCCATGATTTCAAATGCATACGGACGAAGATCATGTACACATGCAGTAGAAATGTTGGTGGATAGCAAGTGGTGCAACTAGGCCCTCATCCTGGGAGCAGCGGTGTTTCTCGGACTTTTCAGGCGAATCTCGTTTTTTTTTTGTTTTCTCTTTTTCTCTCTTTTTATTTTCACTCTCATATCATGTTTTTGGCTCATGTTTCCCAGTATTTTCAAGATTCTTTTGTGAAACAAATGCCAGCAGTGTCACACTTTCAGTTTTGAAAGGGCAAAAAAAACATGTGCAGGCAACAGAATAGGATGTGGAGTTTGAAAAGGGCGATATTGGTAAAAATGGTTGTGGCCCACGTGTGATTTTGTTGCCCTTTTCAAACTCGGCGCGCGAGTTTGTTGCCCTTCTCAAACTCGGTGCCCTTTCGAAACACGGCGCGGGGGTAAAAATGCTTTTGTTGCTCTTTTGAGCTCGGCGGGCGAGTTGGTTGGCCGCGTGTGATTTTGTTGTCCTTTTCGAGCTCATTTGTGCCACAACCAAACTTTAACCCCCTCTTTTTTTTTTTTTTTTTTTTTGAGATATCATCATTGAACAGACCGGCCCCAGGTAATTCAGAATGATTTTATTCTGGTCATCTTATTGTGTCTGGATTTGAACTTGAGTCTGTATTTCAACAGTTCGTGGGTGTACCAACTGAGCTAGGCCCGACGGAATTTTCGACATTCTTTTTGTACGCAGCATTTACAATTGTTCACTGCGTGTTAATTGTGTTCACTGTGTCCATGTGTGTTCGCTGTGTGTTCACTGCTTCCCTCTCCCGCAACTCCCGATGATTTTGTAGCGCTCTTCACATATGTGCGGGGTACTATCTTCCCCTTAGTACAATGCACCCTCATAATAGCCGTACCTGAGCAGGAAGGTAGCTTGTCTACGTTCACGATGAGTGTGCATTGTGTAGGCAGTGGAAGCTACGAGGAAAAGTGGACTGCGGAGGAGAGGTCTGCCCTCAGCCCTAGTCCTTAGCACCCAAATCCAAGAGTTTTGCTGTGATGTTTCCTGTAACGGATGTTTCCTGCGTCCATTCCCTCGGTATAAGGGTCTACCTTCTCCCACTCCGCCACTTGTTCTTATGTCTCACCTGTCTTTTGCCTGGATATTGGATGGTATCTCCCCTTGGGCCATTGCTTCACTTGATGATGGGGTGGGGCAAGGCAGGAGAGCAAGAGGAAGAGAAAGGGAGAGAGAGTGAGAGAGAGAGAGAACTACAGTGGTGTCCAAATGTGTGCATGTGGCTAACATGCAAGTGTGTTGAAATGCCTGTGTGCACCGACTCATCAGGAAGCTGAACCCTCGACAATCTGCAGACTCCCCATATTGATGGTTTAGGTCATGCACCCTTTGACCCTTGTTGAAGGCAGACTGCCAGACTGTCCTTACAACGTAAAACGAGGAACACTTCAGTGTGCAGGGCATGTACGCAATTGATGTGGATGTCATAGGATAAACCAGGGACTTTATCAACAACATGGTGGGCGAATCGTTTTGCATGGGATAGCAACGGTATCAGGGTTTCAGGAATTCGACCCTGAAACAGCGCCTAGAAGAGTTATCCATGTGTGTGTGTCATAATGTACGCATAGCATACTATGCTATGAACTCCGTAACAGAACGGCCTGACTGGCCATCCACGAGATATTCACCGCAAACCATTTCACTGCATGATCCTGAAACACAATCTCCAACATTCTCATCCAACCCATTCCTGATGACGCCGCCTGCGCAGTCGCACAGCAGCCACCCCGCCGCCGGCGGCTTCGGGCCACGCTCTCGCTGGTGAAAAACTCCCAAAAGGCATCCTGAACAGTCGAGCACCACACCCAAGCACACAAGACAGCACACAAGACAGGGAAAAGACAAGAAGCAACAGCAAGGCAAAAGCAGTGAGGCAACACATCGGATGGAGGGCACGGGGGAGGTGGGCGGGCACAGCACCCAAGCAGACATGCAGTGCAGAAGACAGGCAAAAGACAGCAAGCAACAAGTAAATAAACATGCAAGTACCAAAAACCAAAACACCAAAAAAAAAAAGAGCCAGTGATGGTAGATTGTTTCGTCGGAGTTGCACCGACACATCAGGAGGCTGAACCCTTGACAATCTGTGGAATCCACATATTGATGGTTTGGGTCATGCATCCTTCGACCCTTGTTGAAGGCATACTGTCCCCACACGGGACACAGCAGCGGGCAGCAACCCAGCGAAGCACCAGGCAACACTGCAGAGGCAACACGGCTGCTCAACGCCAAAGATTAGTGCAAGGAACAACAGGGCAAGCGGACGAGCAGCTCGGCAACCGTGCAGTGAAGCGCAAGGCACCATCAACAAGGCAACCAAACTACGAGGCATGCAAGCAAAGGACGCGGAAGGCCAACGGGCCAAGCGGACGAGCCGCTCGGCAACCATGCAGTGAAGCGCAAGGCACCACCAGCCAGACAACCAAACTACAAGGCACACAAGCAACGGACACTGAAGGCCGACAGGGCAAGTGGACGAGCAGCTTGGCAACCGTGTAGTGAAGTGCAAGGCAACACCAATAAGGCAACGAAACCACAAGGCACTCAAGCAAAAGACACGGAAGGCACGGCCTGCGGATGGGCGACAAGGCAGCAGAGCAACGAGGACAACATGCGAAGCAAGCGGCATGGGCAGCAAGGCAGCGGCAGAGCGCAGACAAGGCAGCAAGGCACATCCAACACGTAGCAAAGCGGCACATCACCTACTCGCATCACGAGCAAATCCGGCAGACTGTTGGTTCCCACCATCTCCTGAGCCAGGGAATCACTCATGCGAACATCCGTCATCACCGTAGGAAACGCAGACATCCCGAACTGAGCAGCCCCCCTAAGAGTGTTGTAGGCACTCCAAACGAGGATGACAGACTGTTTGGCACTGCTCAAGCGTGCTCACTTAGACAGGCAAAAAGACACAGAGAACGCCGAGTGTGTGTGTGTGTGTGTGTGTGTGTGTGTGTGTGTGTGTGAGAGAGAGAGAGAGAGAGAGAGAGAGAGTGGAGTCCTTGAATAACGATAGCAAAGGAGAGGAAAAGAAGCATTTATTTGGATTGTAATGGATGAGAACCGCAGGAAGAGGCCACTTGAATGGCGATGCAAGCACATTCTTAGGATATACTCACACTAGGACTTCTTCGGCTGATGCACGGAACTGCAGTTGAGTACATCAACAACGGGCTGTAATTGTGGTCATGTGCATTCAGGAAAGTCCTTCTTCTTCTTCTTCTTCTTCTTCTACTTCTTCTTCTTCTTTTTAAACTATGCTACATGTTCTCTCAAATCTTTCCCTTAGACCATGCAAGTGTATAATATTATGCTGAAAAACTGAAAACACTTTAAGCACTCAGGAAGGAAAAAAAAAAAAAAAAAGCTGACAGCACGGAAACCACTGAAAACAGTGAAAACACTGAAAAGGCAAAAAGTTGGCCGTCCTGTACCACCCAGAAAAACTCTTTTTCAGTGAGTATCCTGCCGCTGCACACGCTCATTCCTTCTTTTCTGTATCTATATGAATAATTATTAAAGGAAGAAGCGGTCCTCATAAGACGCTTCCCACGGTCCCAGCATGATCGTTCCATGGGACAGCAGGTGTCCTGCGAATTCTGTTTGTGGGTAGGAAGTTTTTTCCACCTGTCGCGGGGTCGAGGCTGTCTCCGATGAGCCCCTCTATGTATCCTCGGTCGCTGGATCGAATGCAGGTGCGCCATGCAATTTTGTTTGGTTTTGTTCTCTTTGTCGTTTAGCAGTCCTGTGGCCGAGGTGCACTTTTTATTCGCCTTTCAGCCGGTCACTATTTTGCTGGGTAGCACAGCAGTGCCGGCCGGATTACGTGACCGGAATATCCGGCCTTATCATCCGGCATCCGGTTTATCCGGATTTCCGGGGGGAAAAACGGAAAAAGGGCCAGAAAAACCGGGGGAAAAAAAAGGTTTGCGCGCAGAGAGGGCTACCTGCGTTATGAAACTTGAAGGCTTTTGGCCCAAAACAGTTTGTTGGCCAATCCGCCTCTTCTCCACCTCCTCCCTCCTACTCTCGTACTCCTCCTCCTCCTCCCTCTCTTCCTCGTCCTCGTCGACCTCTTCTTCGTCGTCCTCCCTCTCATCCTCCTCCTCCTCCTCCTCCTTCTTCTCCTCCTCCTCTTCAACGAACGATTGGCAAGTCTGTAACGCAACCAGCCCCCCGAACCCTTTTTTTATTTTTTCTAATCAATCAATAAAAAAAAAGGGAAAAAAAAATCCAATTGAATCGGTCAATTCGATTGGATCTTCATATCAATCAATCAATCAATAAAAAAAAAAACGAAAAAAAAAATCCAATCGATTCGATTGGATCTTGATATAGATCAAGATTCGATCGAATTGACTGATTCGATTGGATTTTTTTTTTTCGTTTTTGTTTTTGATTGATTGATTGGATTGATTGATTGATTGGTCGATTAATAAAAAAGAAAAAAGGGTTCGGGGCTGGGCAGCGGGTGAGGATGGTCTTGGCAAGACTGCCCGCCTCCCGCTCCCCTCACTCGACGCCCTCCTCCCGTGAACCTCCTTTCGCCTCCTCCTCCTCCCTCTCCACCTCCTCCCTCCTACTCTCCTACTCCTCCTCCTCTCTCTCCTCCTCATCCTTGTCCACTTCTTCGTCGTTCTCCCTCTCGTCCTCCTCCTCCTCCTCCTCCTCCTCCTCTTCTTCGTCCTCCACCTTCTCGCCATCCTCCTCCTCCTCCTCCTCCTCCTCCTCCTCCTCCTCCTCCTCCTCCTCCTCCTCCTCCTCCTCCTCCTCGACGAACGATTTGCAAGTCTGTATCGCAACCAGCCCCCTGAACCCTTTTTTTTTTTTTTTTAATCAATCAATTAATAAAAAAAAAACGAAAAAAAAAATCCAATCGAATAAGTCGATTCAATTGGATCTTGATATTGATCAATATGCAATTGAATCTTTTTTTATTTTTTTATTTTTTATTTTAACACCCCCCCACCAGTGCTAGTGGTGCTGCTAAGAGCAGACAATCGACTGATTCGATTGGATTTTTTTTTTCGTTTTTTTTAATTGATTGACTAATAAGAAAGAAAAAAGGGTTCGGGGCTGGGCAGCGGGTGAGGATGGTCGAGGCAAGACTGCCCACCTCCCGCTCCCCTCACTCGGCGCCATCCTCTCGTGACCCCCCCTTCGCCTCATCCTCCTCCCTCTCCACCTCCTCCCTCCTACTCTCCTACTCCTCCTCTCTCTCCTCCTCGTCCTCGTCCGCCTCTTCTTCGCCGTCCTCCTTCTCGTCGTCGTCGTCCTCCTCCTCCTCCTCCTCCTCCTCCTCCTCCTCCTCCTCCTCATTTCTTCGTCCTCCTTCTTGCCATCCTCCTACTCCTCCTCCTTCTCTCTCTCCTCCTCTTCAACGAACGATTTGCAAGTCTGTATCGCAACCAGCCCCCCGAACCCTTTATATTTTTTTATATTGGTTAGCAGTTATGGTACAGTTCCTGATTACAGCCCTAGGGCCTCAATCAATCAATCAATCAATCAATCAATCAATCAATCAATCAATCAAAAAAAACGAAAGAAAAAATCCAATCGAATCAGTCGATTCGATTGGATCTTAATATCAAATCGATAATTTTTTTTTTTTCGTTTTCTTTTATTGATTGATTGATTGATTTAAAAAAAAAAAAAAAAGGTGCGGGGGCTGGGCAACGGGCGAGGATGGTCAATCAATCAATCAATCAATCAATTAATCAATCGATAAATAGAAAAAGTAAAAACTAGTATTCAATCGAATCAATCGATTCCATTGGATCTTGATTTCAAAATCAAGATCCAAAGGAATCGATTGATTCGATTGAATACTAGTTTTTCGTTTGTTTGTTTTTTTTGGGATTGATTGATATAAAATGAAAAACAAAGGGTCAAGGGGTTGGGCGGCGGGTGAGGGGGGTCGAGGCGAGCCTCCACAAAGTTGAGGAGGAGAAGGAGGAAAAGGAGGAGGAGGGGGAGAAGGAGGAGGAGGAGGAGGACGACGACGAGGAGGAAGAAGAGGAGGAGGAGGAGGGAGGAGAGCATGACGGTGATGAGGAGGTAAGGAGGAGGAGGAGGAAGAGGTGGAAGACGAGGAAGACGAGGAGGAAAGGGTCGAGGCCGACGAGGAGGGAGGCGATCACGACGACGATGAGGAGGAGGGGGAGGAGGAGGAGGAGGAAGAAGAAAAAGAAGTAGAAGACGAGAACGTGAAGTAGGAAGAGGAGGACGAGGAGGAGGAAGAAGAGGACGAGGAGGAGGGAGGAGAGCACGACGACGATGAGGAGGGGGAGGAGGAGGAGGAGGAAGAGAGGGAGGATGAGGAGGAAAGGGCCGACGCCAACGAGGAGGGAGGAGAGCATGACGCCGATGAGGAGGAGGGGGAGGGGGAGGAGGAGAAGAAAGAAGAAGAAGTAGAAGACGAGGAGGGAGGAGGAAGAAGAAGAAGTAGAAGACGAGGAGGAAGAGGAGGAAGAGGAGGAAGAAGAGGACGAGGAGCGAGGAGAGCACGATGACGATGAGGAGGAGGAGGAGGAGGAGGGGGAAGAGGAGGAAGATGAGGAGGAAAAGGCCGAGGCCGAGGAGGAGGGAGGAGAGCACGACGACGATGAGGAGGGGGAGGAGGAGGAGGAGGAAGAGGAGGGAGATGAGGAGGAAGAGGAGGCAGAGGTGGAGTGGGGTTAAGGGGGAGGACAGGCATCACCTGGAGGAGGAGGAGGTCCCCGTCGAAGGCGTTCAAGGCCGGCGGCGATGGCTCCAGCACCAAAGCAGCAGGGAGGCGGGGCAGCTGTCCGGCAACGCCAAAGCACGGGGGGGCGAGCAGCGGGTAGTGTGGCAATGGGGCAGCGGGCCGTTGGTGGGGAGGGACGGGGGGCAGGCCACTACACTGTGCGCAGTTCGAAACCGGGGCTGCGCGATTTCGAATTAAAAAAAAGGCCCGGTCTGGGTCGTTGATCGACGATGATCCACGGCCCAGATCGGGCCTTTTTTTTTTTCAAAACCGGTAGGCCGCCATCACAATCTGAAAGCGGGAGGGTGTTCAGGCTGCCACCCTCTACCCCGCCTCACCCCCAGATGCGATTTCCGAGCCTTGCGCATATTTTGCGCAGGCCCCGGAAAATGTATTTCCGGTAATATCCGGGGCCTTCTTTCCGGCTGGATGAACCGGATTATTGGAGGCCCGCCGGATATGCGGAAATTCTACTTAGCTATTTTGAGGAACTTCCACATGGGATAGCGGAGCGCGGGCTTTCTCGCACTTTGCAGTTCCACAAGGGGTTGCTATTTGGAGGCATTTCAATGGGAGATACTTTCCTGCATGTTTGAATACAATTACGAAGTATGCACAAACACATGCACAAAACAAGGAAAATGTGGTGGTGTATATTCCCATGTTCTAACGCAAGATTCATTCTCATTTTGGTCATAGTGGACTGAGAGTCGTTTCAGAATGTATCTGGAAAACATGCGCATGGTTAATATTCCCATGTCCTTGCGGAAGATTCATCCCCTTTCGGTCATAGTGGAGCTAGACTCGGTTTTGGTATGTATCTGACTACAGCTCCTTAGGGTATATGTTCAGACTCGGATATTTCTTGAATGTATATGAGTGCAGTTATGGGAGGAGAGCTCCGTAGGCCATACTCGCATTGGGATTTATTTTGAATGTATACTCATACTGGGATTTTTTGGGGCATACTCACGCCAGGACTCGGTGCACGCTCACACGAAGGCTCGGGGCACACTCACACTAACTTTTTACCCACATTGCTGCTTAGGGCACACTCAATGTTATAACTCGTATGCAGAATTGAGCCACTGGGCTCCAATCGCGTCCTCAACACCCCAAAAACAAGCGCGAACGGGCAGGCCTAAAAAACAAGGTTAAACAGGCCATAGGAAGAGGCCCAGTCCGATAGTTGACCGAAATGTCAACAGTCAACTCGTGGACCTAGGCCCAGATCCGAGAAGTCAATGTCAACACATAAGATTTCGTGGTCGTCGATTTGGAATGATCTAACGGTGGTCTGCAGGTTCCGGAAGATTCAGGCCTTAACAAGTCCAGACCAAAACTGGGACAAATTGCATCAGAGTCATCGACATTCGGACTATCCAAGGCCTCGCTCAGACAGAAGCTGACCCCGAACAACGCGAGTCAACACTATATAGAGTTGACCTTACCACTGCTTTGACATTTAGTTTTGCGAGTTGCTTGCGGCTTCAACGTTGCCCGTGAGACTTGAGAGGAGGATGTTGGCGTCAGGCTGTTTCGTGGGCACCAACCAGATGCTGCAGTATGAGCGGAGAGAGAGGAAAAGGCAGTCATTGTTGCGGACGTAGATTACGGTGAGGTAGTGAGAAGAGAGAGAGAGTGTGGGCAAGGTGTGATGTCATGCGCGCGTACGTGGTCTCGCGTGATGTGATGTTGTTGTGGATACTGCTCGTTGTTGAAGGATCGTTCATCTGTGAGTGTCTGCATTTACATCATCCACGTGTCATATTGTGTAAAGATCAGTGATGTGGCAAAGGTGGGGAAACCTCGAGGAGAAGAGGGAATTGATTGCTACGATATTTTTCTCTCTCCATTTGTGTTTTCTTCCCCCCTTTCTTTTATAATCTGGATACTCGTGACTTGGAGACTGTACACGTGGTAATGAGGGATCATGTACTTCAATGACTTCGAATTGATGGACTTGCTGAAACGATTATCTCACGACGTTGTACGACATTGCTATCTCACGACAGTGTTCTATGATGACACGTTTGATTGACGAGATTGAGCTCATTACAATTTGGTATCACAGTTAAGTCACCTCATCTCGCCGATTTGCTGCTCGATGGAAGACGGCCGCGCTATTCAAGTTTGACGATATCACCATGATAGAGTGTCGACGTGGCACCTGGAGAGTGGTTTTAACCATATGCTCGTGTCCATAGGGCACTCGATGGCTGGTTTTCGCAAGTGAATAAATTGCTAGGATAATCTCTCTCTGAAAGGAGTGCTAACGTGGCAAAGGTAGAATGGTTCTCACCATATGTCGGTGCTGACGTGACACTTGCAGACTGGTTCCCGTGAGGGAATAAATCGTCAGTAAATGCGGCGTTAATTAAAGAGCGTTGAAGAGGATGATAAAACAAGCGTTAGCATGGCATATTGACTAGTGAGAGCACTGTTGACGTGGCATATTGACTCTAGAGCTTTGCTAACGGGGCATATTGCCTGACGAGAGCATTGCCTACATGGCATACTGGCGAGAGCATTGTCGGATTAACGAAGGCATTGCTGACATGTCATCAGGGAGAGAGAATTGTTGTGGTTGTTAAGAATAGGCTTACGAGGGACCAGAGGACTAATGGGATGATGTCTCCCATTGAGCGTTGACATGCGACTACGTGTTTTGAACTTTGATTGGCATTAATGTGGTCTTACCTCGTCGGTGTATTGATTGATGCCGACGTGGACTTACCTGTGCGGTTTTCTGACGTTGTTTTGCATGTGGACTAACTATTGATGATTCTTGATCGAACGGCCAGAAGAAATCCACACACATTAGTAGTCAACATCATAAGCAGCAAAGCATATTGGAAATATATATATATATATATATAATATAGATTGAGACCTTGATATTCTATTTTTATTGGATTTTTTTTTTTTTTTCCGAATTTCTTACGAGACTGCGGAACAGGTAATTGCATAATCCGATTATGCAGTAACTCCAAGGATGATATCCATGTGGAACCATTTGCGGTTGTCTGTTCTGGCTAAGTTCATCCCCTTGTTTTTCAATCCGGTCTCACTGACCATGTACGCAAGCGAGGAACTACGTATACGTGAGCAAGTGAATGCCCGCAAGGAGGAGGAGAAGTTGGAACTTCATTAGGTCCTCACAAAAATCCGCAAGGCTGGCTCGGAAGCGGGAAATCATTTTCAGAGTCAATTCGACCTTCACAGTTTCGAAAAGTAGTTGGACAAGGTTGAGACGGGAGTTGACCTGGTCTTAGCCAGGGCCCATCACAGTGTGTATCAATTTGTTGTCGAAATGCTAGCTTGAAATACCAAGGACATTGAAGAAAAGGACTTAAGAAAAGAAGAAGAAACAAGCGGGGAAAACAAACAATAATTAAATGAGGATGAAATTTATCATAATAGCAGACGGTATAAGAATCATTGCAGGTAGAGAAGAGGAAGAAGAACAATAAAGGAAAAAGAGAGGAGGAAAAAAGAAAAATGAAAGAAGATAAAAATAAAAAAAGGAAGTGATGGTGCAACTATTGTTTAAAATTTGATATCTTATTTGGTTTATGTGGAGATGAAAGTAGACCAAGTCATTGCCGATAAATTATTTTCTTTTTAATTGGTTACGTTGACGAATGCGGTTAAACAAAAGCATCCGATGACCAGAGAAGAACAGGAAAAATTCGGAGAAGAACCGAAGTCTGAACCCATGAAAAATTGATGGGAGATGCAATAAAATCCACCCGAAATATGAAACTCCAAAAAGAGAAGTGAAGAGGGAAAAAGTAAAAATGAAACTTTCATTCACATTCGCCGGAATAGCCGAAGTCCAAACAAACTGCTCTACGACCCCGGTCGTCAAAGATAGTCAAGTGGCGTTCACCACCTCATGTTTTGGTGAAGACGCTAAAGCATGGGTATTGTTAGAAGTGAATCCCACCGGATTTGAGTTTATTGGGGATTGGGCGAAGACTCTAAGTTTGAGAGAATTTATGAAGAAAAAAGAAAAAAAATTCTAAGTAAGACCACAGCAGACAAGGTTTTTGAACCTCTGTTGTTGCTGTCTCTCGTGAAGTGGATCGTTTGATGCAGGTATCAGGATTGAACATCCGTGATGACCAGGTTCTCTACATCTACTCACGAGCTTTACTTGAACCTATCCGTGATAGCTGGTTGCCGAGTCGAAATTATAGGCAATTTCGGGATGTCACTATGCAGCGAGAACAGATGATGTCGCAGGTGAAGAACGTTGGGGTTACCAAGACAGGGTAAGGGAGTGGACAAGGGAAACGGATGCTATGAAGGCAGAAACGATAAGACCACACCCTTGTCGTTTTTTACGACGAGACCACAAAAAGGCGGCCCTCGAAGGAAGCGAGGGACAAGCAAGTGCGGGCGGGGAATTGGGAAACTTGAAGGGTGATGTCACCGCCGCAGTTGTCGGCAAGGGTGGCAACAATAACAGAAATGGTCATGGATAAAGGAGGAGACCGCGTTTCTTTTCAGCTCAATCCAGGTATAGGTTTCGGAAGGCCTTGGGATAAAATTGGTATTTTCGAGGGCATATGGCAGGAGAGGAGGATAACTATCAATACCCGAAGTGCGGCACTGAGGGGCATATTATAACATGGTGCCCTCTAATGAGGAACCTGAAAGGGAGCAACTAGTAGGAGTATCATGTGCTCCTATTGAGTCGAAGGGTGCAGACATAGACCTAATGCCGAAATCCTTTTTCCACCCTTCAGCTCCTATGGCAGAGGATGTATCTTCCTTGGTCCCTCACTCTGACCGCCCTAAACTTGTGATGTGTAGAGTTCCTCTGAGTGAGACCCTTGATGAGCTTGGCACTGAACTCATTTACCTACTAAGCTCATGGGCTAAGAAGGTGGAAGTCTAAGGACAAGTTGATGCTTGCAGACATAGAGATTGCAAGGACACAGACAGATGCTCTGTTAGACTCAGGCTCGACTAGATCATGCATATCCAAAGACGCTGTAAGGAAAATGCATTTGGGTATGCGAGTGAAGAATCTAGCAAAGCCTATTGTCTCTATGTTGGTAGATCGCAGTACCATCACGGTTTTCCAGTGTGTGGAAAACGTGGAGTGTTACTTCAGGACTCATGAAGGTAAGTGTATCCTGCATGAAGTAACCTTCTTGATTGTAAAAAAAATATCGTTCGATTTGATCTTGGGAATGGATTGGCAAGAGGAAGCAGACCCTGAGATCAAATGTAAGGAGAAAACTGTGAAAATTAAGAATAAAATAATGAATTCGAATCAATTAAATTATATCACAAATCAGGTTTTGACTCTACATTATTTTTTTTTTGTATGAGTCTTCATGTGTTTCGATCGACAGTTGTGGATAAGAAGTTGGCACAGGAGGTGATGATGGTGTTAGTAAAAATTGTCGACGAATGTTCCTTCTCCTACCCTCCTTCCATTGAAAATTTACTTGACGAATATAAGGATCTGCAGAATGAACCAAGGGGATAACTGAAAGGAAGTTAAAACATATCATTGAGATTATTCTCGGAAGTAAATTATCAAAGGACCAATCTATCGTATGTCCCCGAATAAACTTGATGAATTAAGAAAACAACTGCAAGAACTAACTGACAAGGGATGAATCAGACCATCTTTTCTCCTTATGGGGCTCTTGTTTTGTTTGTTCTAAAAAAGGAAAAAGAGTTACGGCTCTGCATTGACTATCGAGGGTTGAACGCAGTCCCTGTTAAGAATGTTGAACTTCTTCTAAATCAACTGCAAGTATGCAAGTACTTCAGTAAAATTGACTTAAAGTCCGGCTATCACCAAATTGAGTTAGCCCCTGAAGATCAACACAAGACGACCTTCAGAACAAGGTTTGTTCACTATGAGTTCGTCTTGATGCCCTTTAGGTTGATTAACGCACTTGCTACCTTCTAAAGGTCAATGAATTAGTTTTTCAGGGAATGTTATGACCATTTTGTAATAACATACCTTGATGACATTTTAGTTTTTAGCAAGACACTGAAATACCATGGAAAGCATCGGCGTTTAGTCCTACAAAAATTGAGAGAAGGACAATTCAAACTGAATTCTAAAGAGTTCGAATTCGCAAAGTCTGAAGTTTATACCTATGACATATTGTGAATGAAGATGGGTTGAGCCTAGAGGGAAAAGAAATTGTTGCTATTAGAGATTGGCCTAAACCGAAAACTTCAACTGACTTGCGTTCCTTTCTTGAACTGGTCAACTATTTTAAGAAGCTTGTTAGAAATTTCTCCTCCATAACTGCCCCAATGAGGAAACTCATGAAGAAATAGATTATTTGGCTTTGGGATAAGGACTGTGAATCCGCATTGAAAAAGTTAAAGTATGCGCTTACTCACTACCTTGTTCTGAAATTGCAGACTTATCCTTATCTTTTGTTGTGACCACTGACGCAAGTAAGTACAGGATTAGGGTTGTACTGCAGCAAAGTGATGGGAAGGATTATCGACCAATTGAGCTTATGTCATGTCGACTACCTAGAGACAAGGTAACAAACTCAACCTATGAGAGAAAATTGTTTGTCTTGCTGCAAGCTTTAACGATATGGAAGTACTACCTCATAGGTAGATACTTCAAAGTTTATTCAGACCACTAGACTTTGAAGTGGCTTAAGACGTAACCTCGTCTTACTAACAAGCTTGCCAGATGGTCGGCTATCATTGATACTTATGATTTTGAGTTAAAAAGCATAAAGGGTAAGTACAATATGGTAGTTGAGGCTCTCTCACGCAAATGTGACTTCTTTGGAACAATTGTCACCTACTTAGACATAGGAAACGACCCGAAGGATAAGATTCGAAAAGGATATGTCACTAACCCAATTTGGCAACCTTTTATAGGTAATATGAAATCTAATCGTAAACGTTTCCCTGACCACCGAATGGCAGACGAAATAATTTTCCTCATTGATGAAAATTAACAAATAATTTATGTTCCTCATAATGAATCTAAAAAAAGTATAACGTCCTTCAGGACATCCATTAAAATTGGAACGATACAGAGAAAAACGATTAGCATTGGCCCTTGCGCACTGAAGGATGACACACATAAATTGAGAAATGGTCCAAATTAAAAAAAAAAAAAAAGTATAATTTTTTGTGAGTGTCATGACACAGAGGGACATTTTGGGTTAAAAAAAAGTTTTTTTCAATATCCGCAAACACTTTGTTTGGCGAGGAATGAAGAATGACATACTAGCGTAAATGAAAACTTACCTTGTGTGTCAGCGCAACAAGTCATCCTACGAAAGTTTATGAGGGGCTGCCTTGGTAACAACCATTTGTATTTCAATTTCATAGTTTTTTATGAGGTTGCACTGGGAGTCGGTGCTTGTTATATCAAATTTGCACCCTTGGGACAATTGAAACCACTATCGATTCTTGAAAGACCAGGTGAGTCAATTTTTGTCGAGTTGATGAGCTTAATTTAAAGTTAAAATGAAAACAATAAGGTAATGGTAATCGTGAACCGATTCTCTAAGTACGTGATGTTTGTACCCTTGCCCGCTGAAGCAAAAATAAAACTTATCACTTAAAAGTTGCAGATGCGATGAGTTTCTAAGTATGGATTCCCTTCAACCATTGTTGTCTGATAGAGATGTGAGATTCACTAGGGAACAATGACAAAAATTGATGGAAGTCTATGACACTAGGTTGAAAATGTCATCAGAACGACATTCTCAGACGAATGGTCAAGATGAACAAATGAACAAGTTTTGTCAACAACTCCTACGTATGTATGTTTGTCCTTACCAAGTTAACTAGGATGGGAATCTACTTAAAATTGCAAGTGCATACAACAACAAAATACATATTGTTACAGAGCGAATACCCAATGCACTGCACAAAGGTTGGCAACCTTTGAGACCGGTTGACTCTCTAACGACAGATCAAATCTAAAGGCTGCCCCAAAAAACCCGATAATTTGCAGCTTTGTATGAGCAAGATATTGACAAGGTGAAAGATAAGTTAAGGAAAGTCCAACAACAGATGATTGAACAGGTAAATAAGCACTGAAGGTCTGCGCAGTTCAAAGAGGAAGACATGGTATGGGTTGAATTTAATGAATTCTCACTTTAAGGAAGTGTCTCGCAGAAACTGTTTCTTGCCTATTACGGACCCTCAAAAGTTTTCAAAGTGATAGGCGATATCAGCGGGCATTCCTACCGAATTGATATAACCCCTAATCTAAGAGCTTACCCAGTCTTCCATGCCTCTAAGTTGCTAACCTACACTGAAAAACATAAATTTTCAAGTAGACCATTTTCATTTCCTCCTTCCATGAATGACCGGTACCAGGTCGAGAGGATAATTGAACATGGGTTCTTCTCCACATGTTGTACGATAATTTGTGGGTGTGCTCTAATGTTACACACTAACACTTTTAGTTGTAACAGGAACACTAAAGGGGTTAAAAATGGCATCTCTGCCTCAGAGGCCGAGAGAGAGAAAATTGAGATCATGCCAGTCACTAGAATTGAGGATACGGAGGTACTGTATATACCTGCTATTGCTTCAAAAAACTTGGGTCCAAAGCCCAAGTGCTTCAGCGTACTGATCGTGTAAGCCCTGTTAACGAGGTCATACTATTTTTCTAAGTCAAACAATAAGACTATCAAATTTTGGTTGCTGCATTGAATAATTTTAAGAGATTCTGACGCTATGACAACATGATCGAACATCGACCTACCCCTAACAAAGGCAGCTTGATCCCTATTTATCATGTAAGGAAGGCAGACTGTAAGTCTCCTGGCGAGTATTATTGCCAGGATTTTGTAACGTACATCCAGGAGGGAGATTGGTCTTCAATTCTTTATGTCTGGCTTATTACCTTTCCCATAGGATATTTGAGGTGTGTTAGGGGTCCCTGAAATTATTGCGTTGGAGCAAGACGATCCCAGTGATGAAGATAAAATTCGATGGGCAAACCGTCTTTTACGGGAGTTTTCCCTTTGACCATAGTCATGGCGGCTTCCTTCATTTTCTCCATACAGATTGACATGTTAAGTTAGTTTTTGCCCGATCCTTTGAGTCTTGTCGTTATGTACTCCCAGTGGTTGGAGGCATAGGATAAATCTTGGTTTATATCTTTATTTAGGCATCTGGAGGTAAGAATATCTTTGAAATAAAGAATAGCGCATTCACACATACCCTGAAGCGAGTCAGCAGGGTTGTTGACCGGGATGAACTTGTGTTGCACGGTGGTTATGAATTAGACAACAGATTTAGGAGTCAGTCTCTGGTCATTCTGTCATATACCGATATACCTTTTATCCTTAGTTTTTCGCTCATATCTCCGATTTATTGATATGCTGGTTGTCCCACTCCTCGGGTATCTTAACTTTTTTTTATGCCCATACAACTGCAGAGATCAGGTAGAATATCATTTTTTTTTCAATTCGACTCATTCTGTATCTTATCCTTTGCTCCTCGTTGTTCCGTTTAGCAGTAAGAATTATGGAAAACACACTAAGAAGGTTAGATGTGAAGACAATGCTGGTATCCCACCACGCCTCAAGATTCTAAAATCATGATTTGTCTGATTCCCAGTCTCCCCAGAATCTAAACACTTAATATGTCAAACCCAATTCTGCTGCCCTCAGTGATTGCAGAGAACCATGTAGTGCCTTTGTCTGATGGGTACATAAACCGAAAGGAATCCTAGTTCTATCATGTAGTCAAGTAAGGTGGTTGTATCTCATGCACCTGACTGTGACATCCAAGTGATCTAATGTACAATTCCAGTCGCCCATAATCAGTAGGTTATCTATATCTTAGTGTATAAGACATTAACTCAAATAAATAATTACGTTGTTTCATCCTTTTGAACGGAGTACAAATTATTATTACCACATAATCCACTTCATTCCGATACAATTTTACCCAAGTTCATCTTTCTTAGATGTCTATATCCCAAACTACAATCTGTACGTCTAGTTGTCAGTGTATAAGTATGCATACTCCTCCTCCGTGCCTCTGGCCAAAGTCCATAACCGTATGTCATCCCACCAGACGCCAAGTGCTTCAATTTTCTCCTCATCCAACTTGGTTTCTTGGATCAACATCCTTGAGCTTTGTGGTTGTGAATCCATAATTTCAGCCTGGCCCTTTTTGCTCTCCTTGTTGTGTCCCCTAGTCCACGGACGTTCCATGTGATAATCCTAAGGTTGTTCATGATTTGCTTATGTCACCGGTTTCTGCTGGATACGATCCGATGCAGACTGATCTCCCATGTTGCTCGATGGCTGGTTGTTTCTGCCTTGCATTCTGATCACATGTGGAGTCTGCAGGTTGGGGCCACTTCCGCATAAGCACACTCCTGATTAAGATTGAGTCGAATTTCTTATCCGTATGAAGTTTGTCATTCAAACCAACAAGAAACTTTGTGGGGATTATTTGGCTCACTTTGATTTCGTTCAAACCTCCCGCCTTGTTTTCTATCAAAGTTGAGATAGGAATTGGTTTGGGACCGTTGTCCGAGAGCCCCTGAAAGTTATCAGGAGGAATTAATGCGTCCAGTAAACAGGGTACTTAATTTTACGGTCTTGTATGTCAACATAAAAACGTTGAGTTATGATTTATGGAATTAGCCACAAGCCAATGAGCTCCCAGAAACTTTGTTTTGCTTCAACGAGCATCATATTCAATAGGATTTGTTTTTCAACGCTCGAAAAGTGAAAGGAGACCGATAACCAAGTAAGAATTTGTACCGAGTCATTGAATAGCACCAAAGCGAAAGGTAACAATTGTTTCTCCAAGTTTTTAATTGTTGTTTGCCAATCATAAGCGTTATGCGGTCCCTTGTCATTTTTTTCCCCCATGTGTTGTTGAGAAGACGATGTTGCTTGTTTGTTCGCCTTATGCAATCATTCAGAACTGGCTACCGATGTCTGAGGGCACTCCGCAAAAAAATTACGATCTTCGATAACTCCGCTGGTGCCTTCCGCTCGTTACTCTTGAACCGTATTTCTTGCCACCTTTAGTGGACATCTCTCTCTCAAATCCCTTTGCGCATTGGAGATAAGACCATCTTGGGTAGTTTTTGAATCAACATTTCCTCCCTAAAAAAAAAATATCTCATTTTCTGTGGTGCCCAATGAATTTGTTTGAAATAAGCCCTGCAAATCTTGAAGGATTCTCAACGCTTGAACTTCCTGTCCACCATTCAAGCATTGATTTACAACAGGCCACCTTCCAATTGTTGGAGACCCCACTTTCTCATAATAGTAGTGCTATTCTTACCGACTTGAGGTAACCCTGCAGGAAGACGCGAAATCCGATTTGGAGAGAACATTGGGGTCTCTTTTGGTCTAGCGTTATTGTAAGGCTGAAAACCCCGATTTTGATGTTGAGTCACACCTTATCCGCCACTCCTGGCAATTCTCATTGGTTGTTTGGACTGGGATGTAACCAAGTTACCCTGATATTGGAGTCCCCTGCCTGTCTGTCGACTTGGAGGACCCTCGATGCTTGTATGTCAAGATGTTGTGCCTGCTGCTCGTTGACGTAGAAGTTCATTCCCCCTACTGTGACTACATTCTGCTGCAAATTCCTAGCTTACCGTTGTCAGTTCAAACACAGATCCTGTCCACTAGGCGATCCCTGAACTAAGGATCCACATCATACTTCAACAACAGAAAAAAATTTCCAGAATTAAATAATCATTATAGAGAAAAATTACATTCTAAATTTTAAATTTTCATTCAATCTTAAAAAATGTCATTCCAATTTTAAAATTTTCCGTCTTACTTGAAAACTTTCCTTCCAAGAATGAGGTATCCCTTCTTATTTGAACTGCATGCTAGAGATGGAATGAAATTCTGGATGAGTTCATTAAATATTTTAATTAGACTGTCATTCTAAGTAAGGACTCTCAGTCATAAATAGGTTAATCCAATCTAAATTAGATGATATTTGTTATAGTAGAATGAAAGTCTGATTAAAACATTTCATAAACTCGTCCAGACTTTCATTCCATCTTGAACAAATGGATGTCCTTGGAAGGGAAAACTCATATTTAATCGGGAACTTATCAAATTAAATTTGAAATTTTAGAATTGGACAAACATTGGAATGCTAATTTATAAATATGAAGGATTTTTTTTTTATAAAATATTTTTTCAACTTTCATTTTTCATGGGAATTTTTTTGTTGAAGTTCATCAGCTCTGACATTGACCTATCCCTCATGGGGGGGTAGTCTTTTGTGATTGTTCCTACTTTTTGATAGTCGCCTTTGTGTAGACAATCGCATTAAGTGGCACCTGCAATACCATAACCCAAAATATGTTATGCATCTCAATTCTTTTAAACTCTGTCAATTCTAACATAGACATTCGTTATCTAGTACTCACGGTGTAGGTAATCTTAAACAAAACAACGATATTTTTACAGTTCTCAATAAACCAAATAAATATTGTCTTGTCTATAGCGAGGTGAGTAAGGATATTGAGACCTTCGAATTTAAGAGTACCCCTCTGAACTGGTTGTTCAAAGGTACATTTTCTTGCCCAACCATTCTCATAGGCTCTGATCAGATATGTTTTCACCTTTCTCGGAATATCGTTTGCAGCATCTCTGAATATAATGACTATATTTCTCTCTTTCAGTGATCTTCCCTTGATCTGATCGAAGTTTGAGTTGACGGTAAAGATCGTTTCCCTGTCCTCGCATGGAACCTCCTCTGAAACGTTCCCTCTTCATAACATTAAGCGATGAGCTCTCTCATACCATTTTTGTCCAAACTTCTAGTTCGAGCAGCAAGATATTGTGAGCGAGCATCAAATTTTCCTTGATCATTCATTCTACCTCCCTTTGAGGGAAAAGCGGTTAACAGAGCCCTAAATTTCCGGGTTGTTTTTTTCAGGGTCATCATAACAAACGTCGCACACCTTCTAAACCATGCTTGTCACCAGTCCATAGAGGCGACACCAAATAAAAAATAAAAATAAAAAAAGATAAAAAGGGTCTTAAACCCCGCAGTAAAAGTGTGTTTTCATGAAAAATTAACTTCTTTTAGTTTTTAGGATTTTCAGGGATGGCCAAAACAGTCACCTGCAAGACTCAAAAAACCACAAAACTTGGCACATGCAGATATTGACAAAAAATTAAACAGGGCAAAAAAAAAAAAGTAAAAAAAAAAAATCCTCAAATATATTTTTCAGTGTTGGGGGGGTTAACCAGGGCTCAAAAGTGCGGGTCCCTGTTAACCGCTTGTGCACAAGGTCAGCAAATTGTATCTTGTTCGATCCTATACCCCAAACCACCCGCTAATAATAGTAGTATTTTGGGGAGGCACATGTGCACTATGATTCGATGAAGATCAGCTAAGTGTATATGAAAACCCTTTGCTGCAGACGATGAAGGCTTCTTATCTAAAGTTGCATGAGACTCATTGTGTATCCCGATTGGGACTGGTTGATCAATTGAGGAAAAGTATGACTATGTTGGTTAGGTGGGTAATTGGGGCAGCCTGTTCTGATGAGGAGGATCATTGGATTGAAATGGGCGAGATGATTTTGACTACGGAATGAAAATTTTCTAGACCAGCAGATATCTGGACTTGTTTTATGCTATAATCCTACCAGAATAGAAAAATAAAGTCGGATGTTTTTAGAGCAGGTATGTTCACATGGAAGAAGCTGAAACCAAACTCTCGGCTACAACCTACAACAAAAGCTGAAATTTTGTTTCAACCATTATTCGAAAATCCGGCCATCCGAAAAAGGGATGGGCAATGGTTCTCTGCAAACTCTTCACATAACAACTTCGGATGTAGTTGGATTGAAAGGGGGTTTCTGAGGGTAGGTGATATATTGAACGACCTAGAAGGATGCTGGTTTTTTCCGACGACCTTGAGGGCAACCCTGGGCCCGGTTTGGTATGTGAAAGAAAGGTTTGTGGAAATCATTCAGGCAATCCCAAAGCAATGGACTCATGTGTTAAATCCGACAGGAGTGGATCCTCCAGGTACGTGCTATGTCTATCAATCCCTGGACCCCCCATCCACATTTTGGAAATTGACTGGCTTCAACTCCACTGGTAGTGAGAATTTAAGTGTTGAGAAGCAATTAAAGCTAGCAAACCAGTCACTCTGGCCCAGGTAAAAGGTCTTCCCGCTATGGGAAGACTGTGATGACAAAGGACAGTGGACATGTTGTGTGTTTGCAAAAGGATTGGAAATTTATAGGCTAAAGATCGACCCTAGAATGTGGGGCTGGAAAGGAGGAGGACCGGGGAAAAGACCTGCCACTCATTGAGTATACTGTAGATTTAGGTTATGGCACCCGGATCCCTTCGAGATGTCCAAAGGAGGTAACCATTTCTCATTGGAGCCTAGTTATAAATCGTAACAAAAAGGTGATTGTGAAATCCTTGGAACGCTGTTGGTAACAATTAACCCATGCCCTAGTCAGAGACTTGCAGCGAACCTTTGACGTCTTTCCTTATTAGCAATGCAGTCAGTTTGGTACAAAGGGTTTTGAAGATCGATCTCTCTTGTAAGAGATGTCAGTAGGCTTATAAGTCAACAATCCATCTATGGTATGAGTGTCTGACCTTGGCTAGGATTTAGAAATTGTGGAAACGCCATTGGGACTATCTCAGAAGGTTGTATGAACTGGTCAAGAGAGTGGGTTCTGTTGGGGGTTCTGCCAGATAATCTTTTACCAAATGTTGGATGGGGTTATATTGCTCAAGCAACTCGAGCTGTGGGATGCGAGGTCATCTGGAAGGGACGCAATCAATAGGTCTTTGAGGACAAGGAGATGTCCAACAGGGAGATTTGAGACCTATTGCGAGTCTCACTTTGTCGCCTAATCCAGGAGGATTGGAGAAGAAAAGGAAAAGGAAAGCCCCCCTTGTGGTTTGGGCATACATGGGGACTGGGGGGGAAACTGGCAAAGTTTGAAGATGGTAAATTGGTACCGGACAAGTGGTTTTGGTTGGAGTAGAATTGAATATCTTGATTCCGTAGGAGGAAGGCAGCGGGGTGATTCTGGGTTGTGGAGGGAGCGCATTTTGGTTTCATATCGGTCCTTCAGGTCCGGTTTGCCGTCTTAGGCAAAAGTTTTGTTAGGGTCATTAAGTAAATGGTTCTCAATAGTTAGTAGTAGGGAAAGTAGTTTGAGTTAGGTTGGTTTGGTCATTTGGGCAAGGGTAGGCGGTTTTTCTTTCTCTTTTTGAAGTTTGGTAGGTAGACTCATAGGTTTGTTTTCTTTTGTGGCATGAGGCAACTTTGTTTAGGTAGTTTATGCTTGTTTGGCTTTGCAGGTTTGGAACATTCTTGTTTCAGGGTGGGATTTCAGGACAGCGGACCACAATTGGCGTAATTTGTTCCAAGACAATTCCCAGTCCTTCGGAAGATGGTCTGTCGTGGTGGGGTGGGGTGGGGTTGGGGGGGTTGGGGGGGGGGCGGGGGCGTCACAAACGTTTTAGACCATTTCTCGATTTATGCGTGTCATTCATTCCCAGGGACCATGCTAATCTTCTCAGTATCGTTCTAATTTTAACGGATGTTCGAAAGGACCACTCCACTTTTCTCCGATGGCAGTGCCGCGCCATACCATTGTACCATTTCTCGATTGATGCGTGTCATGCTTGTGCAGGGGCCATGCTAATCTTCTCTGTATCATTCCAATTCTTGATTGATGCGTGTCATCCTTGCGCAGGGGCCATTTTGACGGATGTCCCGAAGGACTGCCATAATATTGCGGACAATAGTGGGATCCCGACTTTTGCCGGAAAGTAGTTATGGTAAGAGGCTGATCCCACTATAAACTTTTACCAAAAAGTCGTAAAAGTCCTTTGAAAGTAGGAGAAGTGCCGAACGTTTCGTAGGGAAAAAGTGGGATCCCATAGGCCCGGACTTCTTGGCGTTTTCCTGATTGCGTTGCCGAATTTCGATGGCCGTGCACGGGGCCAGCGGAGACACCCGGTCTCCTTTTGTGTCCGTGCACACTGCTTACAAATTTTCCCGTCCCACGAAGGAGGGCCTGTCGAAATCGGCTGGACCACGGACACAAGAAAGACTGCCTTCAAAAAAAAAAAAACCCCGAAAACTTGCCTACTTTTTGGGGGAAGGGTAGGGGGTCACGGGCTCCCTACCGTTTCCTACCAACTTCACGCCGCGGGTCAAGGCCGTGGCGACACACAAATTTCCATGAGTAGAAACAGCCATTTTCTGTTGCACTGCCGTCGGACGGGGAAGTTGGGGAAACCATATGGGATCCCCTTTTTTTCCAAAAAGCTCTGCTACCATGAACTGTGGGATCAGACGCTTTGTGTGAGTATGCCCGGATTTGAAGCCGTTTTTCCCCCACTGACAGCTCTAGAGTAGTGTAGCGGAGCCCTCTGTCCCTCTCCTCTTCACCCTCGGCCCAAAGAGGAAATAGGTGGGTTCCCGCGGCTTAGCGAAGTGCACCCTCTCTCCTTCCCTCCCGCCCACCCTCCCCCTCTCTCTTAGCGGTGTTGTGCTCGAAAAGG
>BFEA01000200.1:32726-60226 GCA_003427395.1 Chara braunii | reverse complement strand
AGACGTACAGTCTTTGTCCCATTGCCAAATTGCTTCTTTCTTTAACAACCGGTGAAAGGAAGCGGTGATAGTCGAGAAGTTCCTCACGAACTTCCTGTAATAATTAGCTAGGCCTAGAAACGACCGCAGCTCTGTCAGTGAGCGGGGCGTCGACCAATCTCTAATTGCCGCTATCTTGTTGTCCTCAGGTTTAATGCCATCTCCGTCTAAGACGTGGCCCAAGTACAGGACTTGTGTCTTGGCCCACTCGCACTTCTTCGGATTGATCTTGAAGTTAGTCCCCCTCAGCTTCTCCAAGACCTGCCTCAAATGATCCTGATGCTCTTGGAGGGTCTTGTTGAACACTAAAATATCATATAAGTACACTACAACGATTTTATCCAACCACGACCTAAACAGATCGTTCATACATCGATGAAATGTAGTTGGCGCGTTGGTCAGTCCAAAGGGCATAACTATAAACTCATAGTGCCCATATCTAGTCTGGAATGCAGTCTTGTACTGGTCATCAAGATGAACCTCTATCTGATGATAACCGGACTTCAAGTCTATCTTCGAAAAATATTTACACCCCTGCACCCGATCTAAGAGATCGTCTGTCCTGGGCAGCGGCTCAACATTCTTCACAGTAATCGCATTCAGACCCTTATAGTCTATACACATTCTTAACTCTCCCTCATTTTTGGGCACAAACAGGACGGGTGCTCCGAAAGGAGATGAATTGGGCTTAATCCAACCTTTCTCAAGGAGCTCATGCAACTGCTTGCGTAACTCCTCCAATTCTCTAGGGGACATCTTGTAGACGGCTCCCTTAGGAGTTCTACTGCCAGGCTCTATCTCTATCCTATGTTGGCTCGGTCGCGGCACCACTCCCGTCGGCGACTCGGTCAAATTTTTGAACTCCTCCAGTAGTTTGGCAATGGTTGGATTTATGGAACTATCCCCCTCCTTAGGCTCGGTGACAGGTCTGACATATACTGCAAAGACCTGGTCCTCTAGTTGCTCCTTTCTTACTAATCGCACGAACGTAGGAGCACTGAGACAACAATACGCTAACACAAGCAGTATGTGGACAGCTGGCTAGGCACGGGCCTGCAACCTCTGCCATAGGCTCATGTGGTTTGGAAGTTTCCTGTTCGCGCGCTCACTTCCCCACATGGCCTTAGGGGCAGTTGCAACCCCTACTGGTGGCTGCCTTTTGACTGCTGGGCAGCCCATCGGGCCTGTCTGTACGTAGGACAAAATTTGATAACGTGGGCCGGGTCACCACAAAACACGTACTGACCCAGGTCCACGCGTTCCTGCCATACGCGCTGGTCCAAACCCAAATCTTCCCATGGCCTACCCTACAGCAAGCCTGGGTGCCATCCTCCTGACTGTTGAGGTGGCCTTTCACCTCGTCACTGTGGGGATCGACTGGGACCCTGACGATTCGGCGGGGGACCTTGACCCCTACCTCCCACTTGGCGGTTCCCTTGTCCGCCAACCTCCTGTGCACCCGATCCTCAGCCTCTCGTGGCCTGGCCCCTTTGGCCCTGGCCTCCTCCTCTACTTTGTGGCCTCCCTTCAGCCACGATAGCCGCATAGGACCTCCCCTGCCCTACGCTGTTGTCCTCCTTCTCCAGCCCCCACTCAATCTCAGTGTAGGGGACTTCGTCAGTACCACCTTCCTCTAAAGTAAGGATCATATGATCCTTGGCTCTGACTTGGCCAGAGATAGTATGACCTTTCCACTTCTTCCCCTTATCTAAGTCCTAATGCCAGAAAGTGGATACCGGCATGGACTTTGACTCAAACAGGACCACCTCTCTACTCAGCACATCATATGTGATGTCGGCCTGTTGAGACTTGTCAAAGAAGTGCCCTCTCAAGGGCTCTCGCATGGCACGATAGAAAAGTTAGACCAATTGGGGCTCAGTCACCCCATGGTCCGGGACGGCCACCAGGTCGTCCATGACAGCTTTGAGTGCTCTCGCACTCCTCCACTGTCGCGAGTGGATGGTCTGAAGCTTATTAGAGGCCCTCACGCCTCTCGTTGGGTCAGCAAATCTCTCCCTCAAGAGCTTGAAAAAGTGGGGAAGGGTGGTGATCTTGGAATATGCAACCAGGTTGTTTTCACAACCGGCCGCGCGCGCAAGGGATCTAGAAAAGTTGGCTGCTTCATCCTTGAGGGTCTGGAAGGCGACGAGGACTTGCTCCTCAGTCAAGATGTGTTGTAAATACACATAACTATTTACGCTAGCCTCCTAGTTATCGAAATTTTCCTCCTTCCCGCCATATGCATCCGGGAATTTAAACTTAACGGGCTTTTTGCGGGGTCTAGCCTCGCTCTCAGCAGCGGCTGTTACTTTGGCATCTTCAATGGCACCTTCACAAAACTTCCCCACGTTATCTCTCAATTGCCAGACTTCGGCCCCGACGTGGGTCACCATCTCGCGCGCAAACGTTCTAAACCCAGACCGCATGGCATTCAGGGCCACATCGTGGCCCCAATTGGCTTGGCGTTCCTCCAGCCAGGCCTCACTGAATACCTCCAAATACCCCAGCATCTTGTCCATCTTGGCAGAAACATCTGCTTGCGCCTGCACTTCTTGCCTACAGGCTCTCACCTTCTCCACCTCTGCGGTCAACCGATTAGCTTCCTCCCTTCTCCTCTTTTTTTCCCTCTTCATTCTAAGTTTTCACTCCAACTTTTTCTCCTCCTCTGTCTCCTTACGTTCCAGGGGGTCTTCAATCATTGCTAGTACCCTGGCAAACGTCTCCTTCTCCTCCTATGGCACATACAACTGTGCCTCCTCATCTTCCCCGAACAATAAGTTAGCAATCCACTCGCTGATCTTCTTCTCCATCTCTGCATCCTCGTTCTTCGTGCCACTACTCTTCCCTCTTTTTTCCCTGCGTTTTCTCTCCTCTTCTGCTTCTGCTGTCGCTTCCTTTCAGCAGCCTTTTTCTTCTCCTCCATCTCTTCCTCCAATTTCTTCATCTTCGCCATCCACTCCTCTGCGATTGCTTTTAACTTCGCCTGTTTCAGGAGCTTTTTCCTTTCCCTGTTCTCTCTCACTAAGGCGGTCATCTTCTCTTGTTGTTCCTGGGTATAGGGGCTAGTACTCTTCCCAGTACGTGTCTCAACCATGGTGATCAGGTCTCAACCATGGTGATCAGTGCACAACCGGGTCAACGGTTCCAAACCTCACCACTTAGACGCTAACCCCTGACTGACAACTGACTAACTCAATCTAACACTCACATAATCCGGACAGGGATCCTGTCAACTAGGGTCTCTAGCCTATACCTACTCTAAGGTTGTCACTACTAGACCTGTTGCTGATCAGGAGGCGTTTAAGGAGATCCCCCGAACTCCTTAGGAATTATTTAACGTCGCAAACAGGACGATGCGATCAACAGATCTCTCAACACTTAGACTGCCTGTTGCGCAGCCCACAGCTCAGTCTTTCTGGCCTATCGTGCCACATCGAGCAGCGCGTCGGTCAGTACCGGTCCTTGGGAGGATTAGGCCTCCGGGACAGTCGATTCGTCAGACACAGCCTTTAGCCTTACTTAGTCTGACAGGGGTTTGGTCAACGAGGCCCTATCCTTTATCCACAGAGTTCGTACACCTAGACAGGAGAGACTCGATGCAGAAAGAATAGACACACAGACTTGACTTAGCAAGTACCATAGGGTGTGTGCACATCCATAGGGCGAGGGGATAGGCGGAAGGCTTGGCGAGAATATACCAACTCGAGCTTGGTCAAAATCGTGGTCAACAGCCTTAGTCAATGCTGGTCAAACCTCCGGTCAACGCTCCAATCGCCTTGGTCAACGTCCAAACAGGCTCCGGTCAACCCCCTGGGTCAACTCCTCGGTCAACCTTGAACTTGGCTATGGCTGCCACCTTCGTCTTCCTCACCAACCTTCCCCCTCCTTTCGCCTTCCTCACCTCCTTCTTCTTCACCCTGTCTGTCTTCCTTTTTTTTTTTTTTTTTTTTTTTTTTACCCTCGGGTATGGTCTCTTCACTCTCCTCGGTCTCTCCCTCAGTCCTCTCTTTTACTTCCTTTGTTACTCCGTGGTGGAGCTCCGCGGCTGTGGCCGCAATCTTCTTCTTCGTGGGACTGCACAACAACTTCACAGGTACGTGACAACCAAACTTGTATCGCTCATCTCTCTCTCTCTCTCTCTCTCTCTCTCTCTCTCTCTCTCTCTCTCTCTCTCTCTCTTCTTCGTCGTTGTCTTTCTTGCAGGTATGCGGCACCTTTTTGCACCAGCGCAGCTATGGCGGACTTCGGCTATGGCGCCAACTTCAGCATACCGCAGCAACGGCGGTGCATAGCGGGTACCAGCTCTGATACCAATGCAATCAGACTCGCAATCTTTTTCACTTCGCAAACATGCAAACAGATGATGGTTCACTCTGGCACACAGCGCCCAATCAAAGCTCAGAGATATGGACGCGAGAACACAGTTAGGATGCAAACTCGTAACAACAGGCTATGACGCACAAGCGCCTGAACATCCCCCACTCACACTGTGTTCACACCACTGTTCACACACACTCAACTTAGGATCACCCTGGATATCCCACACGCACTCACTTTGCATCTTACACACACACACACTACTAACACTCTACCTACAGCTATGGCGGCTATGGCCGCTTCGAACCGATTGCTATGGCTAAGCTCCTTCTCTGCCCACTTCGTCTTCGGGCTCATTGCAGACCTCCTTGCACAAGTTGTTGTGGCAGCGCTTCCGCATGGCTCACGCAAAAATGAATGAATGGCTGGGCGCTGCCTCTTGATTTATACTTCTGTGGCTCGTTGGTCTGCCCCTTTCCATCGGCCCATGGTGCACACAGTCCCTCATGGTACTTGCTGGACCGGATTGGGACTGACTGGACTGCACTGCTGACTGCATGGGGACGCACTGCCAACTTACCGCTATCGCACTGCGAACGTACTGCAGTTGGTCCACCAGGCCTCTTCCGGAACTTCCGGAAGTTCGTGGACCTGGCCTTTCGGGACTATAGCAGCTACGACCTTGACCTTTCAGGACTGTAGCAGCTACGGCCTTGACCCTTCTGGACATCTACAGCTATGACTTACAGAACCTGCTAAGACTTTTATTCCACAGGTCTACAGTTCGAACCCCTGCTACCTACGGACCCTATGACAGTCTACCAACCGTTACAAATACACAGGTCGTGGGTTCAACTCTCGGGGTCGACACAGGTACTGTACACAGGTAGGGCAAAGGCTAGGGATCGAGCCCTGGGATCTGCATCTGCTACTACAAAAAGGTGAAAAACGTTTAAGAAACAAACTCTGTGATGAAAAAATATTTGAGATAGAGTTTCTTTATCCAATCAGCCACTTGTTCGACTATCTTCCTTTTTAAAGTATTGACATGTTCAGTATGTATCTCATCCCTCCCTTACCTAGAGTCATGGTGATGAGATCTAAATGAACTCGACTACCTGACTCTACCAAGCTAGCGGGGATTAGAGACTCAATCATTTTTGTTGTAGACCTATTTTGACACAATAAACATGACTTATAAAATTTGTAAATCATGTTCCTCATGATAGGCCAAAAATAAAGTTTATGACAGTCTTAGTGTAGGTTGTTGCAGCAACTCTATAGCATCTTCAAACTCCTTCGTGTAGAGCAGAAATTATTTTGTCTTTCCTTCCAACATATTACTTTTAATGGAGGCAACTCACCAATTTTTCCACAAAGAGGTGTTTTCTCTTAAGTCTGAATTTTTTACTTAAATTTCTGCAGTAATATTCATTCGCTCTTTCTTTTTTCATTGCTTTCCCAATCTTTTCCTTCGTATTCTTGAATAATAAACATAATTTTTTCTTTTTTTTTTTTCAATCGCTTCCTCATCCTTTAAACCGACGGATAAACATACTTTCTTCCTCTTCTTTTTCAATCGCTTCCTCGTCCGTTGAATTGAAATTTTCTCCTAGTTCATAATCAGCCACAATTCTTGCGGTGATTCTTGCATACTAGTCATTATTATCTTCTTCTTCCTCTTCTCGAGAGTTATTTCATAAATATAAGCAGCAGGGATTTCACCCAACAATTTCTTTCTTGTGGTCACAATTTTTTATTGTACGAGTTTGATGCATCGTAATTTTCATCATCTTCTTTATTCAAAAATTCATCAACATACTTGAAGTAAACTCCTCTATAGTTTTTTCAATGCCTTCATCATTATCTGTGCTCCACTCAAGTTGGCTTAAGTTATCCGCTCAGTTTTCCTCAATTGAATTGTTTTCCAGTTTAAACTCAAAGATCCAGATCAAGGCAATCTATCTGCTTACTTTTGGATCTACGTGTTGGTGTTTTTTTATTACATCAATCAATGCAGATACATTTCTCCTTATAATGAATCTCCTTCCACGCACACAATGTCGAAAATATCTAAGACAATGAATGATTGTGAGTAAAATTTGGTGTAGTATATTTCAGTGGAATTGAAAGTCTTATTCTCAAACCTTAGAGGTTTTTCTGTACCATTCTCATCTTTTAATATAAGTATACCGCCAAGAGCAACTGATCCTCCGTTTGCCTCGAGGATGAAGCGTCTTACTTCCTCATTATCATAATACGGTACTCCCAGTACCACACCTCCATCTTTCAATTTATCTTGCAGATCTTTAGCACCACTTTGTTTTTTTTTCTATATATGACAAATCAACACATTGCCTTACCATCTCTCTCAGAGGCTCTGCAAGGGTAGCAAAATGAAGATCCTCGAGAACCCACCGACACCCAAAAAGCTCATGATGATTGTCACTCGCTTGAGAGGCAAGAGTTATTTCATAATTTTGTCTATTAATCCTTTGATCAATTAAATTAAATGCTTAATGTCGCCATTAAGAGATTTGATGAACCGAAATGGGCAGGTCCACCAAGCTTCCTGCTCAAAATAAGACCGTATTGTTTTTTTTTTTTTTTATGAATTTAGGTGAGCGTGCCTAGATTAGAGAAGTGGTGAACCGATTTAGAATTTCGTAGAAGGTTCTTGGACCGGTATATTAAAATCGAGCGTGTAGTCCAATGTTTTAAATTTTATAGAAGCTTACTGGAATCGTAGATTAGAATCGGATACCTTGTAAATCAATATGAACAAGTATTTTATAAACTTTGACGGACCTACTATGCCTTACGTCGTAGGATAAAAAAATTTAGACAGAAAAGAGCAAAAATTAGTAGACCCGATAGAAAATCGTGCATCACTCTCGCATGTATTGCGCACATCCACTTAGGTACGGCTACCGATTTGCTTGCACTCCCTCGTATGTTGCATGCATCCATCAATGTGCATTCACTTCCGCCGAGCATCGATCCACAGACTTTATGTGTTCACGTGTCTGAGTTTTGGTCTTGCATAAGTTTGATCTTCTGTGCAAATGACTAAGTCCGCTAGAAGCGAGAGATGCGAATAAACTATGCAGGCTCATAATTATATAAAAAAAAACAACTCGAGAGCAGTATGAAACCCTATTTAGAGTAGCTTTCAAATTTCGTCAATTTTTTTCTCAAATTTGATGTTTTTGTCAACTTTTTGTTATTAGTCAAAATACATCGAAATTGAATACAGATATACCCTAATACACATACATATCAGAAACAAAAGAGAAGTAAAAAAAAAAACAAAAATTCAGGGAAATATGAAAGTTGTAGTGAAAAATTCATAAAAAATGATGCTACCTATTAACCATGAGTGCTAGGAGCAGGTCGGGCGGTTACAATCGCAGTAACGATTTTCAAAGACGAAAGATCATCGAGTTTATTTTCCTTGAAGGCAGAACGATTGTAGAGACTGCAGTACGCTATGGGGTTCGTTGCACTACTGTGTAAAACATTGTTATTGCGTTCGACGCTGATGGCACAAAGACAACCAAGAAGAGAGGAGAGAATGTGTTTTCTGTTCCCGACGGACAATATATTCAGTGGCTCCGGCAATAGCTAGATTTGAATTCAAGCTTTGCGACACGAAACTCGACAAAGTTAATCGAGGCGAAGTTCTAGATTGACAGATTACGGGAACAATAGATCCGTGATTCAGCTGCATGTAACTAACAATCACTTCACTAATTTCATATCTTTGTTCGTCCCAATGGTTTGTGCGGAACATCAAATCGGTTGATTGTTGGACTGAATGTGGTTTTGGCAATACTAATTTGTTAAATCATTTTGCATAACTCTATCAAGCGTTCAAACTGTAAAATCATTTTGTTAAAAATGCTTATCATTTCTCTCAACGTGTATTTGGTATGTCTCAAATGCTTATTTTTTCTCCCAACCTAAATCTGGTATGTCTAAAACGCTCATCACTTCTCCCAACCTATATTGATTGTCGAAATCAGTTCTCATAATGTACTAAATAAGAAAATCGAACTGACCAATTCGGTTTGATGGTTGTCTAATTGAATTTTCATTTCTCCAAATTGCTTCACTTTTATTATAAATGAACTGGTTAAAGGAGTATTTTGCGGTTGGGGTTCCTACCCTTAGAGAAGCATTTGAAGCTTAAGATTATCACTTTTGCCTGAAAGGGAAGAGACTTTGGTCCGCTGACAGTCAGCTTGTGTTTCTGAAGTGTTTCTATGTCCAACTTTACACCCTCAGCATGTTTCCAGATAAACTTTCTAATACTATCCTCAACCAATGTTTCATCTCTTATTACAAACTGTTTTACGGGATTATCATTAATATAAGGACTGACTATCTCGGGAGAAATATCCTGCATGGCTTGGATCATATCTCTTTATACCACCGACACACCAATGGTTCACTCTTGTGGTACCACACACATCGGAATAAGTAATTTTTTTGCATGCATGAGAGTCATGGGTCAGCTAGTGGGATCAATAGGAAACTGGTCATATCCAAAATATAAATCAGTTAAAGAATGAATACATCGACCAACAGAAGACTCGAAAAGGAGATCAACATTAGGGAGGCTACCTACATCACGTACCGTCACTTGGTTGAGCTTTTGAAGATTTTGTACCCATCTCAAACCACCTCCTGGTTTCTAAAAGCAAAACCAAAGATTAACATAGGGTCTATCGGTAGGTTTTACAACATTAGAAACAATATTTTTATTGAGATATTTCACTATCTCTGCTTCTTCTCTTTGAACATATTTAGCTGGTCCACCATTCCAAGGGATATGATCTACTATTCAGATCTTTACCATTGTAATCATATCCATATATTATCGCTCTTTCTCTTCATTTTTAAACGAAAAGGTACAAGAGAATTTCTAACACACCTTGAAGATATATTCTTTAGGTTAGATAAACTGATCTGAACCAATTTTCATTGTGTCAAATCTTTTTCTACTAACACTATTCCCAATTTTTTTTTACTCTCTTAATGCTTTGATGATTATCATTTCCTTTTCCAATGCTTCATCATAATTTTTTTTTATTAAAATTGTTATCGAGTTCTAATTCATTTTTAGGTTTATATTTTTTCTTTCACCAAGTTACTATCTTTCTACAAAATGATGAGTTGATGTGAATCTTAATTCCATTTTATAACTTTTGGCAGATTCAACAGCCTTCTTGAATGCATCAATCTGTCCCGCATCATCTTTGAGTCGGCAAAAAACTTTCACCATCTTCGATATCTGATTAATAACCAATTTTTCTTTAATCTATTATTTACCATTTTCTTTCAGTTTCTTAGTCTTTTCAACAAGTTTTTCCCTTTTAATTGAGTTGATTCAGATTTTGATGTTTAGGATGCTTTGAAGTACATACCATAAAGGTATTTTTTTAACCAGTCTCAAAGTATTGTAGCGCAGTCCAAGATGATCCTTCATGACTGAAGAACTGAGAAGCTTTCATTCTATATGCAAAAATTGAGTACCCAAGATACAATCATGATCCGTCTCTGGGACCACAAATGCACACTGTTCAACAAAAATAGTTTTCATCTCTAGGACCATATTATCAATGAAGCCCAACAAGTAAAACGTTTTAGCAATGTTACCTAATGTATGCTTTGAGATTCTATCAATAGTCAGATCACAAGCTTTCATAGTCCTTTGGAAAAAAATATATATTTCTTCCAGAGTCTATTAAGGCTCTGATTTTTACTTGATTGATAAAGATGGTGAGATATTCATAACCCATAGTCGTAAATCTCATTCTGCAACCTGAAAGTAACTTGTCCACTTGAGCAGGGAAATCTAAACTCAAGCAGTTGACCTCCACTTTTTTTTTTCCAATCAATCTCTTAATTTTTTCTCTTAACTTAGGAACTAAAGTCATTGCCTCTTTGTACGACAAAGTTATTTCAATTTCTTCCAGCATTTTAGTGATCACATCCCTGATTATCACCTCATCTTCTAACTCACCTTTAATAATCAATTTTCTATTATTCTCTTGTTCATTCTTTCGAGAAGGACAACATTATTTCAGTTTTTTTCAACATCTTAATGTGTATATCACTGATTATCACCTCATCTGCTAGCTCACTCTTAAGAATAAATTTTCTCTTCTTCCCTTGTTCATTCTTTTGATATGAGAGATTTTATTCTTGATCATCAATAATTTCATTGAAAGTTTTTTCAGGCGTTCTTCTTTTTTTTTCCTCGATAATCTGAGGTGTCATGTTTGCATGAAAGTTTCTTACTTCTTCGATTACTATTCTATGTTTCATTATGACTTCAGATGGTAAGATGCTCTCAAAAGTCATCATGTTAACTAAATAAGTAGACTTATCGGAGGGAAGCTTCAACAACTCTGAAAATCATTAAGATGTAAGTTCGTCTTTCAATTGTGACTTCCTGAGGAAACTTATTCAGAGAAGTCTTCTTTTAACATCATAAACTGCAATGACAATTCATTGTGGGTGAAAAAGTAATAGTTATTTGTACAAGTTTTTCAAATAGTTCATCAACGAAAAAATGAACATTCACATTAACTTTTTTTTTTTTTTTTTCATGTTTAAGGGCAAAACATTTTATACCTCTAGGATGTATGGGATCCAGTTTGTTCCAAGAGATGTTACAAGCATGACCCATAGCATCCTTTTTTACAACCCCATTCTTAATATTATCTTCTATAGGTTTATAATAAGTGTTAGTGTGACCTCCTTCACCATAATAGTAGTGAGTGAAACTTTGTCTCGGTCGATCTTTATACTTTCATTTTTCTCTGTTACTCTACTACCATTATCTTCATTCGTTTTGGATTTGGATGTATTTCCTTTCTTTTTATTATCATTACCATCTTTATTTTTTTCCTAATTTTTCATATTTTTATTCATTTTTCACCAGGAGTAGGAACAATAGACATATAATTTGTCAAAACTCATTGAGCAATGTTCTCTGTGCTCACATCAGTCTCTTTGTTCATACCATTATCTGTTTGTCAGTCCTTAGCTAGAGTACTAATCTGATTCAGTGACTACTTCTCGTGGGAAACCATAGGCAGAGCGCTGACTATTGTCATTATCTCGTCCCGTTTGAGAGGGTAATGCCGAACCTTGTTCAATACTGTCCGTCTCTCACTGTCTGTAAAATTAATCAAGAAGATGCGACACCTCGGAGCCTCATCCAAATACCGAATTCTCATGGTTGTTCAAATGTACATCTGGAGAAAGACATTGAATGTATCATATTTAACTCTCCTGATGCTAAGAAGATCTTTGGTTGTCGTAGGAACATAATTTTCTCAACTGTCTTCTCATTCTATCTTTCACTTCTTCCCCTGTAGGATCTTCTTTCATTGGTCTTTGAATTGGCAACCTTGAGTAAGAATCACAGTAGATCAAAAGATACTTAAGTCGTTGTTTATCAGTCCAACCATAACAAAGTCCAAATAGGTCATACTCATCCAATAAACCATTGACATATGGTCCCTTGACACGTGAAATCTTCTCATCAGGTCATTTTGCTCTTGCAATGTCTGATCCCCCCTTCATAGTATCAACTCTCTTAACCAATTCTCATATAACACCCACCAGGGTCTCTTCATGAGTCCCAGTGGAGGAGTCTTCCTCTCCCAACCAGCTTGACCATTAGTTTCTCTTAATACTCATTTTTCTCTCTTCTCTTGTTACTTTTTGACCTCATTCTCCCTACTTTCAATCCCTCATTCTCCTTGCAAGAGATACGAGTTCGTCTTTTTCCTCCCTTGTCTGCTTTACCCCTTGAGAATTTTATAGGCAGAGAGTGTGGGCGATAATAGTCTGAGTAGAGATTAGAGGCAAAGCAACTCGGTTCAAAAGTTTCAATGTAAGAAGTCAAAGTCAATCCTAGGCAAAAGATTCATCAACATAACATCAAGGAAAAATATGGAACCAAAAATTAGAATTATGACTACTATACCAAAAACACATCGCTCTACCATTCTCCCGTTTTGTGCAAACTACACTCCACCCATCTCCATTACCCCCCCCCTCCCACCACGAAGCTTGCCCTCTACACCTTCTTATGGGACAGCCTCCCCCGTCTCATCGGAAGCAGAAGGCCAACAGACCGAACCCAAGGCTTGCTGCGATAGTCAGCGTCGAGCCTGCTGACGACACCTTGCAGGAGTTTCGCTCTGGCAAGATAGAAGACAGAGATTAAGTTGACACAGAAAGACAAGCAAAAGAGGACAAATAAGAACATAACAAAGGAATAAGAAAGGATGAACCAGAGAGAAACGGCTTACTGTTCCAGACCCTCGTTTCTCCCTCCCTCCACACCACAATCCAGTTCATCCCATCCCAACCTCCACCCCACCCTATCCACACATGGGATCAGCTAAACGATGTTGATCATAAGACGCTTTCGCATCTTCGTGATCCCCCACTCACGTTGTTCTTCCTCCTTATGGCTATGTCAAAGATCTCCCGCTATAGCAAGGTGCCGAAAAAAAAACAAGAGTTTTAATTGGCGTTGTCGTCTCACTCGCGGACCAACCACCACGTGTTCGCCAAGGATGATAGCACCAAAAACGTATTCAAGTAAATCCTCCGAAGGCGTAGCCACTAATCTCTTCCACCTCCCACCAACCTCAAATGCTTTCCATCAGCTGTTGCGACGCGCCAACCTCACCGTGTGCAACTTCCCACATGTTGCCATCAACCTTCGTTCTCCCTACGTTGCTTCGCGCCCAGTGCTGGTTCGACCGTCTTATGCAAGCGGGGCGCAACACTCCTGACCTTTAGTATACTCTTGATTGGTTCTACACTGTTCTTGTGATCGAATTTGTTACGATGAATTTTTTCAATTTTATTTCTTTATTTGAATTCCTTGATCGAGTTTCTTGATACAGATATTCATAAATTTGAATCTAAATTCTTATATTTAACGTTTTGATCCCTAATTGTGGTGCTAACCTAGTTTCAAACTTCGCTTGCATAACTCACAAGTAATTCTTAAACACGTTTTACCCAAATTTCAAATTCATAGTCTGATTTTGCTGGTGCAAATATGTGATTTGTTTTTTTTTTTATCTATCTTTACCTATCTTCACCTAAGAAGAATGATGTTATGCTACCACTCGTCATAGGACCCTGTGAGCCCATTTCCCACGGTTCTTCATCTCGCGAACTATGTGGTGGAGGAGGTCGGCTTGTCGCTTGAAGAAGAAGAGTAGAGAGAGTTTGCATGGAGGCCCGACTCTTGTTAGGGCAACGGGTATAGGTGGTGAGGACAAGTCAGCTACGATTGACGTGGGCTAGGTTTAAAAAACCTAGCGCTTACTATTTTTTTTTGAAGTATGCTTTAAGAGTTCTTGAATTGTTTCACAGGGGTGAGTGAGAGAAGTAGACAACAGGATATCACGAGTCCTAGTAGTGAGGGGGCTAGCTGGTAGGATGGGAATATGGTACAGCAACAACGGAGACGAGTATTTTGTTGCAGTAAGTCTTGCCGGAGTGGGGTAACAGGGGATTGATGGGGGGGTTCCTGAGTAGTTCCTCAGTAGTTTTATATCTTTGTATCTCAGCCTGCCTTGACAACCTTCATCTCGCGAACTATGTGGTGGAGGAGGTCAGTTCGTCGCAAGAAGAAAAGGAATGAAGGTAGGTCACTATTCGTGGTGAAGGAGCTGGAGGATCAGAACTACAGCCATGGTGATGATTGGTGGTCTGTCTGGCATCTGCTGATGTTTCGGGTCCCAAACGCTTGCAAATGGACGAGGCCCGAACGACACAAGTCGGTGTTGGGGCTTGGTCGCGCTGCCTTATAGCTCGAGCTGTACGGGGGCATGAGACATGGTAGAGAGATCTGGGGAGTTGTCGAGGGAGAAAGGCACTCTAATGTCTCTTGTGAGCTGATACTCAATCTACGCTGGCCGGAGTCAGGGCGGGTCGCTTCGCCCGGTAGCCTAGCAGGTGGGGGATTGTTCCGAGGTGGGTCGTGCCACTTTGTAACATAGCGGTTGGGGGTGTGAGGCCTGGTAGAGATTGGGTATTGGGATACAGGGGTTGAGGTAGGTTTAAGGTTGGGCTGCTGAAAGACACCAAGGTAGGTTATTTTCAGTTTGGAAGCTCACATGGTTCAAAGGTTGGGGTTTTTTCTCATAGTTTTTTTGAGTTTAGTCTATTTGATGAGTAGGTTGTGAAATAAACTCTGCAATCTCTATCGAATAGGCTCGTAGAATCCAAACTTTCTTCAATAGATTTGTAGTCTCTTCACAACCTCTTGCTTTTGAAGTGTACAACTATCATTCCTAGCCAAAGTCGGGCAATGACCCAGGTATCTCAAATTGTTCTGCAGATATTTCTTAATATGTTCTTGAATGGGACGCTGTATCCGGCTCCCAGCACGTGCTGCTCCCCAAGAATAGATTAGAGCATTGTTCAAAAAAAAAAAAAAAAAAAAAAATTCTCAACCTCCAAATATAATCCCCAATTAATTCTCTCTCACTGTCTCTGCTAATTGGCAGTCTTCTATTGTATCCCTTCTTAGTCCCTCGGATCATGAAATATCTCGTAAAATCAATAATCTCATTATCAAATTGCATTGCTTACTGACCACTGCTAACTCTTCTGGCAAGAGAAAACGTACTCCTAGAGATGTCATATAACACTTTCTCAACAACCCCCACTCTCATTACTTTCGGCACGTCATTGCCACCCCTCTTGTAATAGTCGTGATCTAAAGCCGCCAGCAACTACCCCCTCGCTCACTCACTCACACAAAGTGCTCAAGGCATAGGACAACTAAACTCAGACAGCCACGACCGAAATGCCTCAACTATCTCCACGACTATCCTGATTTACTCAACAGAGCGTTGATAGCACAGACCCGTACATATATCTGTTAACCAATAGAGGCTTTGTGGTTGTCCCCTTTTATAAAACTCAAGAGATTTTCGATCCCTGTACACTAAACGACGACTTAGAAGATTTTCAAGATCCTTATTTAAATAAATTAAATATTAACAGTAATGTATTTCCTCATTCAATAAAGAAGTCGGTTAGGACTAAATTTCAAAGGTCATTGAGCAGACACACTTATCCACGATTAGCTCTTGCAGTCCCTTCAAGTTAGCTCGGAAGGACTATAAACTCAGCTTGCAGTGTGGTCCTATAACGGGATACCGACAAACGATCTTTCCCCTTTAAAGGGATTTGGTGGACTACCACTAATGGGTACCCATGTTCGATGGAAATGAGGGAGTTTATGACCTTCTGCGAGTGTGATGAGCTTCCTACCGAAGTGGTCGTGGGTGCCTCTATTTTGGAGCCTTGCCCACGGTAAATGAGATGCGAAGGGTCGGGTCAGTCTAGGCCACCTGCTTGTAAACATGGTTTAAAAATGAACCGTTCGTTCCCCCGAGAAGGGAAAAAAAAAAAAAGGAAACTAAGTTTGGAAATTATGGAGGAAATACAAAATTAAATTATAGATAAAGTTAAAATCCTTGCCAAAAAATTGTAACACCACTGCGATCTGAGACCTTCAGGTCATTAGAAAATAAAATGACGATCGAAATTAGGGCACAGACTTAACGCGCATTTTTTTCTCATTTTCTATCTTCTTTTATTTTTCCTTCTTTAGTTTTTTCCTTCTTTGTGACCGCAGCGTTTTGCACACAACCCATAACTCATATTTTAGCGACTCGACGTGCAGTTAAAAAAATTGCACCGGTCTCTCTACCTTCGCCTCCAGTGTGAGTCCAGCAACAACCATAATGTCGGTGCGACCCTTACAAGGGTATCCGCCCTGGGTTTTGCAAGTGACCAGAACGAGGTTTTATTTAAGAATTAGATGTCTCGTGTGAGACGCTGTCGAGCGCATCGGTCCGGCACCGCACGGGGCAGCGCGAGACTCTCCCGGCTGCGTCACGCAAGAGTTGCTTCTACACCTTCCGCGAAAATACACTTGGAGCTTCAGCAAGCCGCTCCGGCCAAGTGCGCCAGCCATACCTCTCGCGAGCCCCTACGACAGGATAGGGCCTACGCGAGGCACGACTTACCTCCACCTTACGGAAGCTGTCACCTCCCTTCGGTGGGCATATCCCCGCCGAGTTATCAGTCCACAGTACGAAAGCTAATCAGCTGCAATCGCAGAGGTGGACCAGCCGAGGGCGTTTCTCGTTCATTGTAGCATAGAGGGTACGCGACAATACGCCTCTATTGGACCCGCACGCGAATCGTCAACTTGGAGGGGCTGAAGTCTGAAGCGCGACCCGTTGCCAGACGTATCCCACTCACCACGCGCACACCACTCTACGAATACAAAAATAAAACACACACACACCAAGACAACGCGACAACACTCATAGTCCCTTCAGTAGCCATCCCATAACTTTCCGACACGGAAATCGGATAAGCGTCGCGCGCGAGACTTTGTATAAAATCGCGCGGATGCAGGGCCTACTCATATCGACTAGCAATGCAATCATATGCACGCAGTCGCAATGATGGCGTACTATGTAGTACCTATACTCATACGGTCCTCGTTAATCTCGAAGGTCGCGTTCGACACTCAAGTGTCGGCTGATACGCGCTTTGCGGGGTTACTCTCTCGACGCTAGACAACCGCCAAGAGCGGTTGAGAACCAAACCCTCTTCTGCACCCTGCGAAAAATAGGTGGTACACAGGTTCATACCTGTGGTGACAGTCGTCTCTTATCGCTCTGGAGCCTGGCTCCATTATCCAGGGCCTAGAGAGAATTCAAAGGGTTTGACTTTGACGGTTGTCACGGACTACAACGTCCAACTATAGAAAACTCTAAAAAGCAAAGGATAAAAGGGGATCTCCGTTCTCTCTCGCGCTCAATCTGCTTAACCCTTACGCACGATCACGATAGGCCGCGCGAACACTCAAGCATATACATGTATATATATATATAAGGGTTATTAATATAGGACGATCACTTCTCACAATTACAGTGAGACTCCTTTGAGCCATATATGTACGTAATCACAGGCAGTCACATCCAGAGTTCGAACCACAGAACATACCTGCAAGCACATCAAAGTTTCAACAAACGTCCACGCACTACACGGGGTCAACTTCAGTCATTCTCTATACTCATACCCCTCGCTTTAGTCATGCAAGCCCCATCCTCTGGCCAACTATTCCGTAATTAAATACTCAATACCTTTGTTAAATGACCATTCAATAAAAGTTTGGGTGAAAACCTTAATAAAACAACGAAAATCATTGGGCTAAAGCGTTTAGGTTGAGTAAAAGAGGGTAGAGTGAATTTGAGTCTTAAACCGACGAATCGGCAACCGACCTATTATCAGTGATACATAAGATGATCCTCGTAGGATCAAGCTGAATCTAATCCTGATCCTGAATCGGAGCGATCAAGAGGACCTTTAACACAAAACAGACCAATGCCCAAGCTAAGCTTATAAGCGCACAATGAATAATCTCTATATCACGTTCTTACATAAATCCTCCTGATAACTAAGCCTAGGTCTACCTCTACGCACGTGCCCAAGAAAAAGGCAGACCTTTGGCAGCATCCTCCCTATCCAATGTGGATCGCTAGAATCATCACCTGTCGAAATATAATCTAATTCCTCTAAACTAGGAAAATTTCGGTAGCGCTTCCCGTATGAAAATTGCCCTCTCAGAATTTGTACAAGTCCGAATATGGAACGTGAAAATAAATTATAACTCCTAAAAGTCAAATTTTGTCTAACTCCCTGAATTAGCAAAAATTTGGGCAACATCTCCTTTAGAAAGGTTGACTCCCCAGATTTATACTAAGTCAGGTATAAACTCAAGAAGCAACTTGCGTTTTGCTAGGACAAGATTTGACTAACTCCGTAGATTTGTAGAAATTTCGGCAGCACTCCATCTAGAAAAGTGTCTTTCCAAAATTCATACAAAGCTAAATCCAGAATCTAAAATAATCCTAACTTTCAAAAGTCAAGGTTTTGTCTAACTCCCTGATTTAGTAAAAATTTGGGCAGCACTTCCCCTAGAAAAAAAAGTTTCTCAGATTCTTACTAAGTCAGATACATAACTTAGACAAAAAGGCTGAACTTCTTAAGAATAGGCTAGTCAGACTATTCTATAAGTTTAGATAGTCCCAGACCTTCGGGATTGCCTCTGGGAGCTGCAACAACTTGCCCGCTCTATCCCCCTTACGTATTTTAGTTGTTCTTTTAGCAGCTCTTCATTTTTCCATGTATTTGCCACAAAGATTCCTGTTGCCACCCACGCGTGGCAATGGGATTTATTTGTGAGTGCAAAGGGGTTCCCTTGCGAGTCAAGGATCTCCGGGTTGCTGAACAGGGATTGCCTCCTAAGTCATGCCATCTCAAGTCTGAGAGTTGTCTCTTTGGCCCCATCTTCCATAAGCATAAGAGATTTGGGCATTTCGGGTCATTTGTGGCATCCCTTTTGGTTAAATTGGTAGGAGACTGTGATTGTTGAGATTGACGGTAACCAGGTCATGTCCTATTAATAAACCACCAGGTCCTCGCCCACCTAATATTGCAGCTTAGCATGAAAATGCCCTGCGCACAAAAAAAACACAAACTGGCGCAGGCCTCATTTTGGTTGGCGCCGTCAGCCAATTTGTCTGGTACCCCGACCCCTTAAAGTTGCGGCCATATACGAGCCGCATATTTTTGTTTCAAGCGGGGAAAGCTACTGGTGGTTTACTGGGTGTGATCTTACAGTCGAGGGCTTTGAGTTGATGCTGTGGTTCCAGGATGGCTAATCCCCCCTATTTTTATTTTTTATTTTTAACATTTGCTCCAATCTATTGGTGGGGAGCAGCACGTGCTGAGAACCGGGCACAGCGTCCCATATGGAATCATACAGGACAACTTGAAATACCAGGGCCATTACTCGGCTTCGGCTGAGGGTTGGATCTAGTAGAAATATTGGAAACATCAGAACCATTGAGAAAAACTCATACAAGAGCAGTACCATTTTATTTTATTTTTTCAATCCAGCGGCCTAACTCAGTTGGTTAGGCACACAAGCGACATTCGGGAGGTTGTGGGTTCGAGCCCCAAGACTGCCTCCAGCGCACTTAGTCGCAACCAGCTGTGATAGTCCGCTTGATACCTCTGGTTGGTACTAGTAGTGTCTATGACCAACACGGGTGTGAATGTGAGCGTGAGTGGGTTGTATGTGGTGTGCGGGAGAGTGCTGGCCATAGCAGATCAAATTCTTTCTCAGCCAGAAGGAATAGTTCGAAAACAAATACCTGACAGGGAACCAACTACTGGTACTCGATGGGGGGTGGGGGATGTGGGAAGTAGATGGGAGGCACAGCTACTGGCAAAATGCTTGGTCTTTGTGTTAGCCGGTCCCCTCACCGGCGGCCCCACTCTACTCCCCTTAATTGTGAGAGGTGCTATGCATGCAGGGGTCCCCTGTATAGGCTTAGGAGTAGTGGTAGGTAGATAGTGAAAGGTGAAATTGAGAGAAGAATATAGCTTAGGTGAAAAGAAACTAAAAGAAGTTTAAGAAACCTTTTTTTTTTTTTTTTCCCTATATGTTTTTGAGGAAACTGCGAACACAACCTGCAATCCCCAGCAATCACCAGAATATCCAAGAACCTAAGGGTTGCCTACCAGATCGAACCGAAGCCCGCCAACTATCTTGTTCTCTGCCAGGCTCATCCAGGCCTCACACCCCCAACCTGTTAGGTTACAGAGCACCGCGACTCACCCCAGCTCCGGCCAGCATCGTCCCAGCAGCAATCCCCAGCTGTCCTTTGAGATGCCGCCCCCAAAGCATCCCCAGATCTCTCTACAAGGCCTCATTCCCCCGCCAACAGCAGGTTACAGGGCAATGCCCAGCTCCAGCCAGCGTTGTTCTGGCATCAGACAGCCACGTATCACTGAACATAAGAGCTTCAGCACAACTTCAGATACCCCACTAGCGACCCCCAGAAATTACAAGTGTTCCTTTATCGATCTATGTGTGCCATCCTTGTGCAGGGTCCATGCTAATCTTCTCTGTAGCCTTCCGATTGTAACGGATGTCCTGAAGGACAAGACTCTTCCTGTTTGTTTTCTTTTTTAGTTGAAAAAGCCCTTTTCTTCAAGCCCTCCATCCCAGCGGTGGTGAGTGAACCGCTGGAATCAGGTCGTGGCCATCTGACTGCTCCATCTATTGGTGGGGAGCGCACCTGCTGGAAACCGGGTCCAGCGTCCCTTGGATACATCATCATAATACAATGCACATTTCCAATGAGTCCTGGGACTGTGGCCTTTACTGTTCCTGCCTTGGAGCTCTCTCTCCCCTCAGAACCGCAAATTTATCCTTCCCTTTCCGGAGCTCACTCTTTTCAACCGGCCCAGCCCAATCCCTGGGGGTTGCTGAGGATTGCCAGCCCTTCGTTCATGTGCCATCCCTCCCCCTTCCCCTTTGATCCAGCCTATTCCCAGGTATGTGCAGCCCTACCCTGTGTTTTTACTCAAACCATACACCAGCCCTGTTAGCCCATTGTGGATCCCAGTGTACAACCGTCCCTGTGTTTTCCGCAATCCATACCCACTTAGTCCTGGGACTGTGGCCTTTACTGTTCCTGCTTTGGAGCTCTCTCTCCCCTCAGAACGGCAAATTTACCCTTCCCTTTTCGGAGCTCACTATCAGCCCAGCTCAATCCCTGGGGGTTGCTGAGGATTGCCCAATCCCTGGGGGTTGCTGAGGAACCCGCCTCAACCTTTGTGTCCTCAGACCAAGATTCTACTACCTAGGTCTCACGCCCCTCCATGCTCAGCTACAGGGCGGCACGACCAGCCCCAGCTCCGGCCGGCATCATCCTGTCGTTAGCTCACAATGGCCACTGACATTGCCTTCCACCCTCGACAATTCCCCAAATCTCCCTACCAGGCCCGTCTAACTCAGGTTACAGGGCGGCGCGACCACACCCCAGTGCCAGCCAGCGTCGTTCTGGCATTGGCCCTCCATGAACTAAGACATAACAGCATCAGCGCAGAATTGGACAACCCACCACACACCACCCATTGGGACGCATATTCCCAAAAGGCAGGGTTTTTTTCCCTTTTTTTCCGGCGGGGACGGCGGGGGGACAATGTTCCAATCTATTCATGGGGAGCAGCACGTGCTAGGAACCGGGCCCAGCGTCTCATAAGACATTTATACCAAAGAATTTGAGATACCGGGGCCATTACCCGGCTTTGGCTGATAATAACAGAAAATCCTGGAAGAACTACTGAGGCATTCAAGAACTGGGGCTGACAGGGATGCTCACGAGAAATCAGCATAAATGAACTACTGAAGTATTCGAAGAAGCCACAGGAAACACAGCGAATGCCAAAATTCCAGGTAATACTCAACAGACCAAACCAAAGCCTACCAAAGCTGTCATGTTCTCAAAACCAGGCCTCTATCAGGCCTCACACCCTGAGCATGGTAAGTTACAGGGCCGTGTGACCCACCCCAGCTCCGGCCAGCTCTGCCCTGGCAAGAGCCCCTGTTTGACCACTGTTATGCGCCCCCCCCCCAAAGCGATTCCACAGATGTCTCTACCAAGCATCACGCTCCTCCAAACAACAACTTCCAGGGCAAGGCCCAGCACCAGCCAGCATCGTTCTGACATCGGCCCACCTGGGCCACTGAACCTCACAGGATCGGATCGGCATTAGATGAGCTGTAACCACCATTGGAATCCTGGCTTCTAGTTCCTGCGATCTGGAGACGACAGGAATGTCCATGGCAATCGTCTGAGGCAGTTTTCACCTTCATGCTCGTTTTTCTGTAGGAAGGTCGCTGCCACACTTTCTAATTGCTTAGGAGGGATTGGCTAAAAGGCTGGCTGCTTTTGACCAGATAGCTGAAAATTTTTGTTGACAGTCAGGTAGGCCCTACCATTAAACCACCAGTACCTACCTTTTGGGGCGGCCGGAAGTCGAATCGGCCTCTGCCCAAATTCATTCGAGGCCGGGGGGTACGAAAAATGTGGTCGGTACTGGTGGTTTAAGGTGTGAAGGCTTGTCCTTCAGCCCATGGTCCTAATGGCTTCATCTACCATCGCCACCACATGATCTTGGCAGGGGGCCAGACCCGTAATGGCCTCTTCTTTTTGCCTCAATAGGATATCCAGGTGAGCAGGAGGGTGGGGGTTGTGCTGGGGTTTGGATCCCTGGTTCGTTGTTTTCCTCTTTTTCTATCTTTCCTTCTATATGTGAATCTAGATGCGTCGTTGGATAGTAGCAAAAACGGCTATTGATTCTGCTTTCATTTCCTGCATCTCCGCATGAAATACTTCCACATTCAGGTGCTTAATGGAACGGTCCTCGACGGCTACAGCTGCTCTCTCTGGGCCCAACTCGTGCTACAAGTACTGCAGTTCCTTTTTCGGCGTATCTCTGGACTGATTGTAATCCAATGCATCCACGATTGGTGGCAATTTCTTTAATTACGGCACAGTCCATTGTTTCCGGTCTGCACTTTTTTTTTCTTTTTTTTTTTTTGCCTTCAAAAACTTCATATGCGGGAGATCCCACTTAACGAGGTGATAAGAGCAGCCCCGTTAAGTGGGTCCCGACGTTGAAGGGTCCATCTATTGGTGGGGAGCTACACCTGCTGGAAATCGGGTCCAGCGTCCCTGTACAATAACATGTGTCAGCTGGAAATCGGGTCCAGCGTCCCTTGTACAATGATGTCAAAAAAGACTCGATTCAACACAGCGCCAGTACTTGAAACCCTTCAACACCAGCAGAAGCGAGGAGAAGTTGTAGCAGGGCAAAGGGGGTCGAATGAGATCAACATTCCAACACAAACCCTAAAAAGTTAGCCTAAATCGCATCTCCCATTTCCGAGATTTAACACTACCACCATGAAAGGGGGGAGCGCCAATAGCTAGAGTACAATGATCTTATTAGCAATTAAGCAATTATGTTTTGACGTGGGATGGAGAAAACGAGTAGATCCACACTCCCCGTACCTCCATACCTCATGGTACCACTCATTGCATAAGGTGGAGGAAGCGAGAACTTCCTAACAAACCCACATCACCGCTCCTGTAGTTAGTATATCAGCACTGTCGATCAACCTGGAAGCCCAACTTGCAAATCTCAATCACCCATCCTCCGCTATCCATTCCTGCTTACCCAANCCTGTAGTTAGTATATCAGCACTGTCGATCAACCTGGAAGCCCAACTTGCAAATCTCAATCACCCATCCTCCGCTATCCATTCCTGCTTACCCAATACCTAATCGCTTCATCCCCACCACCTTGGTGAGTAAGGCTGTCGACGATATGGAGTCCTGCCAGCCATCATCAATACGAGACCCTAGGTTGCCCCAGAAGAGACCAATCCCATCAGACTCCAAACGCATACCTGTACCAAATTCATTAGCATCAGCCATGTCATCAAGGAAGGCAGGGTGCAGGGAAACCCTCCTGTACCTGAGCCATCAAACGGGATGTAACCTCCCCCCCTCCCAGCAGAAAGGCGAGCAAGGAGGGGGCGACAACTCCGTTCGCGCCACGCGCGGAGAGAGCGTAGAATGAGTATTGTTGATGTTGTTGTTGTTGTAATCTTCGTTGTTGCTGTTATCGATGTTGGTGTGATCGGTGCTATTATCCTCCGCGATGATGCAGGTGCCGCTCGTGCCTCCGATGCTGTCCTCACGCCCACCAGACTTACCTTCGTCAGTGCACTCGGTGCAGTCCTTGCAGCCACAAAAGTCGTTGCCATTATTGCTGTTGTTGTTGTTGTTATTGTTGTTGGTGGCAATTTTATAGTCGTCGTCAATGATGCAGGTGCCGCCAAGGTAACCTATGCTGTCCTCCAACTCTGTACGGAGGGCGACACCCTCTTCGAAGAGGGCATAACAGATATTCAGCAGCTCATCCGCCTGGCTCCAATCAATGATGGGATCGAGCTGAGCAGCTGGCCCCTCTTCCAGCTCCCAGATGATCGCCAGCACATCCTGGCTACTACCAGCCAGCCAGACAGGCAGTGAAATCGCCCCCCTGTCAACCTCCATCCCCTGCTGCTTTTGGAGAGACAGCTCACCCGCGATCAGCTGCAGCCTCCACCAGCCCCTTTCCAGAGTACATAACCACGCTGCTGCTCCACGATGTAACTCTCCGGGTGAAGCCATAGTTGGTTGAACAGACTACACCGCTTAACTTGCAAGGTACTTGATGCAATCTCACGGCCAGCGCTGCCCCTGCTTACGCGTAACGGTGCCTCCACGACACCAAACAATAGGTGCGGCGCGTGGCAATGGAGAGCGCCACGTGTCCTATTGGGCGCGTACGCAGGCCTAGCAACCACGGGGCCCTCCTCCCCGGGTGCTAGTCGAGTCAGGGACAACCGGGCCCTGCCGGTTGGCCTGCTGCGGGGCGCTAGCGCTAGCGCAGTCCACTCCTCCCTCCAGAGTTGGGGTCTTTCTCTTTGTCGTCACAAGTGCAATTCCCTGTTCAGCTAGGCTTTAATTTTGAACCTGTCTGCACTTTCTTTTTCGAGGGAAAAAAAAAAGCGCAATTGCCTTGAGGTACCATCCTCGAACTGACCGGCCCAATTACTCATCTAGTTCCATGTGGATTCTGGATTCAAGCTCAAGTCTGCATTCCAGTGGATCTTAGGTGTACCGACTGAGTTAGGCCCATCGGTGAACAAAACCGACCTTCATTTCAATTCTGGCTAGAGACTTGAACCCATCACCTATCTGGTGCAACTGAGGCATGCACCCACGTGAGCCACCGAACAGGAACTATCCTCTTCGTTTCTCGCCCCTACCTTTCACAGGCCTGGATGGGTGGGGGGGGCTGTGCGTGTGCGTGGGTGTGCATGCCGGTGCGTGCATTCGTGCATGCGTGTGCACGTGTGCATTCGTGCGTGTGTGCCTGTGTGCCTGCGCATGCATGCCTGCACATGCATGCGCGTGTACACGTGGCCCTGCAATGCGTGCATGTACATATGCGTGTGTCCAATATATACCCTGGTGTACTCGTCATGCACCCCATGGAACTAATGGTACACCCCACCCTGCCACAGCATAACTAACACTGTATGTTGCCTCTACTATTTCTCATGGAGCTACCTCGTACATACGTGGTTATCCATGACCAGCTTTCCGAAGTGCCAGACATATAGGCTAGAGGCCATGGGGTAGGTGGGAGGGCAGACAGCATGCAAGCATACCAAGCAGGCAAACCAAAGAAACAAGTCCCAAAAGGATGCCAAGACCAGGCAGATATGAAAAACATCAAGGCATGCCAAAACCAAGCAAGCAAAAAGACAAAGGCAAAAGAGCACTGAGGTGAACCATAGGCTGGAGGGCACGGGGGAGGGGGGAGAGCAGACAGCATGCAAGCACACCAAACAGGGAAACCAGAAAAAGATATAAGTCCCAAAAAAAATCAAAGACCGAAAAAAAAAAAAGCTGATGATGATAAGATTGTTTGGCCGGAGTTGCACTGACTCATCAGGAGGCTGAACCCTCGACAATCTGCAGAATCACCGTATTGATGGTTCGGGTCATGAACCCTTCGACCCATGTTGAAGGCACACTGTCCCATAGCAGCGGACATCAACTCAGCGAAGCACCAGGCAACGTTGCCGGAGCAACCCAACTGCTTATCACCAAAGACGACTGCAAGGAACGACGGGGCAAGCGGACGTGCAGCTCGGCAACCGTGCAGTGAAGCGCAAGGCGACATCGACAAGGCGACCAGACTACAAGGCACGCAAGCGAAGGACACGGAAGACCGACAGGGCAAGCGGACGAGCAGCTTCGCAACCATGCAATGGCAACCAAGCCACAAGGCACACAAGCAAAACAAACGGAAGGCACGGCCTGCGGATGGGCAGCAAGGTAGCAGAGCAGCGAGGAAGACCTGCGAAGCACGCGGGACGGCAGCAAGGCAGCGGCAGAGCGCAGAAAAGACAGTCTACACATCGAACATGGAGCAAAGCAGCACAGGGCCTACTCACATCACGAGTTAACCCCACAGACTGTTGGTTCCCACCACCCGCTGAGCCAGGGAATCACTCAGACGAACATCAGTCATCACCCCCAGGAAACACCAACATCCCGAACTGAGCGGCCCCCTTAAGAGTGCTGTAGGCACCCCAAACGTGGAATGACCGGCTGTTTGGCACTGCTTGAGGGTGCTCAGCGAGGGACACGAAGTAAGAAAAATACAAGAAAGAAGAAACATACATAAAAATGTGTGTGTGTGTGTGTGTGTGTGTGTGTGTGTGTGTGTGTGTGTGTGTGTTTAAAAAAAAAGAAAGTGCCCTGCTATTGTTATTTTTGTATTGGTTGAGGTTTTCTGCAGGAGCCACTGCTTTACTTCCTTAGCTTTCTTGTGTCAACTGTTCTGGATGTCGTAATGGATCTCTTTTTTTTCTTCTTTCCTCAAACAGTATCACTGTTCACCCGTTTAATTTTCTCTCCTATCATGGGGTAGGAGAGGTTTTTTTTTTTTTTTTTTTAATCTCAGCATTGCTGCTTTCTCAATTCTGTAAATTATGTCGGTAAATGATTTATAAATGGGTTTTGAGGGTAGGTTGTGAAGGCCGGGTTGAGGGCATGTGTTTGGGTGACTCAGGGCCAGGCCCCATCGGTACTATGTTTATGCTGTGCAAGGTCAAATCTCACCACCTCTTTGGTCAGGTTCATATTTTCGTAGTATGAATGTAGCATTGGTAAGGCCTTCTGAAATACTGGAAGCAGTCTACTACAGCCCCATTGGTGCTACGTTTGTGCTTGTGCGAGTACAAACCTTGCCACCTGTTCGAAAAGGTTTATGTTTTGTTAGCACGAACATAAGTTGGCGGGCCATGGCCCTCAGTCTTCTGAAATCCTGGAAGAGTCCCGCACTGCCAACTGTCTGCGAAGAGCATCCAAGGACAGGTTCTTGGAGTCTCTGGGTTAAACTGCCAGTCCACCTCAGCCCTTTTAGGTGTGCAGATGCAAAGATAACAAACTGTCCTATGTTGATTGATGTGTTCCCTAAGTTGGCGGAAAAACTTGAGAGAGAGAGAGAGAGAGAGAGAGAGAGAGAGAGAGAGAGAGAGAGAGAGAGAGAGAGAGAGAGAGAGAGAGAGAGAGAGAGAG
>BFEA01000199.1:2527021-2540060 GCA_003427395.1 Chara braunii | reverse complement strand
CACACACACACACACACACACACACACACACACACACACACACACACACACACATACACACACACACACACCCACACACCCACACACACATACACACAAACGCGTGCGGCATTTCGACCAGGTAAGCCCGACCCTCTTTCTCCATCTCCCTCTCCATTCGCTGCGAACATCAGAACTAGGTGAGGGAGACCACTACTCCAACGTTTTTGGGCAGGGCGAGTGCAATAGTTACGTTAGTTTTGGCGTTAGTATAGTGGAAAAGGAGTTAGAAGAGAACAGGAGTGCGCGGGGGTGTGGAGAGAAAATGGATGTGATTGGGGCAAAAACAGATATCTCGCTCGTTCCTTAGTGGAATCAAGCGAGCAAAGATTCGATTTCGTTTTTTTTTAGTATTGCGAGATTAATAGCAGTGTTAGATTTCGGGTTGGAGTGCTAGTTTTGGCGCGGTAAGAAACAGAGGTGCGCGGGGTACGAAGGAAGAGTAAAAAAAAAAAAAAAAAAAGGAAACCGACGAGGAGAAAGAAAGAAGGGGATGGGTGACTAAGGAAGAGGAAGGAGGGAGAAGACAAGGTAGAAGAGATTGAGGTTCGCAGCACATCGAGAGGGAGATAGAGAAGGAGGGTCGGGCTTACCTGGGCAACCGCCCGTTTTTTTTGCTACCATTTTTTTTTTTTGATTTTTTAAAAATCCTCTTTAAGAAAAAAAATAGAAAAAAAAATATGGGGTTGTAGATCTCAAAACGATCTACAACCCCATATTTTTATTTTTTTTTATTTTTTTTTTTGCCCCTGAAACACCTTCGGACGGCCGTCGTCCGTAGGCCCGTACGACCGTTCGTCCGTGCGTACGCACGGGCCGTACGGAGACCCCCCGTACGACGTACGGATGATGACACTGGTTGTAGCTGCTGCCGTTTATTCTGGTCATCTGAGATCCCACGATTGTTTTTCTACCTGACCGCTTTCCGTTCCATCCCAGTTTTGTGTTGATTCTTCTGCAAGTAGTCCTCGGGTGTCGGTCGTACCGTTTTACCTCCTCCTCCTTGATGACCCTGCTGACCTTGTTGTCTATATTTCTCATTCTTTTTTTGTGACTCTTCGACAAGGATCTTTTGACTCATCTTTGATTGAGTCATGTGAGGTTGAGTTTTACTCTGTTGCCCTGCATACTGCATTTGTTGATTTGTGGGATTTGGGAGTGTAGGAGATGATGGGACCCACTCTGACGGCGGTCTCAAGGTCTTAGGAGGATCCCCCCTGCCTTCTTAATACCATCCACTGGGAGTTCCCATGTGATTAAGTTCCTCATTATAGACCCAACCGTCGTATCCTGGGACCATAGGGATCCAACAGTGGGGTCTCTGAGGATCTCGTTTCAACTTTGGTTTTGATGAAACTAGATGCTGGGGGTGCATAGGGCACGCAAATTCCGTACTTAGGTGTCCATATGCCTTGCATTTGAAACACCATGGACGGAATTTGTGCGTCGTGTGAATCTGACAAATCTTCCCACCCATCTTATACGGGATGATATCATCTAAAGAGAGTGGCTGATCTTTCTGAAGGTCAATTGCCATCATTAGATAATCATCCCGTTTTGCCATATAGGATGGGAGGGGGTCGATGAAATCCACAATTTTAAAGTGTTGACCAACGTCATGAACAAAAGAAGCCTGAACCTCAATCGGGATGTGGCGCAGTTCAACCCAATAGTGATCTCTCATTAGTTTATCTCTCCTTTCCTCTGGACTGATTTTCTTAGGTTGCCAAGAGTAGATCCTTACCTGTGAGGAATCTTGAGAGGTTTCCCAATATAACTTTTTTCAACCATCTATCTGAGTTTTGTCTTTCTCAAATAGACAAAGGATGATGACGACTGTTGGAGTGATCGGGTGTATGAGGAAGAACTCTGAGACTGTTTCTTCACTGCCTTTCATTTCGGAATCCTTTAGTCTTCTGTAAATCCACTTTATTTTATCATTCGTGGATCGGTGGGTTGCCTTGTCATAGAAAATCCAATTATTAGCATGCCTGACATAAATCTCATTCCCTCTGGCCAACTTTTCTATCGGGTAGGATTTCATGAGCATTTTCCTCCCTCCCTGTTCTATAACCTTATATTTAGAGGGGATAAGGAAGAAGGAGAGGAAAAATGCTCTGGCTGGTGATAGATTGCGAAGAGGGGTTTTCAGCTCTTCCGCTGGCGTGTCAGGTGGTCCAATCGGTGGTCTGGAAATATTCAGAGTCTTGTCTTGCATTGTCTGCCTTACCCTTTGAGCCCATGACGGGGCTGATTGAGAAGACTGAAAAGACTGAGAAACATGAGTGCTTCCTTCATTGGGATGAGTCTGGGTGCATCTGTTAGAAGATAAGATCTATTTCAGTTTCTCCTCCTCAGTTAGCATCTCCTCGTCCTTCTGAATTTCGGTTGTCAGATCGGTTTTTTTTTTGAGGTGCTTGATTGTTGTTCCTTTCCTGTCACAGATATTTTACCAGGTGTGATTACTTGTGGGTCACTCAAATTAGTCAGCTGCGTATTCTGAGACTGGAGTGTTTCCTCGGAATTTGGGACCACTGTTGACGGGTCTCTATGCCCTTTCTGAGTAAGGGGCATGAGCGAGTGTGGTCTTTCTGACTGAGTCTGAGCTTTCGGGCAAATTTTGGGATCAATCGCCATCAGTGATGTTCCTTCTGAAGTATTATCCTTCTTACTCTTGACTCGATTTTGACCAATCATTTTTACTTGTTTAACACCTCGCCTGCTGTATGGAGAGGAGCTGAGCTGCCTCATCACATTGTGTCTCATTGCCCCTTGATAGAAGGGTATGGAGCCTCCTCCTCTAACTCTCTTCGAGGGGATTGAGTTGATTGTCATCATCTAAGTTATTTATGAGATCAACAATAATTTTTTAAGAAATCAGAGTAAGTAAAATTCCTCACCTAATCCTATTTGGATGAGAGTAATCTGAGGAGTTGAAAAAAATTAAGAGGAGTTTAGAATGTGTTAGGGGAACAACACATGAGGAGTGAGGGGGAAATAAATAGAGTTATAGGTGGGAAAATAAGCAGAATGACGTAAAGGAGAAGGTGAAGCACGAAGGATTTAGGTAGACGCGAATAGAGATATCTCATCCAGACTAAGGATTAAGGGGGAATTAGCTTCACTTGTGATTCTAAATTACTAATAAGAATTAGGATAAAAGAAACTTGTTTATTTGGTGAAGTTTTAGATTCATTTATGGCTTGGAGGCTCGGCTTCCCTTGAGTGATAAGGGTGGGGGGTGAACATCATGGTTCGAGGCAACTTTGTGAGGAAGGACTCATATAAATACCTCTTGCAGTCATCCATTGTTAAGGTCTCCTCCAATTCCTTTCTTGAAGAATAGATTGCCTGTTACCACTGTCTCTCCCGTGCTGAAAACTTATCGCCGAAAGGAAAATTTTGTGACGCTGTCAACCCTCCCTCTTTAGACAAAGCTACAATCCCCAATTTGTAAAACACTGGAAGAAATAATACCTTCTTCCCCTATCATGATATCCTTGGTAACCCTATAGGGAACCTCTATAGCCTTTTCAACCAGTGGCGTGACTAGTTGAAGAAATGCTCACTTCTTTCCTCTTCCACGATTCTTGTTTTCTCTCTATCGGAGGGCATCACCTTTGAATCTATTGTTACTACTCACGATCACAAGGAGCACTAGTTAGCTCGCACTTCAACTTCACAACGTCTCCCTCCGGTCAGCATTACCAGTTTTGCCAAGATTAAAAACAAGGGAGTCTATGTCGATTTCGACGGCGTCGACTATGATACTCCTAACGACTCAACAATTGCTATCACAGTTCACTGCTAATCGTCATGAACTTCCACGTGTCTGGATCCAAGACCACATCAGCTTGTGACGTAGGTGGCGTGACTATGTGGAGAATTGCTCGCTCTTTCACCTCTCCTTGGAATGATGCATTCCTTCTGTTGAAGAATTCAACCTCAGAGTCACCAGTTCCTACTCAGGGTTATAAGAAGTACTAATTAGCCCGCACTTCAAAAACACAAGGTCTCCCTCCGCTCAGTATCACCAGCTTCGACCAATGTCAAAAGCATAGAAGTCAATATCGCGCTATTTTCCACGACGACGGCTGTGATACGTAATGTGGAACACATGACCTCTCAACCACTAGCGGAGTTGACCGCCAGTCGTCATGAGCTTCCACTTGTCTGGACTCAAGTCCACGTCAGCCTGTGACGTGGCTGATCCAAGTGACTCTGCTTTGCGCCTGTGCGTCAATAGTAATGATAAAATTGAAGACATAATGATGATGCTAATCATACTGAAGAATAGTACCAACAGCGCCCTATGATTACAAATTGATCACGATAATAATGGCGATGATGATGATGATGATGATGATGATGATGATGATGATGATGATGATCATGATGACGATGATGATGATGATGTCGATGATGTCGATGATGAAGATGATGATGATGATGATGATGATGATGATGATGATGATGATGATAATGATGATGACGATGACGCACAGCGCTCTGTGATGACAAAAGGATGATGATGGTGCTAATGACGAGCCACCTTTGATGATAACCTAATGATGATGATGATAAGGGTGAGCAGCGCCCTAGGACGACGAGCTTCGCCAACAACGCCCTATGATGGTGAATTATTGATGATGGTAATGATACTGACGTAATGATAATGATGATGCTGATAACGAGCAGCCCCAGTGGCGCCCTATGAAGACAAACTGATGATGATGATCATCATGATGAGCAGCGTCAATAATGATGCAACCCACACCTTGATGTTGATGACGAGCGACACCCTGATGATGATGATGGTGTTGACTCGCCATGCCCGGTTGATGATGATGGTGATGATGGTTACGATGACGAGAAGCACCCTGATGATGATGACGCACCGTGAGTGTGATGATGGTGTCGAACCGCGCCCTGTTTATGATGGTGCTGGTGATGCAGCGCCCTGATTATGCTAACACACCCACTTCCTCATGATTGCAGTCGCCACACTCGCACTTCAGTTTACCAAGGGCTGACTCCACTGTACTCCACAGGCGTCGAGGTAGCCAACGCCTCTATAGAATCCTAAGGCTTGGGGTATTCCTTGTCGTTGGTGTCTCTACCAGCTCGTGGTACTCTTCGAGGTTGAGGGAGGAGGGGGGTGGGGGAGGGGGGAAGCTAGACTGGGAGGATGATGAAGCAGGGGGGAGTGGCCGCGCAGGGGATAGAGAAGCCGGATAAAGGTTTGAAGGACCAAGTATGCTCATCTCTCCTCCAGTTGTGAGTTGTCCGCGATTGCTCTCCTCGGTCCCAGCCATTCGTCTGCGAAGCGAGTTTTTGCTTCCTCTATCTTTTGTTGCTTGACCTGTGGGGTGAGGGATGGGTTTTTTTCTATGGTGTGTACTTGGTGCTGAGGTGATCCCATGCGGCCTTGACTCTGGCCGTCAGATAGTGCGTTATGTGTTCTTTGGCCTGTGGAAAGCCGAACATGTGCTGATTTCGCTCAAATGAGGCCGGGCTCGCCAGGTGATCATCAGCAGTTCTGGTCTTGTGATGTGGAAGAGGTTCCTCTCATAGCGTGACCAGTTGGAAGCAATGTCCGCTTGGCCACAACCCCTTCTAGATTTCACATTTTGTACTCGCTGAACCTGTTTTCCAGCAGGTGATCACTGCTGGGGTGGGGGCCAATAGGCATGCTCCACTAGTCACCAGTTATGCAAAATGAGGATGAATCTTCAGCGAGAACATGGAAAGATACACTCCGATAAGTTTTGTCTTTTGTGCATATCCTGAGTAGTGGAGGGAGGCCAATGGCAGATCTTGTCTGTATCTTTCCAATTCTGTCTGTTTATTTCTCTGTACATTCACAAAGGCACTTGTCTTACAAAAAAAAAGTCCAGTTGATGTGGCTCAGTGGTTAGAGCACCGGTTGGAAATGCGCATTGTGGTATAAGGTTGCGGGTTCAAATCTGCAGCCTTGCGCATGGACACTGGCAGGGCGTTAGAATGACGCACGGCTGGACACACACCCCCTTGGGATGACGCAGGTTAGCTATTACAGACACTGCCTGCGCACCACCCACAAGGGTTGTTCACGGTGTTGTATGTTGGTTCTGGGTTTCACATGGGTTGCTAGGGGGTGTTGGTCTTGGGTGTTCTGTTGATCTCCCCAGTCTGGCAAATCACACATTTGGGCCATTTCCACTAGTCGTTCACATGGTACAGTCATTCTCTTATATGTTACAAGGTCACGCGTTCGAGCTTGGTTCGGACCTTGGGGGGGTCCCTGTCCAGCTTACCCCGTTCTCTCTCTTCGATATACAGAGTATACATAGCCTTCGGACATAACATAGAATTATATATCGCCTATGAGCCTTAGCCTTCGGACATAACATAGAACTATATATCGCCTCGGACATAACAATCGAACTACACATCACCTACGGGCTACATACACAAAGTTTTCACACATGATACACACAGCCTTCAGACATAACATAGAACTATATATCGCCTACGGGCTACATACACACACATATATATATAGCCTTCGGACATAACATAGAACTACACATCGCATATGGGCTACATACACAAGGCTGGGGGGGTCTGGTCACTAGATAAGGGTCTAGTATCTGCAGTAGGTTCAGGTTGGTTGGATAGGGTGCCATTGGGTGCAGTTCCTACTGACATCCAGATAAAACTGTCTGGTGGCCATATATTGGGACCTGTGGTAGATTGTCTGGGCCTGGCGTCCGAAGTTCCCGTTCGACAAGGCTCGTCCGATTCCGCTTCCACCAGGGCTGGGCATCTTACCAGCCCTGGTGCCTATCACTGCTGTTCGGTCCCAGTTGCCTACCCAATGGTAGGACAATGGTCCTTTTTTTTTTTTTTTTTTTTTTTTTTTTTNTTTTTTTTTTTTTTTTTTTTTTTTTTTTTTTTTGAAGTCCAGGGTGTTGTAGAGGCCAGTTACTAGGCAAACGTTGATCGCCAGAAGTGGTCAGCCGTGGACGCTCTGAGGAGGCGAGGCCACCACCCCTCCCATCCTCGCGTTAATACTCCTAGCGCATCCCCTATCCATACTACCCTACCTAAGTGTGACCAGCACTCAGGACCATTACCCTACCAATGGGCAGGTAACTTGGACCGAACAGTAGTGACAGGCACCGGGGCTAGCGACCCAGCCCTGGTTGAAGCATAGTCGAACGAACCCCGTCATACGGGTACTTCGGACGCCTGGCTCAAGCAATCACCTATTGGCCCCTAAATTGACCAACTACTAACTCACGCCCTCTACTCTCCCACCACAGACCTAGCTGTATATACTTAATCATCGAGACGCCTATCATCATCAGCAGTTGAAGCCAACCAAGCCAACCAGTGACTCACGCCCTCTACTCTCCAACCACAGACCCTAGCTGTATATTTAAGGCAGGGTACTTATCATCGAGACGCCTATCATCATTATCAGTTGATCGTGACCTCCACCCAGCCCTTGTGTATGTGTGTGTGTGTGTGTGTGTTGTGTGTGTGTGTGTGTGTGTGTGTGTGTGTGTGTGTGTAACCCCTAAGTTGACCAACTAGTAACTCACGCCCTCTACTCTCCCACCACAGACCTAGTTGGGGTACTTATCATCGAGACGCCTATCATCATCACCAGTTAGAACTCACCAGACCAACCAGTGACTCACGCCCTCTACTCTCCCACCACAGACCCTAGCTGTATTTTTAAGGCCGGGTACTTATCATCGAGACGCTTATCATCGTTATCAGTTGCTCGTAACCTCCTTCCAGCCCTATGGTTGTGTATGTGTGTGTATGTACTGTGTATTTGTAAATTTGTAAATACATTTTTTATAAGTCCGCACTGTTCAAAGATCGAACACGTGACCTCCCTATCCGAAGGCAGACGCTCAACCAAACGGTAAAGTGGACCGGGGTGAAAGTTAAGCCCCAAGATAAGCACTTAACCCCACCCCAACACGGGTACTCGTTTTTCCCCGTGATCCGGTGTACCCGGTCACACACATGCACAATCGAAGTAGACAAAGCCACCACACAATGAAGACAAATTTGCACACCAGCCGAAGCTAATGGCACCACCCGATCGTGCCCAGGCCACTGCAAGGTCAATCGAGTGGCTCTAATGCATTTGTAAATACATTTTTTATAAGTCCGCACTATTCAAGGATCGAACACGTGACCACCCTATCCGGAGGCAAACACTCAACCAAACGGTAAAGTGGACCGGGGTGAAAGTTAAGCCCCAAGATGAGCACTTAACCCCACCCCAACACGGGTACTGTGTATCATCAATGTGTGCTCGTGGGCCCACATGTATGGTTGTCTGCTGCTCCTCACCATGGAGCATCTGCGAAGTGAGTACTGAGTACTGGTGAGAGGTGCTCCTATCACATCCACTAGTACGTGTATTTGAATGTGTACCTTGAGTATTGTATGTGTGTGTATGGATTGTGGTATCTGGGGTAGTATCTCATGTGTGTATGTATGTGGTAGAGACAGGTCTATCTGGACAGGACCCCCCCAAAGTCCGGAGCTGGACTCAAACCTGTGACCTTCGGTATGAAACTGGAGGGTTCTACCACTTGTACTACCGTGGGAAGTGAATATAATGTGTGTAATGTCTGGACTGGGGAAGATTATCAGAGCGACCAAAGCCAACGACAACCAGCAACCAACGTGAAGACTAGACCAGCATACAACACCCATGAACTGACCCCCTGGGTGGTGCGCAGGCAGCCCGGCCGGTGTCCATGCGCCAGGCCGCGGAGTTTGAACCCACAACCTCATACCACAATGCGCATTTCCACCGGTGCTCTAACCACTGAGCTACATCAACTGGAGTGCCGGTCACACTGAGGTAGGATAGTGGGATAGGGGGTGCGCTAGGAGTATTGACGTGAGGATGGGATGGGAGGTGGTCTCATATTCCTGGACACCCGTGGCTCACAGCTCCAAGTGCACTCAGTGACTGGCCTCTACAACACCTTGGACTTTTCAGAAAAAAAAAAAAAAAAGGGGGCAAGAGCTCCTGGGTCACACCTAGGGTTTGGGATTCGCAAGACCAACCAGGCTCATCATAATGTGTATGGGGGTGAACCCTTTCTCACTTCCTTCCCTCGCTCTTCCCCTCTCCTCTTCCCCTTCCCTCCCCCCCTTCCCCCCCGCCCCCCCCAAAAAAAACAGCCGGCCAGGTGGGACCTGTCCGAAAGGGAATTGTGGAAGGGAGACCAGTGGAATACAGCGTGAAGCAAATCTTTGGAGAGGAACCCCCACAGCAATGAAGAAAAGCCAAGAGACACAGGGGTTAAGACCAGTCTCTAGCTGGACCACCCTTATGGAGAAGACACCAAGGTTCGAGACAAAAGGAGACTGGACATCGAGGCCTGATGTTAGTGGAAGCAGAAGCAGGGGAACACAGAGCGTGATCCCCCCAGTGGCAATCAGTGACGATGAGCAGCGCCCGAAGATCTGGGTAGTCAACTTGCCAGGCAAGCAGGAGCAGGGACAGGGAGAGGGAGAGGAAGAGACTTTACACATAGAAAGGGGAGAAATGGGGCGAAGGCGTTCCCAGAAAAAGACATATCCACAGGGTTGGATGCGTCGCACGTCGCACATATTTTCAGCTCATCAGGAATCAACTGCGCTAGCATCAGGCACACGAAAAGGAGAGCCCATGTGGTAATGTGTTCTCTAGAGAAGGCCACAGACTCCAGGAGAGAGAATGGGACTGTACATAAGGATTGTACAAGAGAATACAGTCATAGCAAAAAAGGAGGGTAGGGGTGTTGCCCTGTGTGCCGAAGAGACCAGATCGCTAACAAGTTTAGAGCTATGGGTTTTTGGACTCTTTGGATGGCCAGAAGGGACCGCAGATTCAAGGACACCTCCTGGCCAGTCTCTCGGATCAGGAATAGCTTTAAGCAGTCTGTCAGAAATTTGATACTGGCAGAATATAGAAAGAAGAGATCAGACAACTTCCTCCTAGAACAGGCTCAGTCTTCGTTGCAGAAGTTATGGGCCACAGAGTTCAAGTGGGTCTCATTTTCAGATAACAAAAGGTTGATCTTTTCTCGCTTTCTGTGGGCTGAAAAGGAGGACTTAGTCCTCCCGCAGGATCCTTACGCAGCCTGTATTTGATCGAAGTTCTTTATCTTTCTGAATGGAACGCTGGACCCGTTTTCCAGCAGGGGCAGCTCCCCACCAATAGACTGGAGTAGTTCTCTCTCCCAAAAAAAAGAGAAAAAAAAGAAAAGGGAGGGTAGGGGAATACGAAGCAGGTGGCCAACTGAAACTGGAAGTTTACCTTGGATGATAGATTCAATAAGTACATCTCAATAAACAACTGCAACAACAAAAGACTGGTAGCTGGAGGAAGGGGGTGTACAGAATATTACTTAGAATTGGTGACCAATCCTTCCAGCATCGCTGCCAGGAGATCTGTGAATACTACCACTCACCTTAGGCAGCCATGTAGGCCAGTAGATCAMGCTACTGTGGATTTCTACCTGCCTTATCTCATTCATTATAGACCAGCCCAGTAGCCTGCAATCATTTCAATTTACGAAGGCATGTCAAACTACACAAACAATTACAGTATTCAGGGACGCTGGACCCATTTTCCAGCAGGTGCTGCTCCTCACCAATAGATGGAGCCTCCCCAGGCAATGCTAGCGGTGTATGCTCATAACAGCACCCCTAGCACCAGCGTGGGCAGTTTTCTAAAACCACTAGTACCTTTGCCGCTTGGGAAAATAGCGGGCCTCGGGTAGGCGTCCTACCTTTTCAGAGGCCGAAACGAAATGACGGCCGCCGATCAGATTTATCAATGGCAGTCGTCGTTGGGCCCGACCTCCGAAAATTCAGGCGACTGGGAAAACAGCCAGTTTTCCCTATTTTCCCACGCGGGAAAGGTACTAGTGGTTAAACAGGGCCAAAAAAAAAAAAAGCCGCTGCCCTTATGGACGATCTTTGGTCATTAACAACGCTTGTTTTTCTACGCAGTTTTGTTCTATTAAAAAAAAAAGCAGTTCTTTAAACAGGGCAAAAAAAAAAAAAAAAGCCGCTAAATCTGCATTCACGCCAGCCTTGGACCACTCATAAAGGGGTGAGCCCTTTATGGACGATCTTTGGTCATTAACAATGCTTGTTTTTCTACACTTTGGTGCCATCTATCGATTTATCTTTTTCTTTCTTTTTTTTCTTCTTTTTTTTTTTCAATAAAAGCCCCAGGTTGTTGTAGAGGCTGGATTACAGATATATGAGAGTCACCTTCCGCAGTCGGCCATGTGGTAGATGCCCCCTATTCCTATAGGACTCCCTCCCAACCTACCATAGATCGATTTATCAACTTGACTCGCCCTCTCTACAGACAGTGCGCCACCTCACCATGCATTACCTTCGGAAAGAAAAAATAAACCAAGACAACTACTTACCCAAAGTGGCTTGGGAGGTGATCACACAGCCCAAACGGAAAGGAGGTCTGGCTGTATTAGACCCAGAAAGACAAATAGTGGCACTGTTGGCAAGATGGATACCGTGGGCTCTGCTGGCTGACTCCACCTTCGTATGGAAACTACTAGCAGACCTGCTCTTCTGTCAATTTGGGGCTGGGGAAATGACTAGCAGAACCTGCTCTTCTGTCAATTTGGGGCTGGGCTTTCTGACTCACATCTCAGGAAACGGGGGCTGCCAGAGTTATGGGGAGGTATATTGAAAGCTTGGAAACAAGTTGCCCTGCCCTGCAACCACCACCAATGATCATCGAGCGGATACTTACTCTGAGTCAACCTCTGTTCCACAATCCGCATATCTATAATACTCAGGGAAATTGAGGAATTCAATTCCTTTCCAATGCCACGGACCAGGAGCCTTTGGTAATGCTTGGATGGCACGGGGCTTAGGGACAGTAGCTGATATTTGGGATCCAGTTTCGGCAGATTGGAAATCTTTTTTTTTTTTTTTTTTTTTTTTTGAAAAGAAAAACAACCCGGTCGGATGCTAGGTGTGCTGATATGATCATACACCTCTAGCACCGCCGGGGAGGCTCCGTCCATTGGTGGGGAGCAGCACCTGCTGGAAATCGGGTCCAGCGTCCCTTGGATACATCTTGTAGTGTAATGTTTATTGGGCATATGGCCGTCTATGAGATGCTGGCGCTTTGGTTATTTGGTCTTTGGCACCAACGGTACGATCTGCAACAGCTACAGCAAGCGATCCGGGACGCTTGGGTGGGGGTATTAAGAGCAGGTCTTGTTCCTGTTCAGAGAATGTGGTACAAACACTCGCACCATGAGCAGCCACTGCAAATTTGGAAAATGGAAAGCTATTCGGAGGAAACTCTAATTCCACACTCTTGCTGGGTGGTGGAAGACGGCTTCTTTGGCCTGGGAACAGCCTTGCCACTGGCCGTAAATCAAGAGTTTTTGCCACCTGTCCAATATCTGATGCCTGTGTTGTGTTTTGGAAACAGCAACAGGCTATCGCCCTTTTTGCCTTTCTTGCCCTTCTTATCTTTTGTCAGTAGACCCCAGCCTGGGATTGGGCCTGCGAACACCCCTTGCACAGACACCAAATGGTGCAGAATCTGCAGATGCATTGCTATTCGACCAAACCGGGATACCTGCTTTCTACCCCCCAGGTTGATGTCAACTGGATCCTGGATGGTGGCTCGTAGATCGTAGATGGTTGGCGAAGACTCCCTGACAAGATCGCTGGAAATGTTACCCAGATTTTGTGTGAATGTGATGAGGACTTGCAGTGGGTGTTGTCAAACATGATGCTACTTTCCTCTGGCTTATGATGCACCAAGCAGTCCCGGCGGCGGTTTGGTGCGCAAAACGCACAGCTAAGGCATGTAGGGCGGAATGCCAGATATGTCCCGGGACCTGCAACATTTTGTGTTGTTTTGTGACGTTGCTCGTCCTTTTTGGGACTCTGTGGGAGGCATTCGGAAATCCCCATCCCCGGAAACACTCCTATC
>BFEA01000199.1:2504389-2516551 GCA_003427395.1 Chara braunii | reverse complement strand
CCCCCCCCCCCCCCCCTCCCCCTTGACCTGGGCCGCTCGTTTACACGAAGCACACGCTGGCCAGTCTATCACGGTGCTGCGGAACCCCAAGGGGGAAACGCGCGAATGGAAGATCCCCTTGGAAAGTCTATCGACTGCGAGTGTCTTCTTTCTATCCAAACTTCTGACGTCGTCCGAACCTCGGGTAATCAACCTGAAAGGGAAATCGGCACTGGTCAAATCCTTACCGGCAGAGAAGGTAATGGATAGAAACTAGTTATACATAAAACACGCCAGTAACTAGGTGTTCCACGACGATGTCGCCTTCCAGTCCACAAATGACAAGGTGGGATCACTGGGATGGATAAGGAAGAGGTTGGCCTCTCTCAAAGGAAACATGGAAGAAGCACAAGACCTCTTCCTGCTCCAGCCCATCTCAGCCTCCACTTTTACTGTCATTTGTAGATTCGAAGGGGACAAACAGGCCATGGACCAGTTGCGATCGATCCGGTGTGACAGGTCAGAAGTTCGAATCTACCCATGGGCACACCCGAAGCAACAGCGACCAGAAGAGAAACGGGAAAGAATGATGGCGGAACACTTCTGGGTAGAGTTTCGTCATATCCCCATTGAAATCCAGACGGCTTTTCTTCATGATTTCAGAGAGAGATTTGACATTCTTGATTTTATTGACCTGTTGCCTCCGCATGTGGCAAGAAGGGACGATTACCTAATGTTGGCAATTGATTTTCCAGAAGGGCAACCATTTTCAGAAGATGACATAATTCCCTTCAGGGTCGGGGACAGGGACTAGAAGATACACACGGCCCACAAGTTGCGCCCCTGGTGTTTTAAGTGTCAGGCCTACGAACATTTATACACCAACCCGATGTGCTCCCACCACCCAGTCAACCAAGTTAGGGCCACTGAACGCCTAATTCAAGACCCCTTTAGAAGCACACACTGGCGCACCGTAGACCCGGGGCATGAAGGGTGGGTATACGCCGACAAGGCCGACGAGGGAGGGGAAACCATAGGGTGGGTGTGGGAAAGAGCGGGTGACCCCAATCTGGATTTCAACCCCCCTCCCTCCTGGACACCCCCCAAGACAGTAGAATCCCACTTACACACACAAGGGGCCACTTCTGCACCATCAGGGACCGATCGGACAGCAAATCAGGACAACCATGGAAGAAGGAAGCTAAGCCCGACCCCGAAGGATTATCTGTTGGAGCAAGGGAGTCAACTACTGCCAAAGACTCCACAAAAGGGGAAGCGAGGAGGAGGAACACCCCGGAACACAGAAAAAGGTAAGACGGAGAGGGTGGACAGCAATAGATTCGCCGTGTTAGCCACGGAAGTGGGTGGTTCAGAGGGGGGGGAAAGGATGATCCAGGAAGGACAGAATGGACAACAAATCGTACACAACGTACAAGAAATTGACAACGAAAACGAAACGAGCGCCCAATCCTCCAACAACCAACCAACAGACCTGGATACGAGGGATCCATACGGTGATGTGCTAGAACGATGTTTAGAAGGAAGAGATAACCCGACAGCCCTTGTACTTGCAGAGAACTCCATCCCCTCGCCCCTTCAAATCACAGACTGGATCATGGCAGGTCTACAGTCCCTTTACGCGGAGGCCCCACAGGCTTTCTGGCCCCAAGCACACGCAAAATTAAAAAAACCCTCGAGGACAGCACAAGGGTAAAGATCATTTTAGAACAGGGTCCCCCAAGTCACACACATTGGGAGGAGGTGCTCCAAAGGCTGTTCAAAATCTCAGCAACACACTTTCAGGCACCATCTAAGGAACCACTTACTGCATTGACCTCGGAAAAACGAGGGGGCGGAGAGGAGGAGGCCACGAGTATAGCGGGAGAAGGGTGTTGGGGGTTGGGGAAAACAAGGAACAACAGACACCACAGAAGACTACCTCGAAGGGGCCTTTGGTCCACAACCTATGGAAATCTAGGATCCCCCGGTCCCCCTTCCTCCCCCCCCCGGATGTGGCGGCAATGGACATTGACCAACAAGAGGACGCGAGTGTTTCGCCGACCGATATGGACACGAGCAAAAGCTTAGGACTATCGCTGACTGGCTGATAGAAGGTTTCTGAGCTCAACACCCGTGCGGGACACAAGACTTCTGAGACTGCTCCTACGGCTAACTGTTTGCCTTACTGGATAAGAGCCCAACCCTGTGGAAAGCTCTGGAAGTTGGCCCCCTCCTGCATATTGCATGGTCAGAAATCTTCCAGCGGATTCGCTACCTCGCAGCCCAACAGTTTCACCCCCCAGTGCAGGATCAATCCCCCCCGGATGGCCGGGGGGACAGCCTATCCTTGGTCCTGACCGATCGCCATACCGACCACCCATGCCATAAAAAGCTCCGACACATGGTGGAAGCCCGCCAATATGAAAAAAAATTGCTACAAAAGGAAGGCGTGGCAGTTATACCTCAGAGATACGCAGATGATAGGATGGAAATTGGACTCTCCTCAGTCCAAGAGGGGTTTACCCTGCCAGGGTGGGGTTTCTATAACATTTGGTCCCTCCCCGGTTCACGAGACAGCGATTTAAAAAAAAAAAGTAGAGCCCTTTCTGCGCTAACACTACTTGGCCGGAGTCTTAGCTACCCTCTCTCGGTTCGACGACCAGATGAGGGTAGCCACCACTGATCTGTATGTCCTTTTTGAGGAAGACAAGGACTCCAACTTGGTGTGGTTTACCCATGGAGCCTTAATGGAGTTCCCCCTCCAACAGGTGAAAGCCAATTCATTCTGGACGGAGGAGGATCCACGTACGTGCTTATCCAGGGTTCTCAGAAACGGATTGCTATGCACGATAGACTGGTATGCCAAACCATGCATAAGAGTCTAGGATCGGAACCAGCTCCGACAAGTCAACACAGATGGACGAAATTGAAACCTTATACTGCAGACCTAGACATTAGATCCCTCAATGATAATGGTTTGGCCTCCTTCAACCCCTCGAAACGGCAGGCGATCTGGGACTAGCTAAAGGGAGTGGGCGGCAAGACGTGCCCCGACGTCATCTGTATACAGGAAACCCATCTAATGGACAAACTAGAACATCATTGGGCCCACAAAACAGTTTGGCCCTTTCAAGCCTACAACGCACATGCGAAGTCTCCAGGGTCGGCATGAGTGGCCATTTAGATCCCGCCAGGATCCCGGTTTGAGGTGGTGAACTGGGTAACAAACGAAGAACAAGGGAGATGGGTATCAATTCTGGGGATGCTGGAGATCGAATTAATTAGCATCTTTTGTGTATACGCCCTCAATACAGCAACAGAAAAAGCGTGTTTTTTCTCCCATCTTCAGACTCTGGTTCCACCAGGCATCCCACTGATCGTTGGAGACTTCAACGCTGCGCCAGACAGATGGATGGATAGATGGGGCTCTCGGGATCCCTGCCCAAACTACATAGAAGAAAACGAAAGAAATTTGACAGATCTTTGCGAAGCCCTGAGCCTGGTGGACGCAAACAGACACCTGCACCCGACTGAGAAGGCCTATACGTGTCATCGCATCAACGACCATGCCCGACACTCAAAATCACGTATAGACTTGATCTTACTTTCTCAGGAAATCCAGAACGCACTTCAACTAGCCACTATCTTCCCTCAAAGTCCCCACCCCGGCCTGGACCACCGCTTATGCGGAGCCATCTTTTCTTTCCGTAAGCGGTCAGACCAAGGGCCTGGATATTACAAGCTCAACACATCACTGCTCAAGGATAAGTCGTTCCACACATACATTCGCGATGTCTGGAACTTTTGGAGAGACCAGAAACACTCCTTCGACTCGGAGGTCTGATCGTTCACTAACGGACTCTTTTTTCCAGCCAAGAAATGTAAGGAATATTCGAAGTTGTTAGCAAGCCGACGATACGCACATGAAATGGATGTACATAGAAGACTTCACAACCTGGTTAACCAAGATAACTCAAACGATCACACCACCGACATCCAGAATTTGCAAAACCAACTTCTACAACTAGCACAATACAGATGGCAAGGAATAGGACTCGAGGCAAACTAGCGAAATGGACTACCGAAAGAACTATGGATTCTCAATTTTTTTCAGTATGGCTTCTCTGAGAGCCCACCGCACTACCATCGAGGTCTTTTTGGACCCGGTGATCAACAAATTAGCCACCAGCACAGCTCAGTGTGTAAGGATAGTTAGATCCTTTTACAAAGACCTCTCTTTTCCTTTCATATCCCCCAACAGCAACAGTCCAATCGACTAAGAGAGCTGGAGGACTTCCTACGCCCGATGGAGGGTCGTCTCTCCTCGATACAGAAAGACCGTTTGGATCGCCAGATCACCAAGGAAGAGATTTGGACGACACTCATGCAAATGGAGGAAGAAAAAAAACCGGGCTTAGACGGCTTCCCCAAAGAATTCTGGGAGACCATGTGACCCCTCTTGAGCGAAGACCTGGTGCAATTCTATAGGGCGGTGTAGAACTCAGGAGAGCTGGGGAAACTAGTAAGGCAGGGAGTGTTATCGCTACTTCACAAAAAATGGGACAAAATGAACATCCGGAACTACCGACACATCACCCTCTTAACGGTGATCTACAAAATGTTGTCAAAAGCGTTGGCCAACTGTATGATGGGGGTAATGTAGGATATCATCCACCCGGCCCAGACTGGGTTCATGCGAAATAGAAACATCCAAGAAAACATACTTCTTGTCAATGAGATGATCAACCTGGCCCATCAATGATCTATGCAAAAGTAACGCCGTGCTCATCTTCATCGACTTCGAAAAAACATATGACCATGTAGACTGGACCTTCCTAGATAAGTGTCTGGAAAGACTGAACTTCGGCAACAACTTCCGGAGGTGGGTGCGTATTCTACACCGCAACGCTACCACGAGAGTGCAAATAAACGGGTCTATGGCCCAGAGGTAAGACTGCAATGTGCTGTTAGACAAGGAGACCCCATTGCCCCTTTCTTGTTCATTATCATAATGGAAGCGTTAGCAGCCAAACTCCGACAGAGTAAAAATCTAAAGAGAATTCGGATAGCCGACATTCCCGAGGAAGCAGTTCCAGTCTGCTCACTCTTTGTAGACGACCTCACAATTATGGTCAACGCCTCACAACAGAATATGGAGGTGATATACAGGTTGATGACCCTTTTTTGCACTCTCTCGGACATAGCCGTTAACTAGGGTCACAAAACGATAGGATAGTGGCTCCACCACCAAGGGGGCCGTTCCCCGAAAGGAAACCAAATCACTTGGATGGCTCCCGATTCCCCAATTCGGATCCTAGGGGTGAAGATGACAGTGCTAGGTCAATCCACAGAGAATGACGGTTGGATCTCAGCCCCGTCAAGTTTCAAACTCTCCCAATGGAACCATAAGCACACATCACTTTTTGAACATGCTTTGGTGATCAACAACGTCGTCCTTGCCACCCTTTGGTACAAATCAGTATTGTGGCCTGTGATCCCAGGAGCCCTAAAGATATTGAAGAGGAAAGTGGCAGCTTATCTATGGAGAGGAGATAGCGAGAATCCCCACGCTATCAGTCGGGTGGCATGGGACTCAATTATTCAACCTAAGACAAAAGGGAGGCCTAGGTATCTTGGACCCCCTCACTCAATCTCAAGCCCTTAATCTACAGTGACTGTTACGGCTGATATTTGAGAACCCGTTAATATGGAGGTCGTTGACACTAGCACAAATTTTCTGGCTAGCCCCCGAGGCCCCACAGTCCGTGCACCCCCTTCAATGGTTAGAGGACCGCTACTGGAGAGTGTCACGGCGCCCCCGGGGAGGGGAGGGGAGGAGAGACGACTTCTGGCCCCGTCTGTTAAAAATCTGGAGGAGGCTCCTCCCCCCCGAATCGCCCGCCCCCACAAAGGTGGGAGGAGGTGGCAAGGCAACGCCTTTTCGGCAACCGTTGGATCACCGACGAACACGGCCAAATTTTTTGCATCACAGATGTCCCATGGAAAGGGTGGGTGAAGCATGGGTTGATTCGAGTGGGCGACCTTTGGGATGAGGAAAGACAAGATTGGAAGAACCCAGAGATGATGAGGGAGAAATTGAGATACTGCCATAGTGTTGAATCGACCCTTGAGGAAATAACAGAGGCCCTCCTGATAGGATGGTGACCCATCCTTCACAGAGGCCCGATGTTGAAGGAGGGAGATTGGGTATCCAAGGGAGGGAGTTTCGATAAGGTAGGCCTGGTCCACCTTGTCCGACCGGACGTTGTGCTGCTCGAGTGGTACAGCTCAAAAGAAAACTGTGGTCTCGAAGGGACCCGCGACCCCTTTCAATGAACCTTGAAGGAGGAACTACACCGCATCAGGGTAATGGAGGAAGGAGACAACCGGCGGACTTTCCTTCCTGAGATTGACCTGGATCATCTCCCAATTGACCCACAAGAATGGATCTGGAACCTCAATATACGGCACAACCCGGGACAACGAAAACCCAAAACATTGTCTGGGCTCTCGGTGAAGGCGACGTACCTTATGCTCGGAACTAAGCGTGGCCTAAAAGACACTCTGATCAACAGATGGCAGAAGCACCTCAATGTGGAGAGACAACTTCTTATATCGATACGATGGTTCTGTGACACCATGTGCAGACCGACAAAAATTACATCCTTACAGTGGCAGATCCTGCATCGGTGCTTACCTACCAATGACTGACTGATTGATCACTCATGTCTAGAACGACAAGGTCGTGCGCTCCCTTGGTGCTCTCGTTGTCTGCTGGGTTTCCCGGCTAGAAAGAAAGCAGAGACAATTGAACACATATTCCTGCAATGCCCAACAACAATCTTGACTTGGCGGTAGTGGGACTGAGAGTGGCAACAAATGGTTCCAGGCAATCCATGGTCATGGGACTGGCGGGCCATCCTAGTAGGCTACTACCCCCCTTGCCAAGATAACACTTTTGTGTCAAACATGTTTCACCTGTCCCCAAAAACGATCCTATGGGTCCTATGGTGGCAACGTTGTGTCCTAACTCTAGACCAGGTCCGGTGTAGAGGGAGAAGAGAGACTGGAGCAACTCAAAACGCACTTCCAGCTAGAACTCTTGCACTGGTGGAAGTCTACTAAGCAATCACTTGAAAATCTCCAGAGCTCTAAAGACATCCGGGAACGGTTACTACAATTTTCTAGGGAATGGCTGGGGAGGGATAAGGAAGGATGGGTAGCGGAAGTATGCTGGAACGGTGACTGGGAAGGAGTACAAGGAAGGGAGGACAGACTAAGAGAAGAAATCCCAAGAGACTACCACCAGCGTTTCAAGGACTGGTTGGCAATAGACTTGAATATCCTGCAGAGGAGTTCCCAGACCCCTTCCCTCCCCACCCGAGATCCCTGGAGATACGTCTGTAGGTAGTGGTAGGAAGGAGAGGAGGGGGGGAGGGCAGCCATGGAAAGGACTACCGACAGAGATTAAAGGATTGACTGACAGTAGATTCCAGCATCCTTATGTAACCGGCTGAGGAGTCTCCAGACCCGTTCCCCCCCCCCCCCCCACAATCCTTGGAAACACGTCTGTATCTATTTCAGACCTTTTTCACCCAATCTGTTCATTTCAGTCTGTTTTATGGTCTGTTCTGTTTCGCCTTTTAGTCTGTGCTCCAGACGTTTGTTTTGTTGTCTGTCTTTTGTCCGTTTTATTTAATTTAGTCTATGTTTTCCACTCACTTTCAGTCGGTTTTTTAGTTCGTTTTAGTCTGGGGTATCCAGTTTAATTGGGTCCTTCAGAGGATAATGTCCAAGTGTAGTTTCTGTTGGAGGAAGGGCAGGGAAACTGAAGGAGTCCCCACTGGTGCCCCCCAGTGGCTCCTCCCGGAACCCTGACTGGGCACAAGATTGGAGAAGGAGGTGGGGACCATCAGTTCTCATTTCCACTGTTCGGGTCAGGTTCACACATGCTCAGTCAATCCTCTGGAATCCAGAGCAATCAATGCTGGCAGGCACCCTCCAGATACCATCCAATTTTCCTTATATGTATCATCCTGTATCAAACTGTGTAAGGGACGCTGGACCCGAGCTGGCCGCGCGACTTAGCGCTGTTTGGGTGCGTGCGCCTACGATGCTGCTAGCGCTGCATGGGTGCGTGCGCCTACGATGCTGCTATGGCAGCAAGCAAGTGGTGAGGCAAAGGCGGCGTGGAAGTGGCGAGGGGCTGGCCACGGATGGATGGCGAGGCGCTGACTGCTAGCAGGCGACGAGGCGCTGGCTTCCTACGGGTGGCGAGGCGCTGGTCACAAGTGAGTAGCGGGGCGCTGGCTTTTCACATGTGGCGAGACGCTGGTGGCTTGCACGCGGCGGGTTGCTGGCTGCTTGTGGAAGATGCGAGCGCTGATGTGGCATGAGCACCCAATAGCTGCGTGAGTGGTATACGACAGAGGTGGTGAAGTGGTCAGAGTGAGCGCTTAATGCACGTGCGGAAACCAGAGGCACTAGGCCAAGCCACGTCACGGGCTGACGAGGCATCTGGTCTAAGTCATAGTGGCGAGGAGAGAATAGTGGCGGTGGCGGCTGCTCGAACAGTCTCTCTGTGACTTCCACACGAAGTACTCCACAACTGCGCCCCCTTAGGAGGCTGTAATGCTCAAGCGAGTTGGTGCAGTGCCAATGTCGGTGGAAGAAAGTGGAGTTCGCCCCATGGAGACCGAAGTGCGTTGGACTTCGCTTGTCTATGTCATCACAACACCGGCCTGCATTCTCAGGAGGAAGATCCTCAAGGAGTCATCATCAAGGGAGCTGCTCATTTTTGTTTTTTTGATTGTTTATCTTGTGCAGGTTATCCATCAAGAGCATCAAGATTATCATCATTGTCATCTCTGCGGGGGATCATCATCCGGAGTCATTCATACTAAAGTGTATCAATTCATAATTCTTCATTACGGGTCAATGGGTCATCATCTTCACTGGCCATTATCTTCCTACTAATCACTGTCATCTTCTTTTATTACTACAACAATAGTGTTGTCAATCTTCCACACCCGTGCCATTAGGGTATCGCAATTTCAAACGTTCCTTATTTATTTCTCACCATTTTTATTTCATCATCATCATCATCATCGAAGTTTCTTTATTCTTCTTTTCATCAATCAGTAGATATCTCTGTGTTGGTGGTTATATTCTCTTCGCCCAGATTGGTTATGGTCTAGTTGGTAGGTAGGTTGGTCAGGAAGGGAGTGCTACTCCGTAGGGGTAACACAAGGTGTGAGCTGATTGCCCTCTGGGGAGTAGACGCAGATGATGGGAGCTGACCTGGGCTGGGGCTGGGAGATACGTATGGGGGCACATTATATCCTGGCGGAGGCAGACTAGGTCAAAGTGTCATATTTGAGGTACACCTTTTGGGGGAACTGATTACTTCAAGGCAGAAGGGAATGGGAAGGATATCTCTCTCATTGGGGCTGATTGGAACTTCATACTGATAGTGGGGTTCAGATCAGCGGAGGCAGCGAGAGGAGAAGAGGAGAACAGGAAACGAGAGGAGAGGAGGAGAGCACATGGAGGAGGGGAAGGGGTGGAGAGGAATAATCATCCGCATCCTCATCATTATCTACCAATTTAGTGATCATCTCAGGGTACTCATCAAATTTCATCATCAGAAAGGTTTTTTATCAGGATTCTGCTATTATCAGATCCTAGATTTCTCGTTGGCATTCTAGCTTAGCTAATTTCCTAATTGAGCCTTTTTGTGTAATGGCCAGGTTGAGTTGGCGCTAGAATGACGCTGGCCGGCGCTGGGGCGGTGCCCTGTAACCTGCTTTAGTTGGAGCTTGAGGCTTTGTATAGAGGTCTGGGATTGCCGAGGGAGGAAGGTGATCTGCTAACTTGACTAATGGCTACAATCTGGCCGACGATGGTCAGAGCTGGGGTAGGTAGCGCTGCCCTGTAACCGAGCCAGAATGGGGTGTGAGACCAGGAAGAGGCCTGATTGGTGCACAGCACAGGCTGAGTTGTGATTGGTTGGTTGGAATGGACACAGGAATTTAGGGATAGGATAGGATTTGAGTGTCGGGTAGACAATCATTCTGATTAGTCATCATCTATCTCTATTTCATGATCTCAATCATCCACTCTATCATCCTGAATCATCCTTAATGATCCTCAATCATCCCAAATTATCATCAATGATCATCAATCATGAATGTATTTCCATTATAAGGGACGCTGGGCCCGGTTCCCAGCACATGCTGCTCCCCACGAATAGATCGGAGCAATTTAAAAAAAAAAAAAAAAGAAGAAAAAAAAAAAAGGAACGCTGGACCCGTTTTCCAGCAGGTGACGCTCCCCAGCAATAGATGGAGCATCTCCCCAGATGCTAGCGATGTCTGCTCTAAGAACAGCATCGTTAGCACTGGAGGGACTGCGTTTAAAAAAAAAAARAAAAAAAAAAAAAAAAAAAAAAAAGACTGGGGGGGTGTCTAGGCACTGGGTGGGGTCTAGTATCCCCGGTAGGGACAGGTATGGGCCACCGGAGTTCCTACTGATATTCGGGCAGAACTATCTAGTGGCTATATATAAGGCCTAGACCCTGGGGTAAGGGTAGGGGTATAAGTCGCTCAGGCCAGTCCAAGTTCCGCCTGGCCATGGGTAAGCTAGGGGAACGACGGTAAGACTGCTTCAATGGGTGCTACCCTGTCTGAAACCTAGGGCCAGAGTCTCTTGGGGCCTGTACTAGATTGTCTGGGTCTTGGGTCCGAAGTTCCCGTTAGACAAGGCTCGTTCGATTCCGCTTCCACCGGGGCTGGGCAACCTATCAGCCCTGGTGCCTATCACTGTCACTGCTGTTCGGTCGAAGTTACCTGGCAGTGCCCATTGGTAGGGTAATGGTCCTGAGTGCTGGTCACACTGAGGTAGGATAGTGGGATAGGGGGTGCGCTAGGAGTATTGACACGAGGATGGGATGGGAGGTGGTCTCATATTCCAGGACACCCACAGCCTCCTGCTCCAGGTGATCACTGTGTACACAGTGACTGGCCTCTACAACACCATGGACTCAAAAAAAAAGATAAGAAAAAAAAGGACAGGCAGGCGCATGCAGTTAAACAAGTTAAGCATAAATGGGGACCATTTTGCTCCCTGTGGAGGGATTCGCCCCAAAAGTATGACCTTGGCATCCCATGGGAGGTGGGAGCCCGACAGGGAACTTGAATGCCAAGCGGCGCCCCACAAGGCCCACAATCAGGTTTAACTTACCATTGGGCAATCCAACAGGCAGTGCCCCAGTGTGACCCGTCTCTTGGAGGAGGTCCGACCGCAATATGTGCAGAGTGGGGATAGCAGTCCTTGGGTCTCCAGGGAGGTGGAGGTTCTGGAGGTGAGCCAGTCCGGGGTAGGCAAGCATCTATGTATGATTTGCCACTGAAGGGCCCTCGGCCTGGTGGGCCTGATGCGGGAGTAGCTCGGCCAGTTGATTCATTCGAGGTCCCTGTCTTGCAGGAGCGAATCTCGGAGCCAGCGTGCTACTACCACGTGGTGTCTGGACCCCTTTTTTTTTGTCTTTTTTTCTTTTTCTTTTTTTTGGAAAGACAGCCCGAGTTAATGCTAGGGGTGATGGTAGGAGCAGACACCACTAGCACGCTCGGGAAGGCTCCATCTGTTGGTGGGGAGCAACTTGAGGCTCTCAACGCTGAAGACATCGTAATCGAGCCATGGATGTTGTGCATGTCATGTCAGCTGAGATGATGCTGACAAGAATTCAACGTTAGATTCTTAGAATTCTTTTATTGGGTGTGTCCCAACCGGGTACATAGTAGGACCTGACCAGGCCTTTCTCCCACCACATACTTGGTGCCACTCCTGGCGACGACTTGGGGGCACTTTCCCAGATCCCTCTACCAGGCCTCATGCTCCCACATAGCTACCGGTGTTACACGGCGGCACTACTCACCCCGGCGCTGAGCAGCATCATTCCGGCCTCGGCCCACCTACTTCAGGCCACTGAAAGTGATGGCAGCGGGATTGAAACCAAGCACCTACCCGATGGCACTCAGGCATGAGACCTACTGAGCTAGCCGAACATGAAAATTTCCATTTTTTTGTCAGAGGGTCCAGCGTTCTGCAAACTCCCTTTTTTTTTTCTTTTTTTTTCTTTTTTTTTTGGGACAAAAGCTCCAATGTATTCGTGGGGAGCATCWC
>BFEA01000199.1:2474453-2490786 GCA_003427395.1 Chara braunii | reverse complement strand
TCTCTCTCTCTCTCTCTCTCTCTCTCTCTCTCTCTCTCTCTCTCTCTCTCTCTCTCTCTCGTGTCAAGAAGGATTGACTAAGGATTGCACGAATGATTTTTGTTCTCAAATGACGTCTCGGGATATTTGTGATTGATTGATATGTGGACTGACAAGTGTCCTTCGATTGGGCACCACCCTCCCGTATCTCCCATCCCAACGCGACCTTTTCCCTATAACGAGGAAAGGACACGTGTATGTGAGTGGGACGTACGAGAAGCCGTCGCACGAATCGGCGGACAATACTTCTTCCCTCCCGAAAATCGTTGTTCAAGATTCGTAGATGCGGGCTTTGTCATTATCAATACCCACTTCCAACCCTACTCGATATTGCTCCCCTTTAACGAATTAATCGTCATTCCGTGGACGGCAGTGGCGCCTCATTGGCCTCGAACCTTGTGCACTGAGTGCCAGCGTTTCAATCGCTATGAATCGAAGGGCTTCCACTACCGAATACGGAGTGAGGACGAGCATAAGGAAAGAGCCACTCGGCTGAGACCATCCACGTCGAATTCGGAACTAACCAGCGAACGACGACGAGATCTGATACGAAAACGAGACACGCGAAGCGTGCCGGAGCCTTTCCGTTCTAAGCGACGGGCTGTAGCCTGGTGGGAAGCCCGACAATACTTTTTAGATTGAATTTGCATCTCTCTGTTTTCGCGCCATGTCCGCAAGCGCATTTTCGCGACGCACGAAAATAATCGACTAGCTTCATCGGACCAACACGGGGGATTTCAGTTCCGTCTGTGTCCCCACGCTCAATTTCCAAAAATCCTTGGCACACCCCATCTTGCTGTTTTTCTGGGCCTCTTTTCCGCATAGCTAACACTCCGAACGGAAGACGTCACAGGGCGTGAGGTTGGTATCGGAGCCGACACGTGTCGGTTCTGATGATAGTAAGTCGAACTGGCGAGAGGTAGGAGAGACCCTCAACTAGCTCATCGAGATCGCCCCGTAACCAGGTCTCATTCTAGTACGGCTGCACCCGCAACAATGGTGGACGGTACTAGGATGATCGTTAGCATCCCTGCCCCCTTTCCCTTCTTCCCCAAGCATACCCATCCCGACGCTTGGTTGGAAGTTGTCGAAGCTCAAGATTACAGCGCAACCGATCTTCCTCGTGTTCTGACTTTACTACTCCGCAATACATCACACGACTGGTTCCGAAAGTATACATGGATAGATTGGGAGACTTTTAAGCATGCATTCTTGACTCGATTCGATACGGTTAGTGAAGATGCCGCCTGGTACGTGCTCAAAAATCAACCCCAAGGACCAGGGGAACTGTTACCCGATTTCGTTGATCGATTTCAAACCACATTGGATAAATCCGGGCGAGACGAGAAATCTGCTCGAGAAACAACCCTGTTATCGACTATCATTACTAAAGCATTGGAACTAGACTTGGCTGATACAAAAAAATATATCAGCCAGGGAGACGAAGACATTACGGATACCATACGGGATGTAACGGCTAAAAGGCGATCGTGGTTGTAGGCGGTCGAACGATTTTATCCCCGCCCCAACCATGACCTTCCCAGCGGAATCGTTTCCGATATCCCTACTACTTCCCCTTCATCTCCCCCGGTGAATCAATCGATCACAGCCATCAGAAGCGGACCTTCATCTGAGCCCCCTCTCGCCGGCCGTAACCAATCTACACCTTGCCCAAATGATCCATACGGCTACTACCAAGCAGTCCGAATGGATGAGCAACTTGATGCAAATGCAGGCCGCTCATATGGAACGGTTGGAACAGATAATGAGCAGGCTCATTAAGCCTAACCCAGCTCCTGCTCGGCCTGCCCCTGCATCGTTTCCACTCTTACCTGCTCCGCCTACTCCAGGATTTGCCCCTCAGTTTTTCCAATTTGCTAATCCGGCAGGAAAGATCGAATGTTTCAACTGCAAACAGCCCGGGCATTTTGCTCGAGACTGTCCGCAGCCGAAACGTAATCAGCCCTCCCCTGCTGCGGCCCCCGTCGCCCTTAATCAAGGTCGAGTGGCCACTCTGATGGATACGGACCCAGGAAAAGAGTTCGTGGCATACGCCCCGGAGCAGCCTTCCCCCTTGACGAAATGGCGTCGACATCAGGAGCTTCCTCCTCTGACGTTGCTGACATAGTCGACCCCCTTGAGTATCTTCATCTCGCCGGAATGATCGGAGCGATCCGATCGGCCCAGGATGATCTCGAATGGGTCGATCGCGAGTCCAATCCCGGACCACAGTTTCGGACAGGAGATATTGATGTGTTGAAAACGCTCAAGCAATTAGATATTCGTGTACCTATCCCTGTAGGACATCTGCTCACCATATCTGAAGCGGCGAACGATAAACTTCTACAACATTGCCAGAAAAATCAAAAGCGCTTCACCTATCAGTGCATACAACGGATGTTGAAGAAGAAGGAGGGAGATGAGGAAGTTGCACCCCCCGAGCCAGATACAAAAGAACCTGAACCCGAAGCCGCACGCGTAGCCGCCATCTCTTTAGCAAAAAAGGATCACTTCGTACGAGCTCGCCCAGTACTATGGAAAAGTGTGGAATGTGACTGCGAAGTTTGGGGTAAGCCGTTTAACGCCCTCATCGACACAGGGTCTTCTGCAGTAGCCATATCGTTAGATACTATCAAAAAAATGGGACGACTTGGATCCATTCTTCCTCAATCTGGCAAAGACAATTATGTCTTTGCCGACGAGGAGACAATGAATATTGTAGGTATTATCGAGAACGTGGCTTTGAAAGTAGGACGAGTACACGTCCTTGTCAACGCGCTCGTAATAGATGTACGCTCCTATTCTGTGTTGTTGGGATTACCTTGGGCAATGGCGGTAGGCGCACGACTGCATTTCGATTCGAAGCAACTGGTGCTCACACAAACTGGGGGAAAACCTCAGACTGTTCCCTACCGGGTTTCCACCCGAACGATAAAACGGGTTCCCAACTCACCCCAAATAGGGATGATCCGAGACATTGATCCCGAGGAGTGCTTCCCCTCGCGCCTCGGGGAGGGAATCAGGGAACGAGAATACGAATAAGAGATGCCCAGTAAAGAGGAATGGAAACATCTGGTCGAACTTTTCGAACATGAAACCCCCGAAAAATTTCGAGTGTGCCCCAACATCGCTCGAAACTTCCACGTGGATTCCGAAGATAGTACATTCACGCCTCCAACAACCCAGGTCAGTCCTTCTGTCCTCCTCGGGAAACCCATATTACAAGTCTCCGATCTGGCTGATGATTTGGAACCCCCTTGCACCTTGTACGAGGGAGTTCTTTCCTTACGAACACGTTATCAGCAAATGAAACAGTATTTGGACGTTTCTGTTTTCCCACCCCGATCATTGCTAACAACAGGAGCCATCATCACCTTGATTAAACAAGACGCAGAAGCACCGGTAAGTGATGTTCCGAATCTAATGCAAGAAATGACGGATCTAACAGGACTAACTATGGAACCAACTTCGGTTGATTCAGAGACTGACGCTGAAACTAAAGAAACAGAGATGATCATCCCCGCTGAGTCCCAGATGATAGCAACTGTCTTTTCTGTTCGCACCAGTAGTTCCGTTTTCTCTAATGTCCATGAGCGGCGGGACCGGTTGACTGGATCGATATGCCCCTTAATATGTCCGGGGAATCAACGATCCCCCTCCCGAGTCACGTTCCCACGGAATTTCGGAAGTCGCTAATCTATGTATTGAATGGTTACGCAAATGTGTTGAGCATGCATGACAATGATATTGGGTTAACTAATGTAAATGAACATGCCATTCTCACGGGAAGTCATCCACCCATTAGTTGCGCTCCCTACCGATACTCGCCAGCTCAATGAGCGGCCTCCTTTCAGCGGATTAAGGAATTCGAAACTAATGGATGGATCGAACCCGCTATAGGACTGTGGTCTTTTCTTGTAGTGATAGTACCCAAGAAGGCTGGGGGGATTCGCATTTGCATTGATTATCGAAAGCTGAATGAGATCACGATTAAAGATGTGTATCCCCTCCCCCGGATTGATGAGTTATTGGATGTGATTGGGAGTGCTCGATTTTTCAGCAAGTTTGATGTTCGCCATGGGTTCCATCATCTTTTTGTCCGAGAGGAAGATCGACCAAAAATAGCGTTCGTGCTTTTCGAAGGCACGTAGCAATGGATTCGATGTCCGATGGGTATATGCAATGCTCCTCCAACTTTTCAGCGAGCCATGAACATGGCTTTTCATAATTTCGTACGAAAGACTCATTTGGCACAGAGCATCATCAACTACTGCGTGATTGTGTACATGGATGATATCCTAATGTATTCAAGTTCTTATGAGGGACATGTGCAACACATCGAATGGATAATGCATGCGTTACGAGATGCAGGTTTCAAGGTGGCGCTTGAGAAGTGTCAATTTTTCCTCACCACCATTTCTTTCCTAGGGCACGTGGTGACACACAAGGGACTCCCAACCGGAACCGCAGAAGGTGGCAACTGTTAGGGATGCGCCAGTGCCTACCACTATCACCCAAGTTCGCGCCTTTCTGGGCCTAGCTTCGTATTACAGAAGATTTATCAAGGGCTTCGCGACAATTGCGGGACCCCTCAGAAATCTCCTGCGCAAGGATCAGCCGTTGATCTGGACGCCGGAGTGCGATCAAGCGTTTTTCAAACTCAAGGCTGCCCTCATTTCGGCTCCAGTCCTTATAAGACCGGATCCCGAAAAGCCTTTTGTTCTAATCACCGACTGGCAACCAGAGGCGATTTCGGCGATCCTTGCCCAGGTGGGACCAAGCGGACTCGAGAGTGTGGTGGAGTATGCGTCCAAATCAGTACCCGCCTGCAAGCGCAACTACGCCGCTCCGACGGGAGAATGCTATGCGGCTCTCTGGGGAATCAGTCACTTTCGTGCTTACCTGTATGGGCGAAGGTTCACCCTGGTGACTGATCATGAGCCCCTGTTGGCTCTGAAGAAATCGAAGGATTACTCGGGCATGATTGGGCGATGGGCAACGGTACTGCAGAGCATGGACTTTGACATCCGCCATCGGAAGCACGAGAGACACGGGAACGCGGACGGATTGACAAGGTTACACAGGCATGAGAAAGTTCTGAAAAGTAAGGAGGTGATCCCGTGGAACGAACCCGAGCAGAAGATTGGACCTCGGTACGGCCAAGTGGAGATTTTGTCGAAGTAGTAAGTGACACGATGACTAATTTGCCTCTCCCCAATTCAGTCCTGTCTCTTCCCCTCTGTCATCATGACTACTCCGCCTACCTTCACAACCCCTTTTTCTCCTACTAATTCTGCCCCGCTTACTTCCTCGGCTTTCTTTGCCACCCTCCCCGATAAATTCTGTTATTTTTGCACGTGCATTGCACAGGTTTATGGGGTCGACTGTCATCCCTTCGGAACTGGGTTTGTCGATTGGGTAGAATGTGCCACGTGTGTCAATCGTGCGCACGGGGCCTGTGTACGATATCGAACGAATAACAAGGAATGGAAGTGTCCCCTATGTAGAACGAACAAGCTCCCCACGGAGGTTCGATTCGAGGCCGCCCGTACAGACAGCCCTGAATACGACGAAACATACCGACGAGCGGAGGTCTGGACCGATAAAATTTTATTGGCGAAATTAGCGGGGCTATCATTGGATCACCTCACCAAACACGACAGATGTAGGGCAACCGAGAGATCTCAGGATTATCGATGGATCAACGGTCATTTGGAAAAACGTAAAACTAACGGATCGGGTTCGTGGTTGACGGTTCCTCATCCATTCCAGAGATACGATTGGATCCGATCTGCTCATGAGGAACAAACCGCTCATTTCGCTATACGTATCACGAAGCCAACTGTAGACCAGAACCGATGGTTCTGGTCCAATAAACGAGATGATGTCAAATACATTGTCGCTAACTATCTGGTCTGTGCCGCTGATCGCGCCCCTATACGGGGACCAAACACGATCGTACCAACGGAAGTAAAGCGTCCTTTCCAACGAGTCAGTATGGACACGACAGATATTGATGTGCCACCTGACCCAAACCGCTGTGAATATTCTATTTTATTAGTATTAATTGACCACTTTTCCAAGTACATCGAAGTCTATCCCTGTAAGACCCGAAAGGCCGCAGAAATAGCCATATACATCGAACGGTTTCTGTATACCCATCTAGATACGGAAGAAATTCTAACCGACAATGGATCTGAATTTAAAGGTAAGGTAGAAGAACTACTTGCACGAAGGGGCGTCACGCTCCGACATACGGCACCCCACGTATCCCAGTCGAACGGGTTGGCCGAGAATACCAACCGTATGATTAAAACCGCCCTTTGCAGGAACTTAGCGGCACACGACAAGTGTCCTTGGCCCGAAATCGTATATCAGATCGTTAGGATCCACCGGGCCACCCCTCACGAGTCTACAAGGTTCACCCCCTTTCAACTTCGAATTAATAATCTCTTCTGTGTCGATTACCGGGGTAACTCGGAAATTGCCGAAGCAGGGAGTAGAGACACGCGTACGGTCCTCAAAGCCAAGGCCAAGAGTACGTCGACTTTATGGAACGGGCCGTTCCGAAGCTACAACGAAAATATTTTCCAAAATTAAATAATCATTATATAGGAAAATTACAATCTAAGTTTCAAATTTTCATTCCATCTTTAAAAATGTCATTCCAAAAAAAAAAAAAATCATCTTACTTGTAAACTTTCATTCCAAAAATAGGGTATCCCTTCTTATTTGGACTGCATGCTAGACATGGAATGAAAGTCTGGATGAGTTCGTGAAATATTTTAATTGGACTGTAATTCTGAGTAAGGATGTTCAGTCATAAATAGGTTAATCCAATCTAAATTATAAAATATTTGTTGTAGTAGAATGAAAATTTAATTAAAACATCTCATAAACTCGTCCAAACTTTCATTCCATCTTGAACAAATAGATGTAGTTGGAAGGGAAAACTCATATTTAGACAGGAACTTATCAAATAAAACTGGAAATTTTATAATTAGACGAACATTGGAATGATAATTTATAAATAGGAAGGATTTTTTTTTTATGAAATGTTTTTTCAACTTTCATTTCTCGTGGGAATTTTTCTGTTGTAGCCCGGAAAAGGCAAAGGATGACCGAACTGGCCCACGGTAGACAGGTACATAGCTATGAGGCTCGGAACGGGAATGTTGGGCCCCAATACCAATATAAATTGGGGGACCTAGTGCAGGTACGTAAATGTGCACGCGACCGGAAACTCGCTCCCAAATTCTCTGGTTGTTTTCACGTTGTCGATCTCGGACCCAACGACGCTAACACGGTGCGCATTGCGCCTGAGGCTAGCGTCAGTCATAGCTCTGTCCCCATCGTCCGACATACCTCCTACCTCCGTCTCCTTCCTCCCTCTTCTTCTTCGGAAAGCGAGGAAAACAACGACGATCTAACTCTCTATCCTCGTTCTCCCTCCTCCTGTCCCTCGTACTCCTCTCCGACCTCGCCATGAGTTTTATCACGGAGCGGGTTCTTGACTTACAGTTGCGGCAGCCACATGGCTACATCTCAGAAATTCGGCAAGTTTGTCACCCTTGACTCAATATGGACCTCCGTCGGTTGATGCGATTCTTCTGCGACGAAGGTATCTGTGCCGCCGGTGCGTTTCGAATAGAAGGAAACCCTCACGCGATAGTGTTCGCAGAGGTTACTGCAGTTTATCGGCGAGCGGGTCCCAGAACGAGCCACGTCACCACAGCAGCGGGATTCACCGGTGACATCAGCTCGGTCAACCCGCAGAGGCATACCGAGATCTTGGCCTCGCTGCGCGAGTGGACGGAGCAAGTCTCCAATGTGTGGCAACACATGCTCGCTCGAGAAGGATGTAACATCATTCCGATCTCTGCATCGGACCTTGACGGCATTCGTCGAGCACCGCGCGAGCGGCCAGTTGTGATTCCAACCGTCGTTTCCTTCCCCCATCCCCAATGAACCACACCAATCTTCTCGCTCCTCTCTCTATCTTTGGTCTTCCCTCTTTCTTCCCCACCTTTTGGCAATCCGATCTTCACCCTTCTCTCTCATTCTCATTCGAACCTCTTTCGGTCCCCCTTATCCATCCCGGACATTGGCGACTGTGGCGCGAGACTTTTGAGGAGCTGTCCTTCTGCCTGACCCGAGTACAAGTGAAGTGGACGAGCACTATCGAGCACCCCACGTGGATCGAGAATCCGGAGTTGCTGATCATACAGGGTAAGAGGACTAACGCGGAAGGAGATCTTATTGGATTCCTCTTTGGATCGGTACAACCGGGTCGCCGTCAGTTGATTGCACAGGAGCTCATCGCACCGATCGTGCAATTGGCAGACGATCTCTCGCCCGACATCTACTTTCAGAGCGACAGCATTCCCGCTCCGTACATTTTCGAAAGATCCTTGGATCCGTACCTTCAGTGGACTTCGTGCTTGGAGGAACCTAGGGATAAGGATACGCTACCATCACGGCAGGAGTATCTGAAGCCGTACGAGATCATCCCTTACGCCTTCTACCCGAGGGCAGAAGAAGTGGTGATCGACGACGACGACGAAGAAGACAACGACGAGGAAACACCGGATGAGGGAAGCCATAGTGAACATAGCGAGGGCGAGCTGATTGAGGAGGAAGAGAAAGAAAAAGGAACCGGGTCCGAGTGGGAAGCCCCGCCGGTGGAAGCGACGCGTACGGAAATGGAGGCGGAAGATCTGGAAGCGGCGCGAAAGCGCAAAGAGATTGCCTCCGGAAAGCGCCAGCTGGAGTCCGCTAGTGAAGCCAGTCTGCGCATCGGTAGCAATCCGACCAGGGAGCCAGAGCCGCCGAGGCCCGAAGATGGCGGCCCTGCAGCCGCCACCTCAAGTACCGCGCGACGGAGACGGCGCCGATCCCCCTCCTCCTCCAGCCCCACCCGTCCCCCAGTTCGCCCACGTTCCGCTGCGGGTGATAGGCCTTCGTCCTCGGACGCTGTCCCGCCGACCTCTTGATTTCCTCACCCTCGAGCAGATCCGCGCCCCCGTCACCTTCCCTTCCCATCCTTTCCATCCCCATCTCTTCCGCGACTTCTACTCTACCCGTCTACTCGCCACCGTCCACCCCCACGCCTCCCTTCGGTCCGCTGCTCCCACATTCTGCTGGCATCTCCTGCTGTTCAGCGCGGCATGGGAGCAAAGCAACGTCGTAGAAGTCTACTGCGTTGCCACGGGGACGATCCCCGCCTGTCGCCACTTAGAAAACTTTCGAGCGGCACTTTTTCGCATCCTCTCCTCCTTCTATCGAGATTACCTCGCTTCCCTCCCCCGTACAGCTCTCAAGAGCACATCACATACTGTTCCTGGTCGACCAGTTGGAATCGGAATGAGAACGAGTGCGATTCTGCCACTGGGGGATGGTAAGAAGTAATATTTCCCAACAAGTGCACCCTACCCTACTCGTCAGGATTTCCATTGATCGATCACAAGGTGGATCGCTGTTACTTGGAGTGGGGGAGCAATCAGGGCGAAGTGGATTGGAAGCGGGGGCGGGAGGGATTAGATGCAAGAAGCAGAAGCTGGTCACCCGCACTAGTGTAGTCGAGAGTGGCTGCTAGTCGCGCATAGGTGGCTGCACCTCATGTTTGGCGCCCGTGCAGGCCTGCGGAAGGGTAAACATCGTCGCCACATTGTGGACAACAGACTCAACACGTACTATTCATGCCTCACGTATATGGTTGTGTCTGTTGTCCACAATGTGGCGACGATGTTTACCCTTATGAAACGTATACTGGGAGCGACGGCATCGTTTCATATGGTTGTGAGCATGGCAGCTGAGTTGTCAGCGGCACGATGATCATGCTCTCTGTTCGTGCGCAAACGAGGCTGCTGTCCTCGAGGCAGCTGTGGGGATGAGGAACGTCTCCGCCGAAAAAGCATTTGCGAAAACTGATCTGACCATGAATGTGTTGATAACAAGGATGATAATAGGCCGCCACAAAACGGCGGCGACAGACTGCGCCCGAAAGGGGACGAAGGAGGTGAGAACGGCGAAGAAGGGGAGGCAGAAGACGAAGAGGATGGTGCAGTAGAAGATGCAGGCGAAAGGGCTGGTGGTGCTGGTGGTGGGGGCGGGAGGCGCTGGGGAGGTGGGCGGAGGATCGGCAAGGGTAGAAGCCATGGACACAGTGGGCGGCAAACGATTAACCCTGTGCTCAGCTTGACTATTCAGACCTCTCTTTCTTGCATGTCGCCTTTAGGAATGGGCTGTAGTCGGTCTTCTGTCTGTAGGAATGCACTTTCAGCAGCTACTAGGAAAAATAGTCCAAATGCAGTCCCATGAGCAATTCTCTCTAGAATTGAGGTTTTTTCATACTTGCCACGCACTTCTGCAGTGCGCCATGCGCAAATTAGTGATGCACTGAGATGCACTCAATTTTTTATTTTATATTTTTCCTTTTTAGTGGTGTGTGCGTGTGTACACAGGGGGGGGGGGGAAGAGAGAGAGAGAGAGAGAGAGAGAGAGAGAGAGAGAGAGAGAGAGAGAGAGAGAGAGCAAAGGATCCCTTTCCCACATATCAGAGGGCCCCGGTAGGTAATCTGAAGGGTCCTGCAGCAAATTAGCGTAGACCCTTCACCAAAAGAGGGACGACTACATGATGCTTGCTCTGGAGCTCGACCAAAACCAACCCTTCTCCTTGGATGATATCATCCCCTTCAAAATGGGGGGGAAGATATACCAAATCCACACGGCCCACAAGTTCCGGCCATGGTGTTTTAAATGCCGGGCATAAAGACACCTCAGCACTGAGACCCCTTGCCCCCACCACCCGGCTAAACGCGCGTCTAGGGACACACATCTGGAGAGAGACCCGCATCGCAGCAACAGATGGAACTCAACAGACCCCAAGAAGGTAGGGTGGGTCTACATAGACTACATAGGACAGAATGGTAAACCCAGGGGATGGACCTGGGAGGGGCAAGGGGACCCGCGCAGATCCTTGAAGCCACCGCCGGAATGGAGCCCCCCCTTGCCCCCTCCCATTCTGAGACAGGCAAGGGCCAACAGCCTGGAACGAGCAAAATCCCCACCCCGTCAGGGGGCCAGACGGAGCAACTTGTAACCAGGAAAAGGCAACAAAAAAACCCTCAGGAACAAAAAGAGGTTCGGAGGATCGGTCCATCACCGAGTGAGTACCTGCCTGAGGAAGACACATAGACGCACAAAAAACTGACAGGAGCAAGAGACGGTGTGGAGGGAAAGCACAACGAATCCTTCCCCGATGACAACACCAGGAACGGGGGGGTGGGGGAGAGGGCCCACGCAGAACGGGGAAAGGGCCCGGAAAAGGAAAAGCCCACTACAAGGCAAGAGAGGCAGGGAGAACACGAAGACCAAGAGGTGCCGGAACCTATGGATATTGACCCCCTCATTGATGCCTTTGGGACAGCCCAAATGGAGATTGACCCAATCCCGGATGATCCCCCCCCACCAGATGTATCTCAACCCTCTGAGTCTCCAGCCGCTGATGAAGCACAACCCGGCATCAGCCTCGGCGACGTGGCAAGCTGGCTCTTTGATAGCCTGCGCAGGAGATTCCATGACCTTTCTGAGGACTTCTGGGACGATACTTACCGCCAAATGGTTCTCATGCTAGAAAGCAGCAGTAGCCTCAAAAGAACCCTGGAACAAGGTCTCCCGCGTATAGAAGAATGGAACCTGACCTGCCACCGTATCTTGGCAGTGGTGACTGCACGTTTCATCCCACCCGGACATGCGAGAGCACCATCTGGCACGGAGCAGTTAGCATCTGGCACGGAACAGAATGACACCACAAAGAGCGTACACATACAAAGGGGGGAAGACAGCGGTGGGACGTTACAGCCTATAATACAACAGGCAGGCCAAGCTGCCTCGGACACCACAAGGCCAGAACACAAACAAGGGGGCGATGAGAGTGCAGAACAGGAACAAGAGGGGGAAGACAGTGCAGAACAGACTGACATCACCAAAGCAGAACACATACAAGGGGTATGTGACGAACCACTTTTTGTAACGCGCGATTTTCTGCGTGGTTGCAACGAGGGGTCCTAAGCTGGGAAGGTTGGGCCAATTACGGGAGATCGGGATTAGTGAAAAATTGCATCAGTATCCTTCATTTTCGTCTTTTTCGTTGCTTCTTTTCGTATGGCTGGTTCGGAGCTGGATGTGTCCTGGGACGGTCGGTTGATTGATTGGTCGGCTGGATGGCTGGCGCGCCGCCGCGCGCGCGATTAATAAATGTTGACGTTGTTTCTTTCGTTTCGGTTTCGATCTTTTGTGTGCGGACATCGCGCGGGAATTCGCTTCGTTCTTTTTGAATTTTCTTTTGAGTCTTTTTCGAATTTTGTCGAGCCCCGATAGCTCTCGGAATTTCGGACTTTCCCCCTGAAGTTCGTGTTTTTTGCTTTTCCGCATTACATAGGAATTTAGGAATTCAGTAATAAGGATTTTCTTGCCGCGCGACGCATTTTGTCTACGCGCTTCTTCATGCGGCTGCAATGGCACTCTGATTAGTGGGTGCCCTTAATCGTGTGTGTAACTGTAATTTTGGGCGGGGGCCATTGTAACTATATCTTTCTTCTTGCACTTCGTCTCTCCCGCCCTCCCTCTCTTTTTTTCGCTGAAATCTTTGTAAGCCACAACTTGTATGCTCGGATCGATGCGTGGAGAAGGGCTACGTCCCCCACGCCGCGGCCCGATCATGCAGAACGTAGACACTCCCTCTCTAATCCCCGCTCTAAGTCCTGGTAATTCCGTGTTCTTCGCGCATGCATGCACGCTATAAATTTCGGCTGCGCGATTAGTCAGCTCTCTTGACCCGTTGTTGGAAGCTCKGGGTTGCGCGATCAGGAAGGGTCGGCACACGAGCGAAGTAAGAGGTGAGTAGAGTAGGAGTTGGGCGATCCGACGGGCTGGTGCCGAACGCGCGGGATTGACGTGGGCCATGACGGACTGTGGGCACGGGCGAATCTGACGGGTGCGGGAGGACCAAGCGGGGTGACAACTTCGTGGGTTGGTGCGTGACGACGGACTGTCCGCATCGGAGAAGAGAGAGAGAAGAGAAGAGAGTTGAGGTCGATGGACGCGGATTTGTTGTTTCTTTGTCTCTTCCCCCTCTTCATTTGTGTACATATATTTTGACTGCGGCTCTGGGCGGTTTGCCCGTTCTTGTTTTCGTTTCGGCTTCCTTAAATATGGACTTGGGTTTTTGCTCACACTTGTCCTTGCGATGTCCGTCTCGATTGCATTATGTGCATGATTGTTGAATGCATGAATGTATGGATGTATGGATGTATGGATGCTATGCTTGCTTGTCTAACTTTTTGCTGAGAATCCTTGCCCTTGCTCTTGTTTGTGTTGAATCTTTGTCGGCACCTGATGCGGTTGTAGATGGGGTAAGAATTTGACCCCGATATCGATTTTGTTCTCGTTTTTGCTTGTCTCACGATTGAGTTGTGATATGGTTGCATCTCGTATACTCGAAACTTACGGAGCAATTAAACGATCCGATGTCCAGCCCCGCGAACGCCGCGCAAGAACACGTGTAAACGCGATCCAAATCGCGCCATTACACGCATCCCCGTGCGTCGATTCGCCCACCTAAAAAAAGATTCGCGGCGGAACCGTCATCCCGTACGAGCACGCCGAGGCGCAACTAAGTTCGCCTCTCCTACACGTGCTCGTGCGCGGTGACGATAACCCGACCAGAGTTATCCCATACACGATGATACCATGACGCGATCTTGGAGCTCAAACTCATCCTACGACCCGGATTATTTCACCCCTTGGATAAACGAACTCATAAGGCTGCGATACCCCTGTCACACGGAGAATCGACTGTGTCCGCGGGAATTCCACTGCGCCACCTCTAGCGACCCCCGGTGCTCTGATTTCCCTTCTCCCGATCATACCTACTACTTTACCCACCCGAGATTTGTCGTCATCACCACCAGTTTCCCTCCTTTTCGCCTCCTTCTCCGTATCATCAACTCAGCGTCATTCTGTGGCCGGCCATAGCCCCCTATTGGCCCAGCATGCCTTGCGGGAATTGCCGACGTAGAGCGAGCGGAGAACCCCGGAATTCCGAAGGCCCAACCCAAATACGCAGCGGCCTGCGCCACATGGCGGCCCCCGATGGCCCAACTTYTCGGGACCACCTCCGCCGTGGAGAGATTTCCTCGTAGACCGCCGCCCACAGTACCCCGGCCCCATCGGGCCTTGAGTCCCTTGCGCACGCGCCCCTTATTTGCCCAATTGCATTCATACCCTTAAGACTCCCCCACTTTCCCAAAAATCCTTGGCACACCCCTTTTCGCACTTCCAGGCCCACATCCCACTCCCATCAGGAAGTCGCGCTGGGCGTGAGGTTGGTATCGGAGTCCGACACGTGGCTAGGGTCTTAGGGTTGATAGCACGTTAATTAGGCGACCTGGCTAACCGTGGGCGACCTCGCCCTCGAAACGCACAAAGACGCGACCCTATCGTCACTCGAAGCAGATCGGCTAACCGACGAGCAACCAATATGGTTGCCAATGTGCAAAACCCGATTCCCCAACAGAATGTTAATCCACCAAATTAACCCGCCCCACGTGCGCGAGCTCCCATGACGCCACCTGATATCTATCTATTTGATCTGGCGCACCATCTCGCAAGAGCATGGCTGGCCACGCTTAGAGCACAGCAGTACGATGATAATGAAGCACAGATCAACATTCCGGCTCGAATGGGAGGAGACGCTCATCATTGGTATAGGACCTACGTATGGGTTGATCTCCCGACCTTCGAACGGGATTTCATGAACTGATTTGATTATGTCCACCCCGAGTAAGCACTGTACATGATCAAGGACCGAGTGCAAAAAACTCTCGAATCCGTGGCGGAATATCGAAACCGGTTTTATAGAATGTTCGTGAAAACTGAGTGAGGTGAGCAAGTAGGGAGAGATCTGTTCATTGACGGGCTTCGCAACCGAACAATAAGGGCTAAGCTGCGGAAGCACTTTTCCCCCAGCACTCACACGCTACAACAAATCATGGCTGCTGCGGAAGAAATGGAACGGAAGTTCGCAGCGAATTTCCTCGAAGGAGAAGATTATCCTAGAGAAGGAGATTCGACCAAACTCGCATGAGCGAGAGTTGAGTTGGCTGCCTTGCAGAACAAATTTGAAAACATGGGATTTGTATCAGGACCCATCACCTATATGGAACAGATAGACCCCAAACGAGTGGTCCTAAGTGAGATTTCGAGCACGTCCGCTTCGATGATACTCCCGCCCGTCAGAACATTACCCCCACCACCGATTGAGGCCCCCGTACGATCGAACGAATCAGCGGTCATTTTCGAACTAACCAAAACGTTGATTAGTCAAATCCAGGAAAGCAAAAAGGAGCAGCGAGAACACAATGCTCGGCTAGAAGCCATGATGAGGAATATGCGGCCCATTGCGGTGCACGCCCCACCGATGCAGCAAGGATTAGCCCCGGCACCTGCTCTCGGGGGAGCTGTGAACAATCTAAATGTTTGTTATGCCTATCATCAGCCAGGACATCCAGCCCGTGATTCCCCCCACTGACCCCCACAACAGCGGATCGGGGTCGCGCCCATGGCTGCGCCCCCCATCGCTAACGGACCTGGACGAGTCGGAGCTTTGATGGAAGAAGTAGAGGGTGGGGAAAGTGCCCTGGCCACCACGGAAGAGACCGCCGAGCTAATCCCGCTAGATCAGTATGTATCCCTTGGTTATCCCAGGCTTGGAATGATCGGAACAATCAAACCAGCGCCAGAACCAAAAGAGGTGGCGGAGTGGTGACCGTCTCTATGAGAAATGGAGTCGGGAGGACCCACCTTCGTCACGGGAGAGATCGATGTATTAAACATCATCCGAGCCTTGGACCATCGGATTCCACTTCTGGTCGGTCATCTACTCTCGATCTCCGAGCAAGCCAATGAGCGAATGCTACAGCATTGCAAAGCAAACCGAAAGCGATTCGCCCTCGCCCAAACACCGAACGTAAAAACCAAAAGCCCCACGCCCGAAGAAAACCCAATAGGCACTTCAGATCCGATACGGGTAGGTTTAATTCAGAAGGACAACAATTTCCTGCGGATTAAACCGATTCCGTGGAAATCCGCAGAATGCGATATTGAAATTTGGGGAGTTCCTTACAGCGCAATTATAGATTCGGGGGCAGCTGTCAGGGTTGTCAGGCGGGGGCCCCCGGGGCAAAGTCGGGGTAGGGGTTTGACCCCCGGACCCCCGCTGGCGGGGTGCCCC
>BFEA01000199.1:2447160-2471630 GCA_003427395.1 Chara braunii | reverse complement strand
TGCTTAGTATTTGATTTTTATTTCAAATTTGGTAACGAATTTCAATATGACCCTGAGGCAAAAGTGTTTCAGTTTATTTTTCTGCATAACATTTTGTTTTTCAGAGTTTTTTGATTTTTTTTTTTTTTTTTTTTTTTCCGTACGTGCGGCCCGTACGACCACATGAGCCCGTACGGACGGACGGACTGCCCGTATTCGTACGGGGGTCTACACAGTCCAACATGAAATTCAGACAGGGAATCACTCCCCGATTCATTGCAAACCTTACCGGTATTTGTTGATTGAACGCAAAAAGGCTCTCGAACGAATTTGGGAGTTCGAAGCCAGCGGCTGGATTGAACCCTCAACTGGACCTTGGTCATTTCCCGTAGTATTAGTACCAAAAAAAAACGGAGCGATTCGCATTTGCATTGATTATCGCAAGCTGAATGAAATCACGATCAAAGATGTGTATCCCCTCCCTTGGATTGATGATTTGTTGGATGCGATTGGATGTGCCAATTATTTTAGCAAGTTTGATATTCGGCATGGTTTTCATCACATTCCGGTTAAAGAGGAAGATCGACCGAAAACGGCCTTTGTGTTGTTTGAGGGCACGTGGCAGTGGGTTCGGTATCCGATGGGAATCTGCAATGTGCCTGCCACATTTCAGCGAGCGATGAACATGATGTTCCAGAATTTCGTCAACAAGACGCGGCTGACACAAAGGATGATTAACTTTTATGTGATCGTGTACATGCACGATATCCTGGTCTATTCGAAAACCTATCACGGGCACGCGCAACATATCGAATGGACATTGGGCGCGCTGAGAGACGTTGGGTTCAAGATTGCGCTCGAGAAGAGCGAATTTTTCCTCTCGGAAATTTCGTTCTTGGGCTACGTCGTGACACGTAGAGGACTACGGTCGAACTCAAGGAAGGTTGCGGCGGTGAAAGAAGCCCCGGTTCCCATGTCACTGACGCAGGTTTGAGCCTTCTTGGGGTTTAGCGTCGTACTACCGGCGCTTCATCAAGGGTTTTGCCGCGATTGCGCAGCCATTAACGAATCTGTTACGGAAGGACCAGCCTCTCAGCTGGGACGCGGAGTGCCAACAGGCCTTCGCGACCCTCAAAGACGCCTTGGCGACGGCTCCTATTTTGATCCGACTGGACCCCTCCAAGCAGTTTATCCTCATTACGGACTGGCAATCGGAAGCCATTTCCGCTATTTTAGCGTAGAAGGGGAGCGATGGTCGTGAACACGTCATCGAGTACGCGTCGCGCACAGTGTCAAACGAACGTCGAAATGACTCAGCACCTCAAGGCAAGTGTTATGCGGTAGTTTGGGGAATCCAACACTTCCATCTGTATCTCTACGGACAGAAGTTTCGCCTCGTGACGGATCATGAGCCTCTGCTAGCTTTGAAGAAGCTCACCAACTACACGGGCATGACTGGCCATTGGGCGGTGCGACTTCAAGAATACGACTTCGACATCGTTCATCGGAAAACGGAGAGACACGGCAACGCGAACGGACTGACACGTCTGCATCGACCTGCTAAAGTACCAAAGGGCGAGGAAATTACACCGTGGAAGGAGTCGGACCTGACCAACGAACCTAAGTACGGACAAGTGGCAGTTCTCCCACGTGGCAAGAAGCAAGACGGTGGCAATGGGTGATGGAGGTAACCCCACTACCCCTCTCTCTCCCCTTTCCTCTTCGTCTCTCCTCTCCCTGCCTGACAAATTTTGCTATTTTTGTGAAGCTATCTCCCGCGTATACTCGGTCTCAATGCGTCCTAACAGGGAAGGGTATGTTGATTGGATAGATTGCCGACAGTGTGTCGCACGAGCCCATGGCTCGTGCATCCAATACAGAAACGATAGTAAACCCTGGTTGTGCCCCTTGTGCTGGACCGGCAAGATTCCGACCGAGGCTCGCTTTTTGGATGCCACATCAGAAGGGTTGGAAAAGACCTGGAAGTTTAGAAGGGCCGAAGTATGGACTGATATTGCCTTGATTGCCACCTTGGTTGGCAACCCCCTCCAGGATTTCACCAAGGAAGATTGGGGGAGGGCCAACGAGAGGGCTCGGGATTACAGATGGATAGAGGGCAGATTAGAAAAATGGAAAACATACGACAGTGGCATTTGGATGGTTGTGCCGCATCCGTTCATGCGATATGACTGGGTTAAGATAGCGCACGAGGAAACTGCGGCTCACTTCGCCATACGAATCACGGAGTCCGCCATCGACAAAAATGAGTGGTATTGGTCCAATATCCGCGATGATATGAAATACATCGTCGCCAACTATCAAGTCTGCGCTGTCGATAGTACCTACGGTAGTCGAACGACCGTTTCAAAGAGTGAGATGGACACTACCGACATAGTGGTACCTCCTGGCCCTAATAGCTGCGAATATTCAGTCCTATTGGTGTTTGTCGACCATTTCTTGAAATGGATTGAGGCGTATCCTTGTCGCACGCGGCAAGCCACGGAAATCGCGCGATACGTCAATCGTTTCCTCGAGATGCACCAGGATACGGAAGAGATCCTGACCGACAATGGGGCTGAATTCAGAGGGGAAGTGCTAAGGAATCTGGTCCTGCATGGTGTTGCTATAAGGAATACTGCACCCCACATGTCGCAATCCAATGGACTGGTGGAGAACGCCAACCGGGTGATAAAGACAGCATTGCGACGAAACATCGCGGCACGGGACCCGAGGCCCTGGCCCGACATCGTCGACCAAATCCTGGCGGTACATTGCGGAACGCCCCACGAATCAACGGGGCTAAGCCCCTTGCAATTAAGGACCAATAGCTTCGCTTGCGTTTCGATACCAAGCCTCCCAGATGAATCCATGCTGAACCGACGGCCCACCAGGGCCACGGCTCTGGACAAGGCCAAACGGCACCTAGAGTTGATGGAACGATCACTGCCTTCGCTAGCCCGAAAGCGACAGAAAATGACCGAATTAGCCCAAGGCCGACAGGTCTGAAGCTACGAGGCCTATAATGGGAATGCGGGTCCGCGGCCCCAGCACAAATTGGGGGACATGGTGCTGGTAAGGAAATGTGCTCGCCAGGGTAAGCTAGCGCCACGATTCTTCAGGCGATATCGCGTGATCGAGCTCGGCCCTAACGGCGTGGACGCACCCGAGGTATCTAACAGTCGATCAGCTCGTCCGATCACACGCCACGTGTCCTATCTTCGCCTCCTCCCCTCTGCTCCGTCTCCTTCTCCCTCTTTCTCTCTCCCTGAGGAAGTCGACGACGATGGCTCTGTCTCTCCAGCATCTCCCTCTTCCTCTTGCTCCCTCTCTACCTCCCTGTCACCTTCACCATCGCCATGAGTTTTCTGGAGGAAAGAGCCCTAAGCGAAGCATCGCTTGCACCCCGTGATCGATTGATGATCCGGCAAGTCCATCATGCCCGCCTCAGTCCAGATCTTCGGCGGCTTGCGCACTTCTTCTGCACGGAAGGCGTGTATGCAGTGGCGGTGTTCAGAATCGAAGGTCGGTCTGACGCAGTGGTACTAGCCGAGGCAGTAGCAGTTCATCAACGAGCGGTGCCAGGTGTCAGCCGCATATCGGTCATTATCAACTTCAGTGGCGATCTCTCCACGCTCCTTCCCTTACGACATTCGGCGGTGAAGGCATCGCTGCGTGCGTGGGCAAACGATCTGGTCACCGAGTGGGCCCAGCTGCTGGCCCGTCCCAGGGATACGATCGCGACGACACGAGCGATCGAGTACGACGGCCTTCGGATGTATCAGCGCGATCCGCCGACAGAACTCCCCGACCTCATTCCCTTCCCGCCTCCCCAATGAGTCTCTCTCCGATCTCCGTTGTTGACCTCCCCTCCACCTTCCCTACCTTCTGGCAGTCCGACATCCACCCTCGCCTTTCCTAATGTCTAAAGCCTCTTGTTGTCCCCCTTCTTCATCCTCCCCATTGGACCTTGTGGCGCGAGGACTTCATCGAGCTCTCATTGTGTTTGGTTGAGGTACGGCTGACGTGGACCGAAGACGGAGCGCACCCACCTCACATAGAGCACCTGGAGTTGCTGCTTATCCAGGTCTGGCGCACCAACGTGGAGGGAGAGCTTCTCGCGTTTCTATTTGGAACAGTGCGGTCCGGCCATCAGGAACTTATCGCACGAGAGTTCACGATCCCTGTAGCGCAGCTGGCGGATGATCTCCCTCTCGACATCATCGCGCAAGACGACGAGCATCCAGTTCCCAATGTGCTCTCTCGCACATTGACACCTTATCTTCAGTGGTCGGCTTGCGTAGAGGGAGCCGCAGAGCGCATCCCGCCGTCGCAGCAACAATATTTGGATCCCCGGACGGCTCGCGATCCTACCTTCTTCAGGCACCCTACAGCGGAGCAATTTGCTGCCATTCGAGAAGAAGAGGAGGAAGAAAGAGCACCGGGAGTGACGAAGACGAAGACGCGCGGGAAGAAGGCGGGGATAGCGACGAAGTGCTCGGCGAGGAAGACGAAACCCCCGAAGAGGGAAACTATAGCGAGCATAGCGAGGGGGAACAGAGCAAAGAAGAAGAAGAAGACGAGGAAGAAGAAGAGGAGCACGAAGAAGAACCTGCTGGATCGGAGTGGGAAGCCGTGCCGGAAGAAGCACTGCGTACGGGCACGGAGGGTGAAGATCCTGAGGCGGCCCCCAAAAGAAAAGAGATCGCGCCCGGGAAGAAAGAGTTAGAATTCGCGGGCGCGGCAAGTCTGCAGAGCCACGACGACCCGAACCGAGATCCGGAGCCGCCCCGACCTGAAGATGGCGACCTCGCGGCCACGACTCCGACCCCATCAGCGCGGCGACGGAGCCGATCCCCCTCCTCCCCAACCCGTCCCCCAGTTCGCCAACGTACCGATACGGGCGATTGGCCTTCGTCCCCGACCACTCTCTCGCCGTCCCCTTGACTACCTCACCCTCCGCCAGCTCACCACCCCCGTCACGTTCCCCTCTAATCCGCAACACCTTTCGTCACTTCTATGCCGCTCGCCTCGCTGTAGTAGTGCATCCCCACCCCTCCATCCGATGCATCGTCCCGGCCTTCTGCCCCCATGTCTTGCTCCTTAGTGCCGCGTGGCGAGGCCACAATACGATCAAGGTTTATTGCATGGTAACGGGGACTATCCCCGCATGCGAAGACCGCGATCGCTTCCGCACGGCACTTTTACGAACCCTCACCACCCTCTATCCCGACTATCTCGCGTCCCTCCCTCGCACTGGCAACCGATTCCCCCGTTTTCATCGCATTGTTCGTTATCAGGAGCTCCCGGAGAAGGTAGTCGGAATGGAAAGCCTCCTGCCCCCGCTACCCATAAACCCTCCACCTCGCCATGCCACCATGTACCGACTTCCTTTCCCCCTCCCGGTCAATTACTGATGCAGCGGTAATGGACGCGTGTCGCGGCAATGGCACGAGAAAGATCCCGTCCTTGGATCGTCGAGAGCCCAACCTGAGGAACTAATAGAAGAACAGTATTGCCACGATGGATGACGCCCATACGCAATTGAACAGTAAGTGGCATAAAGAGAAGTGTTCCTCGTGTCGATCGATTAGAGAAATCGACACGTGTCAACAAGCAAGCAGGAGCTTGCTAATACTGGAACCCCCTGGGCGTCACATATGTGACGAACCACTTTCTGTAACGCGCGATTTTCAGCGTGGTTACAACGAGGGGTCCTAAGCTGGGAAGGTTGGGCCAATCACGGGAGATCGGGATCGGTGGAAAAGTGCATCAGTATCCTTGTTTTTTCGTCTTTTTCGTCGCTTCTTTTCATATGGATGGCTTCGGAGCTGGATGTGTCCTGGGACGGTCGGTTGATTGATTGGTCGGCTGGATGGCTGGCGCGCCACCGCGCGCGCGATTAATAAATGTTGACGTTGTTTCTTTCGTTTCGGTTTTGATCTTTTGTGCGCGGATATCGTGCGGGAATTTGCTTTGTTCTTTTTGAATTTTCTTTTGAGTCTTTTTCGAATTTTGTCGAGCCCCGATAGCTCTCGGAATTTCATACTTCCCCCCTGAAGTTCGTGCTTTTTGCTTTTCCGCATTAGATAGGAATTTAGGAATTCAGTAATTAGGATTTTTTTGCCGCGCGTCGCCTTTTGTCTACGCGCTTCTTCATGCGGCTGCAACGGCACTCTGATTAGTGGGCGCCCTTAATCGTGTGTGTAACTGTAATTTTGGGCGGGCGTCATTGTAACTGTAGCTTTCTTCTTGCACTTCATCTCTCCCGCCCTCCCTCTCTTTTTTTGGCTAAAATCTTTGTAAGCCGCGGCTTGTATGCTCGAATCGATGCGTGGAGAAGGGCTACGTCCCCCACTCCACGGCCCGATCATGCAGAACGCAGGCGCTCCCCCTCTAATCCCCGCTCTAAGTCCTGGTAATTCTGTGTTCTTCGTGCATGCATGCACGCTATAATTTTCGGCTGCGCGATTAGTCAGCTCTCTTGACCCGTTGTTGGAAGCTCGGGGTTGCGCGATCAGGAAGGGTCGATACACGAGCGAAGTAAGAGGTGAGTAGAGTAGGAGCTGGGCGACCCGACGGGCTGGTGCCGAACGCGCGGGATTGACGTGGGCCATGACGGACTATGGGCACGGGCGAATCTGACGGGTGCGGGAGGACCAAGCGGGGTGACAACTTCGTGGGTTGGTGCGTGACGACGGACTGTCTGCATCGGAGACGAGAGAGAGAGGAGAAGAGAGTTGAGGTCGATGGACGCGGATTTGTTGTTTCTTTGTCTCTTCCCCCTCTTCATCTGTGTACATATATTTTGACTGCGACTCTGGGCAGTTTGCCCGTTCTTGTTTTCGTTTCGGCTTCCTTAAATATGGACTTGGGTTTTTGCTCACACTTGTCCTCGCGATGTCCGTCTCGATTGCATTATCTGCATGATTGTTGAATGTATGCATGTATGGATGTATGGATGCTATGCTTGCTTGTCTAACTTTTTGTTGAGAATCCTTGCCCTTGCTCTTGTTTGTGTTGAATCTTTGTCGGCACCTGATGCGGCTGTAGATGGGATAAGAATTTGGCCCCGATATCGATTTTGTTCTCGTTTTTGCTTGTCTCACGATTGGGTTGTGATATGGTTGCATCTCCTATAATCGAAACTTACGGAGCAATTAGACGATCCGATGTCCAGCCCCGCGAACGCCGCGCAAGAACACGTGTAAACGCGATCCAAATCGCGCCATTACACGCATCCCCGTGCGTCGATGCGCCCACCCAAAAAAAAAATTCGCGGCGGAACCATCATCTCTGTCTCTTATACACATCTAGATGTGTATAAGAGACAGGCTGTAGATGGGATAGAATTTGGCCCCGATATCGATTTTGTTCTCGTTTTTGCTTGTCTCACGATTGGGTTGTGATATGGTTGCATCTTGTATACTCGAAACTTACAGAGCAATTAGACGATCCGATGTCCGGCCCCGCGAACACCACGCGAGAACACGTTTAAACGCGATCCGAATCGCGCCATTACACGCATCCCCATGCGTCGATTCGCCCACCCAAAAAAAGATTTGCGGCGGAACCGTTATCCCGTACGAGCACGCCGAGGCGCAACTAAGTTCGGATGTCCTACACGTGCTCGTGCGCGGTGACGATAACCCGACCAGAGTTATCCCATACACGATGATACCATGACGCGATCTTGGAGCTCAAACTCATCCTACGACCCGGATTATTTCACCCCTTGGATAAACGAACTCATAAGGCTGCGATACCCCTGTCACACGGAGAATCGACTGTGTCCGCGGGAATTCCACTGCGCCACCTCTAGCGACCCCCGGCGCTCTGATTTCCCTTCCCCCGATCATACCTACTGCTTCACCCACCCGGGATTTGTCGTCATCACCACCAGTTTTCCTCCTTTTCGCTTCCTTCTCCCGTATCATCAACTCAGCGTCATTCTGTGGCCGGCCATAGCCCCCTATTGGCCCAGCACGCCTTGCGGGAATTGCCGACGTAGCGGTGAGCAGAGAACCCCGGAATTCCGAAGGCCCAACCCAAATACGCAGCGGCCTGCGCCACGTGGCGGCCCCCGACGGCCCAACTTTTCGGGACCACCTTCGCCGCGGAGAGATTTCCCTGTAAACCGTCGCCCACAGTACCCCGGCCCCATGGGGCCTTGAGTCCCTTGCGCACGCGCCCCTTATTTGCCCAATTGCATTCATACCCTTAAGACTCCCCCACTTTCCCAAAAATCCTTGGCACACCCCTTTTCGCACTTTCAGGCCCATATCCCACTCCGATCAGGAGGTCGCGCTGGGCGTGACGTTGGGCGTCACAGGAACATGAACAAGGGGGGGAGGAGAGCGCAGTACAGATTGACACCACAGAACCAGAATACACACAAGGGGAGGAAGACAGCAGTGCGCCTGCACAAACCATAAACGAACAGACAGGCCAAAGGGAGAATGACACAACGGCAGATAGTGGCAAGCAGCCACATGTAGAGGCTGGTGGAGGCAAGCTCGCACAAGAAATATCCAGTACAGCTTGTATGGAAACGGGCCCGTCGGACCAGGAACTGAGAGTGGAGGAACACTCCGGCTCTGCCCCATGGGGGGACACTCCCCCACGCCACCTGTGCCTAGCCCTACCAGCGAGACAGGCGGGCACCCCCCCCCGAAAAAAACCCCCCCCCCCCGGCAGCCCCCCCCCTGGGGGCCCCGCCCCCCACAGGAAACCAGCAAAAGGCAGAAGCTTCGGCAGCTCCTAGCACAGAATATTGGGAACCGCCCCCCGTCCCGGAAAGGGATCCTGGTCTTGCCGGTCAGACTCAAGAACGGAACGTGGGAGGTGGGCCTAGCAGAGCCCCCGGAGGCCACACATGGCGAAGTGGCCATCTGGGGCACCACCTCGTGCTTCCTCCACCCGTACACTCCCTAGGCCAGATCCCTGCGGGAGGAAGACATAGTGGAATTCATCCAGGAGCACCTGCCCCAAGGTGGAACATCAGCCCTGCTCCTGGAAAATGAGGACCGCAGGGCCGCAGAGCTGGACGTTTACGTGCGATATGACCCGGCTATGCAAGGGGGCCTCAGATGGCTCTCCCACACCGCTTTGTGTGAACTGCAGCAGCTGAAGGTAAAAGCCAGTAAGTACTGGTCAAACGCAGATGCCACCATCATCATCGCCAGGCTTCTCAGTCAAGGTACGCTAGAACGCGAGGGACCGTTGGACACAGGGGCGTGGCAAGCCATATAAAGCACAGCAGGCCTCAAACCGGATGATGAACTGTATGAAGAATGTAAATGTAGTGGAGTCCTTGTATAATAAGGACGCGGAATGGAGACGTCAAAAAAGGGTCGTGGATCTCGACCTGCGAACACTAAACATAAACGGCCTTGCCACGGCCAAACCCCCCAAAAGACAGGCCATCTACGATCAGCTAAAGGGGGTGGAAGGAAAGGTGTGGCCGGACGTTATCTGCATACAGGAAACTCACTTGATGAATACGGCGGAGCACAACCGGATCCACAAGGAAATCTGGCCTCACCAGGCCTACCGCGCTCATGCACCCAAACCCGGAAGTGCGGGCGTTGCAATATGGATTCCCCGGGATCCAGGGTGGACCCACTCAACTGGGAAACAGACAAAAGCGAAGGGAGACGGGCATACTTACTGGCTATGTTGGAAATCGAAGTAGTATGCATCCTCTGCATTTACGCACCGAATGAAGTCAGGGAGAGACAGGCGTTCTTCGAGTCCTTAAAAGCAAAACTGCCTGTGGGCATCCCCACAATTATAGCAGGTGATTTCAACGCTGCTCCGGACAGACATATGGACCGTTGGAGGCTTCCATCTCCCTGCCCTCCATACATCGAGGCAGATGAGCACATGCTAGCGGACCTAAGCCAAACGCTGAACGTGTTCGACTCCTATCGCAGAACATTCCCAAGCAAATGCAAGTTCACATGCTTTCGTAAGTCCCAGACAGACACGACCTCTAAATCTCGTATTGACCTCATCCTGCTATCTGAAGAGCTTCAAGGAGCTCTGCAAATAGCAAAGATATTCCACCCCAGCCCCTACCCTGGCCTGGACCACGCGATGAGTGTGGTTATCCTGACCTTCAGAAGGAAGCCTGATCAAGGCAAGGGGTTCTACAAGCTCAACACATCTTTATTGGACATTGAAAAATTCAAAGAATACCTCAAAGATGTATGGTCCTTTTGGCGCGACCAGAGAGCCCTACTTCAAGACGACATCCTTTGGTTCAACAACGGCCTGGTATACCTGAGCCGCAAGTGCAATGAATATTCTGAACTGTTAGCCGCTCAACGTCACGCCGATGAGATCCAAGCCTATAATCATCTTCTCCACCTGGAACAGCAAGAAACTGACTCAAGTGACGAAGAATCTCTACGATCGCTGGCACAAGAAACCTGAGACCTGGAATACCAGCTCCTGGTACATATGGAACGCCGTTGGCAGGGCTCACGCATCTGAGGCAAACTTTAGAGACACCAGATGGAGAGAGCAATGGACGCTAGGTTCTTTGCGATGGCTAGAGCAAGATCCGGGAGATCAGTCATAGAGGCCCTGGCTGACCCAAAACGACCCCATTGCTAAAGAATTCTATAAAGACCAAAGAGGAAATAAGGACAGCTCAATTGCACATGGAGGAGGAGAAGACCCCGGGCATAGACGGTCTCCCCAAGAGTTCTGGGAGGCACTCTAGGACTTCCTCGCCCAGGATCTAATGGACTACTACCACGCTGTCTGGGCGTCTGGGAGGATGGGCGAATTTGTGGGACAAGGAGTCCTAACGCTTCTATACAAAAAAGGGGACAGGAACAACATACGGAACTACCGGCCAATCACTCTACGCACAGTGGTCTACAAGATGGCGGCCAAGGCGCTGGCCAGCAGACTGGAAAAAGTAATAGCGGATATAATCCACCCATCACAAACAGGTTTTATAACAGGAAGATCTATACAGGATAGCATCCTACTCATCAACGAACTAATAAAGCTTTCCCGTCAATCCAAGCATAATGCGGCCTTTATTTTCATTGACTTCGAGAAGGCCTACGATCATGTCGACTGGCTATTCCTAGACAAATGTCTGGAAAAACTCAACTTCGGGCAGACCTTCCGGAGATGGATTAATATTCTGCACAGAAATATCACCACACGGGTAATGGTCAACGGTAACCTGGCACCCCCCATCCTTTTGCAGAGATTAGTACGCCAAGGTGACCCGATTGCCCCTTACCTCTTTGTTATTATAATGGAATCCCACACACGAGGATATTCAGAGGATCCAAATAGCCTCAATCCCGAAAGAGGTCATCCCAATGTGTTCACTATTCGCAGACGACCTCTCCCTGATGGTGGAGGCATCTGCGGCAAACTTAATGGAAATCCAAGCCATGATGGACAGATTATGCAGGCTATCAGATATGAAGATCAATTGGGGAAACAAAACCCTGGGGTGGTGGATCCATCACCAGGGAGTCAGACCCCCGGAGCTCCCGCGAGTGAGGTGGATGCTCTTGGAAGCTCTCATCCGCATTCTGGGGATCTACCTCACAGCTGAAGGACGACCAACGACTAATAATGAGTGGATAAACTGACTGCATGGAAAGAAAAACACACCTCCCTCCTAGGCCGGACGCTGATGATTAACAATGTGGTCCTGGCAACACTCTGGTATAGATCAGCAATCTGGGCATTGGACAAAACAGCCCTCCGCCCGCTCAAGAGACAAGCAACAGCATACTCGTGGAGGGGCAACCACGAATACACGAACGTAATCGGCAGAGTGGCGTGGCAGTCAATAATCCAGCCCAAGTCCAGAGGGGGGCTTGGAATCATTGACCCGTTAACCCAGACTGGAGCACTAGCAGTCCAATAGATCAAAAGACTTATATTCAACTCACAGACCCTGTGGGCGGCGCTGGCGTTGGAGCAAATAGCAAGACTGACCCCTCCCACCCCAGTCGGCACTGCCCCAATGACGTGGTTGGAAAACAGGTCTTGGACAATCCCGCAAGGAACCCCCCGCCCACCCGCCGTCCCGCTATCATCAGAACGACAGGTTGCACTGGCAGACATCAAAAGGGATCCTTTTTGGCCCAACCTCTTGAAAATCTTGCGCAAACTTTCCCTTCCGGACAAAATCCCTCCGGTGAGATGGGAGGAGGTCTGCCAGCAACCTCTTTTTAATAACAGATGGATCAAGGATTCTCTGGGACATTCTCCGCAGTGTACAGACTCACCATGGCGAGGATGGGTGGCAAGAGGGATAATGAGGGTAAGGGATATAAAGGATCCGACTGTCAAAAACTGGCTCCCCCCAGAGACCATGAGAGCTAAGTTGCGTTATTGTCATCACCCGGAAGACGCCCTTGAGGAAATAATCGACGTGATTCCCTTAGACTGGGTCCGGACCCTGCGAAAAGGCCCCAACTTGCAGAAGAGAGACTGGGTGGTCATACGAGGGAAACCCCAATGGGTGGACAGCATAGTAAATAGATACCCGCAGGGGGAGTCTTTACTCAGCCTCTATAAGCTCGGCCAGGACAACGTCTTACGTAGACCCCAACGTGCAATAACGGAGAGGGTCCAGGACGATTGCTGTTCCGGGTATGTGTCGTGAACCTCGAGGATGGATGGTTGGCCTTCAAACCAGACACGTTCATTGCTGACCTCCCGTTCGACCCCATCAACTGGTCCTGGTCTGACACAGTTGGGAAACAACAGAAAAATTTTCCAGAATTAAATAATCATTCTATAGTAAATTACAATCTAAATTCTAAATTTTCATTCCATTTTAAAAAATGTCATTCCAATTTTAAAATTTTTCATCTTACTTGCAAACTTTCATTCCAAGAATAGGGTATCCCTTCTTATTTGGACTGCATGTTAGAGATGGAATGAAAGTCTGAATGAGTTCATGAAATATTTTAATTGGACTGTTATTCTAAGTAAGGGTTTTCAGTCATAAATAGGTTAATCCAATCTAAGTTAGAATATATTTGTTGTACTATAATGAAAATTTAATTAAAATATTTCATAAACTCGTCCAGACTTTCATTCCATCTTGAACAAATAGATGTAGTTGGAAGGGAAAACTCATATTTAGACGGGAACTTATCAAATAAAACTGGAAATTTTAGAATTTGACGAACATTGGAATGATAATTTATAAATATGAAGGATTTTTTTTTTATGGAATGTTTTTTCAACTTTCATTTCTCGTGGGAATTTTTTTGTTAAAGGTAGGAAGGGCACCCGAACCCTGCACCTCCTGTCAGCCAAGGCTACTTACAGAATGCTGAGACCTAGGGTCCACCTAAAAGATCAGATAGAGGACAGATGGAGAAGACAGCTCAACGTCAGTAGAGAGTCACTACGGGCGATCAAATGGTTCCAAGGGATAAGAGCGAAGCCAGCTAAAGTGGCCTCTCTGCAATGGCAAATAGACCACCGCTGCCTCCCAACCAACGATTGGATCATCGACCGATCGTCCCTGGAACAGAGAGGCCCCGCACTGCCATGGTGCAAATTCTGCACCTCGGTCTTCCCAGCCGGAAACTCCCGGAGACAATAGAACATATCTTCTTGCAATGTCCGGGAGCTGTCTGGCTGTGGAGGTGGTGGGACCGAATTTGGAGTCACCTTGGCACCAGCTGCCCGTGGCCATGGTACTGGAGGGCGGTCCTCTGTGAGTCTTGGCACCCACCCCAGCTTGACACTTTCTCGCACAACCTTTTCACAACAGGACGTAGGGCAGTAATGTGGGCACTATGGTGGAGGCAGTGCACTCACAAAATGGAAGGTGTAAGGCTGGACGGCCCAGAGTTCACAGATTCTATCAAACAACAGGTTCAAACCGTAATTACCACCCAGTGGGAACAGGTAAAAACCCGAATCTCCAACCTTCAGGATCCAAAGGAAATTCAATGTACAATACAGCGTTTCAGTGGCAACTGGCTCGGGGGTATAAATGAGGGGGCTTTGGGAAGGGTGAAGGAGAGAGAAGGGCAAGGAATTGATCAGAAGACTGCAGCCCATAAACAGTTCCAGCTCTGCTTCCACGAATGGACAACAGTCGACCCAGCAACCCCTCTCCGGCCACTCTCTGACTTTCCTGATATGTTCCCCCCTTCTCCATTGTGCCTGGTGGAACGGAACTTTCATATGTAAAAGCATTCCTCAAACAGAATGAGGGAGGGTTGAATTAGCATTCATCAGCTCTTATCTGGCGCCTGTTTTGGGTGAAGAGTTTCTGTCCCTCCCAACCATGGTATCCCGCTCAGTCAATCCCCTGGACTCCGGGGAAATCAATGCTGGCGGGCCTCTGGCTATCTCATACGTTCTGTTCAATTTTCATCTGCAATCTGTATATGGGACGCTGGACCCGATTTCCAGCAGGTGAAGCTCCCCACCAATAGATGGAGCCTCCCCCCGGTTGCTAGTGGTGTCTGCTCTTACCAGCACCTCTAGCACTGCAGGCAGCTTTAAAATAAAAAATAAAATAAAAAAATTGAGGCAGGCGACGAGTATGAAGTGGAGCTGGAGCTGGCCGAACATATACTCTGGATTCGAATTCAGGTCTGTGTTTCAGTACTTATGGGTTGCTCACTTAGGTAGGCCCTGTTGGTCTCTGCACGTGATTCTCAGGGCTTAGCTGCACTACTCACCAAATGTGAAAAATCAGAATGAATCTTCTGGTAGAACGTGGAATAATACGCCGCCATATATTTTGTCTTTTGTGCATGTGGTAAGTAGAAGAGGCCCTTAGGGCCACTGCACATATTCCTAAGAAAAAAAAAAAAAAAAAAAAAAAAAAAAAAAAAAACAGAGAATTTGTGACCCATAACCGCTGATACACAGACCTGAATTGGAATCCAGACTAACATATTGCCGGCCCACTCATAGTACAAAACTGGAAGCCTTATGCCTATCTCTGCTTCACGATGGGTCCTTGCTAATTTGTTTTAAGGGCCCTTCAAAAACGACACTGGACACAATTAGGTGGTAATTTGTTGTAAGGGCCCTTTAAAAATTAAAAAAGACACTGGACACAATTAGGACATGCACACCCAAACGCACACACATGCACTCACAGTTTTGGGGTATGACATGGCCCCAACTTTTTTCGTCCCTCTTGCAGTTTGATTTTTAAAGCGAGGGGCATGTTTGGCCACCCCACCCTGTCCTTTCCAGCGGTCATTTTTTTTTTTTGTGATGCGCCACATCACGTGCGCGTGCGCTCTGCACCGCATGTTGCGCGACCCTGCGCACAGCATGCACCGCAAGTATCGCTTTTTTTTGTTATAATAGTGGAAATGCCATAAAAGTTGATAAAACACAAACCAACACCCATAACAGGAGCAAATCTCTGTTATTCTTAGCCAAAGCCGGGTAATGGTAATGGCCCCGGTATCTCAAATTTTTCTGTACATTTTCGTAAGGGACGCTGGACCCAGTTCCAAAAAGGGGGAAAGGGAGAAAAAAAAATAAAAAAAAATCCATAACACATACATCGGATCATCAGAATCACCAGCAAGAAAAAACGTTATTGTGATGTAGGATACAATGGTCGGATGCACGCTATCTTCCCCTTCAGCCACTCCCAACCTCTAGCAAGGCCAATCCAACCTCTGGCAGTGGGGAGACGGAGGGAGAGGGGGGGGGAGGGGGGGGGGGGGGGGGGGGGGGGGGAAGGGGGGAGGGGGGAGTGGGGGGGGAGGGGGGGGGGGGGGGGGGGGGGGGGGGGGGGGGGGGGGGGGGGGGGGGGGGGGGGGGGGGGGGGGGGGGGGGGGGGGGGGGTAAGTCTGGTCACGGCGTCCACTGCAGCTTTGAAGTGGGTAGTATTTTTACAGCTAAGGTATAGCCTAGTCAGTTGTCCCATGAGCAGGGGCATACCAGCTGTCCCATGATGAGCTGGGGCATTGGAAGAAGCTGCAATCAGACTCGACACAACATGCACACATGAGAACCGATGGCAAACCAAACTCATGAACTCAGAATCAACAACGAACTTGCTCTTAAACTCTGTTCAGAACAACTGTACAACTTGCGGCTATGGCCGCCAAACACTGTCTCTACCACCAGCCTCACTCTCCCTCACTCTCACATGAACACACGTACGAGGATCACCCTGAATGTCCACGCTGCACAGACACACACACACCAACAGCTGGGCGGCTATGGCCGCCGCCGTCTTCCTCCTCCTAGCTATGGCCGCCAGTGTCTCTCTCGCTGGTTCGCTATGGCCGCTGTCTTCTTCACATCCCACTTATTCTCCGGGCACCTGCAGTCCTCCACGCACAAGATACCAAGGCAGCTCTTCCGCATGGCACACAGGCGAAGGAATGAATGGCTGGACGCTGCCTCTTTATTTATACCTCTTCGGAGCTACCCGGGCCTGCCTCAAAACGTGTGGGCCTGGGCCAAAACGTGTGAAACCCACAGCGTGGTCCAGAACCTTCCCCACATGCAGCCCGTACCCCTGGTACTTGCTGACTGGATTGGCCTATAGGGACCTACGACCTTCTAGAGCCTACAGACTTACAGACAGACTCGAGGCCTCAGTAGACTCAGATAGCGACTTCTAGAACAGACCTTCCTAAGCCTAACGGTAACAGACCTGACTCCTAATCTACAGACCTACCGTCTTCCCCCGAACACAACACACCCTCATGTTGACTGTATCGGGCTGGAGACGTAGCTTGTATACATCAATTTTTAGGGTGCGTTATGTTCGGGGGAAGACGATAGGGATCGAGTCTCACACAGATCGCCGGGCTTATGTACACGGTACAGGGTAGGTCTAGGGATCGAATCTCACTCGGCACACAGGGTCAATGTACAAGGTACAGGGTAGGTCTAGGGATCGAATCTCACTCAACACACAGGGTCAATGTGCAGGGTTTGGGCACAGGTCTAGGGATCGAATCTCTGTGTCTGCAAAAAAGAGTCGAAAAAAGGAACTAAACCGTCGTGGGCGGGGAGGGTCAGAACTGCAATTCAGGACAAAACGCTTGACATACAACGGCTCCCCCCGGGCGCACGAACAGGTAATGAAGAAACTCTGAAAGTCCCTCTCCGGAACCTGTCCTCGGCGAGGGCCTACTTCCTCACCCTCTTCCTCCTCCCATCGGAAAAACAGGTGGTGGACCAAGGGGGAAGGAAGACGATAATGAGAACATACCCGGACACAAAGCTAGAAGCGAGGGACGAAATATATGTCAAACATGCGAGCAATTGGCTGTTCCACGGCAATGTCGCACACAGATCTGTCAACGACAAGATAAAGTGGATCTACAGAAGGTTGGAAGAGATGAAAGCTAGCCAGGAGGCAGTTCAAGAATTTTTCCTCATCCAACCCCTTTCCTCTACAGTGTTTACGGTCCTGAGTCTCTTCACACAGGACAAACAGAGAATGGATGGGTGGAGGACAATCAGATGGGAGAGATCCGATGTGAGAATCTACCCGTGGCAGCCAAAAAAACTGAGTCCGGAAGAAAAGCGGGAACAACTAATGAGAGACTTCTATTGGGTGGAACTGAGACACATCCCGGTGGAAGTGCAGGCGGCCTTTGTTTATGATTTCGGCCAACAATACGATGTAGTAGACTTCATCGACCCGCTCCCGCCCTACATGGCGAAAAGAGATGACTACATAATGTTGGCATTGGACCTCCCCAAAGATCAGATTTTTTCGATTGATTGCATTGTGCCCTATAGGATGGAGGGACGGGTCTACCAGATACACACCGCCCATAAATTCAGGCTATGGTGTTTAAAATGCAGAGCCTATGGGCACTTATGTACAGAATCAGCATGCCCACATCACCCCAACAAGAAGAGTCCTACCGCCGGACGCCTCCAGCGAGTCCCACACAGACCTAACAGATGGCACACAGCGGAAACGGGTCATGAGGGATGGGTCTACCTGGAGGATTCTGACTCCAGAGGACAGGCCAAGGGTTGGACATGGGAGGGGCGCGGAGAGCCTTGCAGAGCCACTAAACCTCCGAATGAATGGGCCCTGCAACCAGTGAGAGATCCTGGGGAAAAGACCCTGTCCACATCGAAACCAGCTGAGCACAAAGAAACCACCCTGCCCACCCCGAAACCCTCCGAACACACAATACTCCCCCCCCCTCAAGAGAAAGACAAGCTCGCCAGGCCACAAACCAAGCAACCCCTTGTTAAGCAAAAGCGTTGGGGACCGGCCGCTAAGGAGGACATACCAACTGGAAAACTGTTGATGGTCGAAAAGGGGCCGCAAGGGCAGCGAGGGGAGTCTAGCCAGCCAAAGGCGGCAACCACACAGCAACCTGGGGTCCCGGAAAACGGAACAGAAAAAACTGACCAGGGGGAGGAAAGGGGACATTACCGAGAGGACCCGTTAAAAGAGGTTTTTGGCCCGGAACCAATGGATGTGGAATTTCCCCCAGGAACTCCCCCACCCCCCCCACCCCCGAACGTGGAAATGTCGGACGTGCGGAACGAAAACTGCGCACCCGGAACAGCAGGCAGTCCACCTGGAACAGCAAACCCTGGGGAGAAGGGGGACAACAGGACACAGGTGGACCTACAGGTTGTGGCAGACTGGCTAATGGACAGTCTCCACATAAAATACAGCGACGAAAATGAGGAGTTTTGGGACAAGGTCTACAGAGACCTGATCCCGCTACTGGAAGGGAGCGAAAGCCTCCATAAGGCCATCACACAGGGCCTGCCCGACGGAGCGGACTGGCTAGAGGTTTGTCACAGGATCCTGCACACTGTCCTTTCCCGCTTCCACCCCCCAACATCCGAAATAAAAAATGCCTCCGAACTGGACAAAAAAACACAACAGCCTGAAGACTGATGGAACAGTGGTGGTGAGCCTCTTTCAAATAGGACGAGGTAATGTCATCGAAAGAAGGAACCCAGAGGAGATAGGGATATACCAGACAGATGACGTCTTCGGAATCAGAGTGTTGAGGGAGGGGGAGCCATGGGTAGCCTTCCTCCCCTCCACACCAATCCACCATTTGCCTCTGGACCCGGCGGAATGGAAATGGACAGCCCGTACTGGGAAAGGCAGGAGCCACACCAAGACCTTGTATAGCCTCACAGTTAAATCCACCTACAGACTTATCAGGCCAAAGATCAATCTCCGCGATCAGGTTGAGGAGCGATGGAGACACCAGTTGAACATCCCCAAAGAAGAGTTGAGGCCAATCAAATGGTTTAGTTCAACCAAAATGAAACCCGCCAAGTTCGCCTCGCTTCAATGGCAGATTGAGCATCGCTGCTTACCAACCAACAACTGGTCCATAGACAGAACATCTCTAGAACAGAAGGGGTTAGCCTTACCATGGTGCCAGCTGTGCACGAATGCATTCCCATCCAGAAAACGGTCGGAGACAATTGAGCACATATTTCTACAATGCCCAGGCGCTCTCTGGCTGTGGAGGTGGTGGGATAGAATCTGGGACCAACTTCAGACAAAAATGGCGTGGCCCTGGAACTGGAGGGCCCTGCTATGTGAAGCCGAGGCCGTGGGGCAAGCTGACCCCCCTGATGAATTTACTACTAATCTGTTTAAGTTAGGACGCAGGGCGGTGCTCTGGGCATTATGGCGAAGGCGCTGCACATACGAGATGGAAGGAGCACGACTAGAATGCCCTCAATTTACAGAAAGTGTGCAACAACAGATTCAAATCGAAATCATGGCAAAATGGGAACATGTCAGAACACAAATCCGCTCTCTAAACACAATCAAAGACATCGAGCAAAGAATCCAAGCATTCTCTTCAAGCTGGTTGGGGGGGACTACCGGTGGGAAGATAGGGAAAGTGGAATGGGATGGAGCCAAACGGGACATTGCGGAGGGTCAAGAGAGGACGGAAAGACACAAGGACTACCAACTGATTTTCCACAACTGGGCTGACATAGACACAGCCATTCCTCTGAAGCCCCCGGAAAACTTCCATGATTTCTTCCCCCCCCCCTTTGAATGGCATGGACAGTTAACTTGTGGTAAAAAAGGGGGAAGGGGGAAGGTCAGGTGTCAGTGTTTGCTGCAATAGAGGGGAGAGATGAGGATAGGTAGCCAATCTAGTCAGACGCCCAGCAGCAGGGTGAAAAGTCCTCCTGGTTCACAGCTCCCCCCTCAACCCCACCTCAACCCCATCTCTCATTTACTTCTACTGTTCCGAGGTCTACATCACTACGATTTACACATGCCTGCTCAATACATCCCCTGGAGGCAGGGCAATCAATGCTGGCAGGCCTCACACTCACTGTTCTCACTGCTCTCAGGCATCCTCATCTTGTATCAGGGACGCTGGACCCATTTTCCAGCAGGTGATGCTCCCCACCAATAGATGGAGCCTGCCCCCTGGTGCTAGTGTTGTATGCTCATATCAGCACCACTAACACTGAAGGGGACTCGTTAAAAAAAAAAAAAAAAGGTTTGCAGGGTGAAACCATTTCACTCCCGCCGTCCTAAATTTGAGGTCCTCCGAGAATACTCTAGCTCAGGATAGGACATTTACCCTTTATTTCCCTTTCATAGACGTGTACTATATCAGGAGCGGTTTCTAAAAGCTCTGTTATTGTAAACCGTTGCTCGTCCTCGGGTTCCTAGTATGTGAACCTAATCTTATACTGTTTCTGGGGATGACCTCAATCTCCTGTCCTGAACACGTCCTCTTTCACTATGCAATCTAAATCGTATGCACCACCGATGTCTGGCGGAATCATCAACCTCCTCTAAGGAAATCTGTCGGATGTGGTGCAAGGCAACAACTTGGATACATGAAAGACTGGGTACGTGTGGAGGTGTGAGGGAATCTCTATCGTATATGACGGACCGTCCTCTCCTCCTTTGACTTATAGGACAGGCCGTGGTTCTCTATATGCAGGTAGGGGTTTCTGCGGTATGTTCTCCTTTGGTGCGAACTCCTTTGACTTGACCCAGACTAGATCGCCTACCAGGAACTGTGAAGGTCGGCGCTGCTTGTTAGCTTGCTCTATCATCCGATGTTGGGCCTTTCTCAGATTGTCTACGACCTTAGCGACTTCCTACTCGTGCTGCAGCGCGAACTCTCGTGTGTCGGGTGGTAATCTTTGTATCTGGTCCCGGTTTAGTCCCTCAAACGATCGCCTAGGTGTAAAGGACTTACGTAGCTCATTAGGAGTCCTGCAGGTAGCTAGGTGGACACTATTATTGTAGGCGCTTGTTACCTTGGGAAGCATCTCATCCCAATTTACCTGATCTAATATAATATACATCCTGAGTAACTGCTGCAAGATCTTATTCATTTGCTATGTCTGGCCATTTGTCTCTGGGTGTCATCCTGACGACATTAACAACTTAGACCCATAAACTTTCATAAGATCCTGCTAATTTTGACTGGTAAACCGCGTGTTCCTATCACTAACTATGGACATCGGCATGCCATACTCTCTTACCCAAAAATCGAAAAACTTACTAATGACTAAGTTTGTGCGTGCCTTTGAGGGCAAGGGAACAAAGACTGCATACTTACTAAATCGGTCTACTGTGACCATGACTTGAGTTTTTCCGTACCTGCTTCTAACCCAGTATCCATGAAGTCGATGGACACCGACTCTTCGGGTCCTGATGGGATAGGCAAGGGCCTAAGAAGACCTAGCGGGGCTCTTGTTGTAATCTTGTTGCGCTGCCATACCTTGCAGTTGCGCGCATATTGTACGCAGTCTGCTTTCATACCTGGTCACGTGTGTGACATCATGAGATTAGCACAAGTCTTCTACCATTTGAAATGCCCTTCTGTATTGTGGCATTCCCCTAAGATCAAACTGCGGATCTCTTCACTATTGGGGACGCATAGTCTGTCAACGACATTGATCTTCTCAAACAGTAGCCCACTCTTGATCTGGTAGTGTGGTTCATTATTTGGGGCTCCCTTTACTCTTTTCAGCAGCTCACTGATCTTTTGCTGCAAATCGGCCCCTATGTCTAGAAAATGCACTATCGCGCCGAAGTAATTCGCTCTCCTGCTTAGAGCGTCGGCTACCACGTTGTACTTGCCTTTGACGGGTTTTAACTCAAAGTCAAATTGGTCTATCTCAACATCCCATCTAGTCAACTTGGGCTTCATCTTGGCTTGCATTTTTAGCCATCTAAGAGTTTCGTGATCTGAATAAACCTTGAAGTGTCTCCCAAGCGGGTAGTGTTTCCAGTGATCTAAGGCCTGCCTAAGAGCGTAGAATTCCCTCTCATATGTCGGCGCTGCAACTTTCTCTGAAGGCAGCCTGGCGGACATGAACTCTACGGATCTATAACCGTTGCCATCATCTTGCTGCAAAACGACACCTATGCCATATTGACTGGCATCTGTAGTAACAACAAATGGTACTGACGGGTCAGCAACTTCAAGGACAAAGAATTTTATTAGGGCCTTCTTCAATTTCTTGAGGCTGACTTACAATCCTGGTCCCACTTCCAGATAGTCTCTTTCTTCAGTAACCTATGAAGGGGAGCAGTGATCGTGGAGAAGTTCCTTACGAACTTCCTATAGTAGTTAGCCAATCCTAAAAACGAACGCAACTTTGTCAGCGTCTTAGGAGTTGGTCAATCTCTAATGGATGCTATCTTACTGTCCTCAGGCCGAATGCCGTCACCATCTAGTAAATGGCCCAGGTAAAGGACCTCAGTCTTAGCCCATTCGCACTTCTTCGGGGTAATTTTGAAGTTACTCTCTTACCTTGCTTAGAATCTATCGTAGATGGCCCTCGTGTTTCTCGAGGGTCTTGTTGAACACTAATATGTCGTCTAAATAAATTGTGACGAATCTATCTAACCACGGTCTAAACAAGTCGTTCATGCAGCGCCGAAATGTAGCCGGTGCATTAGTAAGTCCAAGCGGCATCACTATGAACTCGTAATGCCCATACCGTGAAGATGACAGTACGTTATATTCGAGGGAAGAAGGAACCATGGAAGGGGTGGTGTGTCTTCCCCCGAATAGAACGTACAGTCATTATAGGCGTATCTGGCTCACCATTCAGTCCGGATGCAGCAAAAATTAGCGTACCTTCTATTCGGGGGAAGAAGGCAGCATTGAAGGGGTGGTGTGTGCAAAGTCGATCACTTTTCTCCCGGGTATTTCACACACTTTCACCGACCGACCGACCGACCGACCGACCGACCGACAGACAGACAGACAGACAAACAGATAGACAAAGGCTCCCTTATAACGGCCTATTGCAAGCACAAAAAAAGTGGTCTATTGCTCGCTCAACTATGCTTTCCAAGGCGTGATCTGCAGTAAGCCTGCATGTGTATCTTGCTTGAGAGCCGCATTATTTTTTCTTTGTTTTTCGCTGTTTTCTCTTTTCTATGTACTTGTTACAATTTGTTTTTTGTTCCAATGGTCCAGCCTTTTTATTGGTACAGAGGCCGGCACCAGTACCACCTTCGTTTTCCCAGAAGTTGCACCTGGTCACTTTTGGGCCCAGCAAAATCCAATTCTTGGTTCTATGTGCCGAAGCTCGATGGGACTGGTGGTTTAAGGATACTCTAACATGCAATGAAAAAAAATATACTTTAGTATACTATATACTACAGTAGTATATTAACAACCAGAGGCCAGCCATGGCTACCCCGTAGCACACCACGGGATTAAGCGGTAGCACACAATGGGGATTTAAGGGGTATCACATAGAGGAGGCGGGGAGAAGCTCTTGCACAACGGAGGATTTGAACACATGACCTCTCTATTTATCACAAAAAGGGAAAACAAACAAAATTAACAACTTAACAAGTATACCACTCTTCCCATGTACAAAAAGTTGAAAAAACAAACAAATACCACCCTTCCCCACTTCCAATGTCAACTCCTGTTGATATTACCAAGCCATGTTCACTCCTTCCTTGGCAGGATTTGAGCTCGTGACCTGTCCATTAAAATTCAAAATCCACTGTTGATATTCCCCACTTACAATGTAAAACCAATGTGAAATCCTGTGTGTAATACCATGTAGCATTTGGGATTTGAAGCCGCCGACCGATCTCTCCCAAACCCATCCCCGCTGTCACAAGGGGTCTGGTTCCTCCCAAAAGACCGAGGGGTGATTTGAACTCATGACCTGTGCATTATTAAACCAACAGTGCATGCCAGCTATCGGCCGGGCGGGGGGCCGGGGCGGGGGGAGGGGGACTTTTTTTCAGATGCCGCCTGCCACCGATTGGATTTATTATCTACGGCAGGCGACGAGTTTTCTTTTCAGCAAGGCGGTTTAAACAGCTCTACCATGCACTATAAACAGAGACCGGACTCTTTCAAAAAGGCATTGTTATTATTACTATTATTATTTTAAGATTATTTATATTATTTGATTATTATTACTATTACTACTACGAATATCTACGTATACATACAGGGATCAGGGAAAATTTTATCATTAAAAAAAAAAAAAAAAAAAAAAAAAAAAAAAAAAAAAAA
>BFEA01000199.1:2403742-2413866 GCA_003427395.1 Chara braunii | reverse complement strand
TCTCTCTCTCTCTCTCTCTCTCTCTCTCTCTCTCTCTCTCGCTCTCGCTCTCGCTCGCTCGCTCGCTCGTGCGCGCGCGCGCGCATGTGTGTGTGTGAGAGAGAGAGGGGGGAAGGAGCCTCGCTCCACTACTTTGAAATGTCCTACTTGAACACGAGAGTGAATCTTCCACTAGAACATGGAAAGATACACCGCCGTGATTTTTTACTACCGTGCACGCGCCTAGAGAGAGAGAGAGAGAGAGAGAGAGAGAGAGAGAGAGAGAGAGAGAGAGAGAGAGAGAGAGAGAGAGAGAGAGAGAGAGAGTCGGGATGTTTAGGGTGCTCTAAGCAGCCCGCCGGGTATCGCGCCATTGCTATAGACATGCACTGAAGACAAAAATCATGGCAGTGTACCTTTCCATATTCGATCGGAAGATTCACTCTCGTTTTGCACATTTCGAGAGTAGTAGAACGACCATTTTTTATTTTTCTTTTTCTTTTTTTTTTCCTATAAAGATTATCCCGTATTTCTCTCGTTTTTGCGTTTTGTGTTTTTTTTTTTTTTGTCGTCTTTTGTCTGTGTTCTTCTGCAACCAGGTACGGGAAACTAGTGCCCGGCAGTTCAAGTCTCGGCAAGGCTCGACATACTGGTCGGCCGAGGTTTGGACTTGATAGCTGGGCCAAGTACTGGTGGTTTAAGGGCTCGACCTATGGAGCAAAATGGTTGGCAGCATGGGCAAAAAGGAGGCCCGCGCCGGTTCATTCTTTTTTCGGTGCGCGGGGCGTTTCCAGGGCTGGAGAAAAGTGCCTAGAGAGTACTGTCTTATGGGGGGGTGTAACTTCAGTGCAATCATGAACACAGTTTCGAATTACACTTTGGGCATTCCCTCAAACGCAACACACCCACATGCAACCCTACTTGACTAGAAAGCTAGCTTGGATACATTGCCCAAAGTGCCATTTGAAACCCATTTTTGCCCAAAGTGTATTTTCAAACTCTTTTTGTGACTCCTACGCCGGGGCATTTGACATGCAGTGGCTGGACAAAGGAATAGACCAAGTTAAGCATCTATAGGATCGGGACGATGGAAGGTGGTGGACGGGCACTACAGTGGAATGAAAGTTGTACAAGCAGGTGACCAAGTCCCAATGCCTCATAGCAATCAGGGAAGCAATCCACTTTGAGTGGGCGAGGAAGCTGGACGGGGTCGACGAACGGATTGCGAATGGGTGGTCCAACGAGCAGAGCATGGGGTCATGTATCAGGTGAAGGACGTGCGACCAGACAATACGGTGGAAGACCGAGCCTGGTTGGCAAAGGATGGCTACAAGAAGTTGGGCACACCACTTACCCCTAGGGGCTGGAAATCGGTGATACTTGACGAAGCGAACATCTACTGAGTGGCAGTAGTACGAGAGAAAGGAAGGGCATGTCCGGTGCCGCTTCGGCCCTTTAAACTGGGCATTGCAGTGCAAAGTCTTTCCTTCGATCCAAGTCGTTGGATCTGCCTGCCCCAGAAGAGTCTCAAGAAAGTTTGCCCTTTCCATCAACTGACAACAAAGGATTTGTATTAGACGAAGCTCGCTCCATATGACGCCAAGACAGAAATCCCAGAGCGATGGAGAAAACGGGCTTGGGTGCAGCAAAAAAAAACTCAATGCATGTGGGAAGGAGGAATTATAAAATTTATTTTGGCTCATCATGGCCCTGCCAAACCACAGACAGGCGGGTTTACTGTGGTGGATTGTGCACCTGGTCTTCCTAATAGCCAAATGGAAGTCTAGTAAGAGCAGATACACCAACCTACAATGCCTATTGTGCAAAAGCGAGGATGAGCGTATACCTTACTTATTCCTCAGGTGCAGTAGATACACCGAGTTCTGGAGGCAGTATTAGTACGAGGCGGAATCCCATAACATACTGTATGGCAGAGTAACGAAAGGAATGGATTGGGTGCCGGAAACACTATTAGGAACTCTTGTAGGTTCATTTTCTACAAGCATCTATCCAAGAATCTCCAGTCTACGTGACCGTATGCTTTTTCGAAGTTGATAAATAGTATGGCTGTGTTTTGCTGCGATTGCCTCGATAGTTTGATTAATTCATTGACCAATAGCACGTTATCTTGGATGTTCCTACTGCGCATAAACCCTATTTGTACCGAGTAGATTATCTCCTCGAGAACCGGGATCATCCTATTGGCCAATGCCTTCGCCACCAGCTTATAAACCAGAGTGAGAAGGGTGATCGCGCGATAATTTTTTATTTTATCTCCTTTTCTGTAAAGCAGGGTAAAAATTCCTTGACCTGGAAGCTCCCCCATGTTACCCGATGCTTTAACTTGCCTCTAGTACTCCATCAGGTCCGTCGACATAGGGGACCACATTTCCTCCCACAATTCTTTAGGGAACCTATCCACCCCGGGGTTTTTGTCCTCCTCCATCTGCAGGAGGGCTTTCCAGATTTCTTCCTTTCGCAACGATTTTTCAAGGCCCTCCCATTGGTTGTCGGATATTTTTTTAGAGAGGGGGGCTAGAAAGTCGTCGATTTTGCCCTCTCTAGTCTGCTCTAGTTCCCGTGCAAGGTTGGATGAGAACAATTTTTTGTAAAGTCTCTGACCACTTTCAGATTGTGTGCTGAGAATTTCCAGACTGGATAAGTATACTCCACTGCAACGCAACTACACAGGTGCAGGTGAATGACCACTAGCTCCAGAAATCCAATTGCAGCGCTCAATACCGCGGGGGGACTCGATAGCCCCATTTTTTTTCCTCGTAGTAATGGAAGCGCTTGCAGCCAATCCGAGAACTAAAAAAAAGATATCCAAGCTCCATTTGGCAGGCATCCCAGAGGAAGCCACACCAATCTACTCGATGTTTGTGGACAACCTGACAATAGTAGTAGAGGCCACCCGAAATAATATGGAAAAAATTCAAGCTCTGATGAGGCACTATACCCAGATCTCGGACATGTCCGTCAATGTAAAACACAAGGTCGGTGGGTCCATTTCCAAATGGCCATTTCGTCAAATGGACATATTATATTTTTTAAACGAAATTGAAATTGAGTTTTTGGGCCGAAATCCGGTCCTAATTTTTGGCTCTGGGGGTTAGAATGTCGGACCCCCTAGATGTATCTGACCTCAAGCTGAGACCAAATACATGTAGGAGGTCTGGCGTTCTAGGAATGCCGGACTCCCAAGAGCCAAAAATTCGGACCGGATTTTGACCCAAAAACTCAATTTCAATTTCGTTCAAAAAATATAATATGTCCATTTTGACGAAATGGCTGTTTCCACGGGGTTCGACCCCCGGAACAGCCTAAAGTGGACTGGAGACCCCTTGAGGAGCTGATCTGGTAACACTCTCCGCTCTAGGCCCGCTGACGAGCAACGACGAATGAATCACTAGGCCTGCGTTACAGAAAATGCAGGAATGGACGAAGAAAAATACCTCTATCTTTGGAAGGGCGCTGATCATCAATAACGGTGTGCTAGCATCAATATGGTATAAATCAACCCGTTGACACCTAAGTAAGCATAGTGTTAGGGCCCTCAAATGACACTTAGTGACCTTTATCTGGCGTGGGGATCACGAGCAACAAAATGTAATTAATCGGGTGGCTTGGGACACGATGGTCCAACTGAAAACCAAGAGAGGTTTGGGATTATTAGACCCCTCTCTACAAACCACAACACTGTCAATCCAATGGGTCAAAGGATTGATTTTCAGCATAACCCCCTCGTGGAGGGACCTGGCAAGGGAACAAATCTGCAGGCTTGCACCAAGAACCGATCACAGAGTGAACCCGCTCACATGGCTCGAGGACCGGTATTGGTCTATCCCCCGAGCCAATTCACAATCAGGAGAGGAAGGGGACAAAGGAGCAACGAGTCAAGATCTGGTGAAGGACAAGTTTTGGGTCAACCTCATCCGAAACTGGAGAATGTTGTCGATCCCTAATAGACCCCCCCCGAACGCATGAAGGAAATCCTACGCCAACCCCTGTTAGGAAACAGAGCAATCACGGACATGCAAGGCCAGGTTTTCTGCAGTTCGGACCCCCGCTGGTCTTCCTGGGTCAGACACAGGATTCTTTGGGTGAGGGACATATGGGATGAAGGAAATAATCGACCTAACAACCAAAACCCTGCCTTCCCCACGTTCGCAAGCTGGAGGACACACTAGAACAATTTATATTCTCGATTCCGCTAGCTTGCGTGGTGACCCTGAGGAAGGGACCGTCATTACAGTAACAATTTTCGGTGGCAGTTAGGATAGAGGAGTTCCCCCTACAAATAGGATCCATAGTGGAAGTCAAAACGAAGGGGCGATGATCAACTTATTTGAGAGAAGTAGGGACGACACATTGCTCAGATACCACCCGGACTCGGTCCAGTGGCATGACAAAACCAACCTATACCGGATCCGGGTTTTGCAGCATCACAAGAAGGGGAGGACCCAATGACAAGCCTATCGACCGGAAATCCCCCTGTCCTGCTTAGCCCTAGACCCACTCGAATGGCAATGGGAGATCGGTTGGCAAGGGCAACCAGTGCAACTCGCTGATCTATCAGTAAGAACCACTTATAGGATGATCAGACCTAGGGTAGATATCCGGGCAAGGGTATGGGATAGGTGGAAGAGACACCTAAACTTAGGCGACGATCGGGTTAGAGATCGACAATGGTTGAAAGGCGTAAAAGAAAGACCGGCGAAGTTCACCTCCCTACAATGGCAAATCAGCCATAGATGCCGCCCCACAAACAACTGGATCATCGACAAAACGAACCTGGAACAAAGGGGGGAGACCCTTCCATGGTGCAAATCCTGCTATGTGGGTCTCCTGAGCCGTAGAATATGTGAGACATTAGAACACATCTTCCTCCAATGCTCAGGGGCTGTGCTAATGTGGCGATGGTAGGACCTCATTTGGTCACAACTAGGAACCGAGGAGGAATGGCCGTGGAATTGGGAGACAATACTGTTAGGTGAGTGGCATAGGCCACAAGCATCCCGCTATGCCAATAACCTCTTTTCCATGGCCAGAAAGGCGGTGGTGTGGGCGCTATGGTCAAGAAGGTGTATATTCGACCAGGAAGGGGCCAGAATGGGAGAAGGGGAAGTGGCTGACATTGTCAGGCAATTTATTGAAACAGAAATAAGGCTACAACCTCACACAGAAAGCAAATATTATCAAGGAAATACAAACCTTCTGCGCAGATTGGCTTGGGGGGGGACAGGCGCGGCATGATGGCACAGGTCAAATGGCCTGGGGAGAAGGGGGATGAGGGGGGAGGTGGCGGCCTTACCAAGGACTACAAACTCAGGTTCAAGTTTTGGCTGCAGATCGACCCCAACATTCCGATGAAGAGTCCCGAGTAGTTTCCAGATATGTTTCCCCCGACAGGCACTGCAATAGTAGAAGTACAATGGTTTGGTCAGGAGTAGAAACGGGTAAAGTGTGACTAGAATGCCAGGGGGGTGGAGATAGTTGGGTAGGAAAGGAACCAGTGTGTAGTAGCAGATATCTGGCGCCTGACACAGGGTGAAGAGGTTCTTTCCCCTTCTCCATCTACTTGCTCAGTCAATTCTCTAGCTCCTAGAGTACCCAAGTCCGGCGGCCATCTCTCAGGTCCTTTTTCGGACAATTTTCCATATTCATTCTGTATTTGGGATGCTGGACCCGTTTTCCAGCAGGTGATGCTGCCCACCAATAGATGGAGACTCTCCCCAGGTGCTAGTGGCGTCTGCTCTTACCAGCACCACTAGCACTGAAGGGGGTTGTTTAAAAAAAAAAAAAAAAGAAACAAAAAAAAAAGGAACTCTTGTGGGTGTAGGAAGAGGAGGCCGGGAGGCCTGAACCATTGAGATAATAAGGGCGGTTGTGCTATGGGCAATATGGTGTTGCAGCGACAGGTGGGGGACTGTCTACTCCTCGATGGCACTGCCAGAGACATGGGGGTACCTCTGAGGGTTATAGAACCAGTGGCGGTACAAAAGAATAACAATAGTGCAAGCCTACCGGGGCTGAGCAGGGGGTAGGAGTCTCTGCTTAGCCCCGGTACCTGCAATCGCTGTCTGGTCAGGTCACCCCGCCAAGATGGCAATGGGTCATGGTCCTGGGTGGTTAACACTAAGGTTGGACAGGGGGGTAGGGGGTGCGCCAGGGCACAAAGATGAGAGGAGGGGTGGGTGGGGTTGTCAGAGGGGTTTCATCTGGACAACCGAGTGGCCGAGGACTGTGGGTGACTGCCATCTGTCTAGTATCCCACCTCTACAACAACCTGGGCTTTTCAAAAAAAAAAAGGAAAAAAAAACAATAGTGAAAAACCTGAAACAACATAGAACGACTACACATAGCAGTCAAAATATTTCTGGCAGCTGGTAGGTGGGAACGAGACGTATGGCACATGTTTGGTGTGTATTTTTCGAACCTTTATGGTTTTGAGGGTCATCCGAACCGCACCATATGGGGTTCTCGGGAAGGGTTTGACTGATTAGTCGCTGCCTTAGGGGGGGGGGGCATTAGATACTGCCCGTGATATCTGGAGTATTGGGACCCCGGAACTGGGGGACACGTGGGATCTATCTAGGGCCTGTGGTATAGTAGTTCATGCCAAGCGTCGGAAGTACCTGTATGACGAGGCTTGTTCGACTATACTTCAACAGTGAGCTGAGTAGGGTAGGGGGTCCTGTTTAACTATGGTCTCACCCCGCCACCGTGCCTGGGTGGTTGGGTGATGGCCCTTGTACTAAGGCACAACTGGGGAGGTGAAGGGCGCGCTGGGGAGAGGAAAGGGAGGGAGGAGGTCTTATAAGGTGGACCAAAGACCAATCCAGTCGGCTGCCTACTGAAAGGTGACTGTCATATGTCTAGAATCCAACCTCTACAACAACCTGGGATTCTCGAAAAAAAAAAAAAAAAAAAGCCTCAGTTGATGATAAGCTCAGACCCGTACCGCGCGGCTTCCCGTATCCCTAAGGAAAAATCCCCTGGAAGCCCAGAGGCACGGATGCGGACAAACAGGGGTTTTTCTTTCTTTTTGTTTTTGTTTTCTTTTCGAAACGGCTTTTTGATTTTGTTTGGTTAATAACTCGTGCGCGGGCGAATAGCGGCCGCGGTATGAAAACCAAGAAACGGGGGCGGTTGGGACTTTTTGAATTTTTGCGCGCGCACGCCTAAGCTCCGATTTCTTGGCGCGTCTCGCATCCCCGTTTCTTGCTTTGCATCCCCACGCCATCTTCCCTTCTTGCTGCGCGCATTTTCCCCATGCTGGACTCTTCGTCTTCCCCTCCGCCCAGCTCGATCCTTACCCCGCGAAGTGATTGGCCGCGTAGTTGGGATGCTCAGATCAATGTGGAGAGCGGGAAACCGCGCGCCACTTGAACGGACAGCCCAATCACGTAGGACCATGTCATCCCGCGGGTCGAACCCTCTAACTCCCCACCTCCCTCCTGTCCTGCTCATCTATAACCTGCGCTGCCCGCACCTCGCGCTGACAACCCGCCGCCTCCCACGCTATAAATTCGCGCAACCCTCTCCTCTCTCTCTCTTTGATCTCGGCTGCAATGTTGCGCGAGCTATGCGCGAAGTCCGCGGCGCCGAACAGGCTTGACGAGCCCAAGGACGGGCGGAGTGACGACGCAGGGTGGGCCCGCGGTAGTCTCGGGGCGAGGCAGTCGGAGGGACTGAGCATCGGTGGGGATTGGACGCCGGCCGCGGCAGGGCCTTGTGGCTATGGTGGTCGGTGGTCTTGGGGAGTTTTGAAGGCTGCGCCTGGGGGCAGCAGTTAATTGAAATTTTTGTGTACAAGAAGGACTCACTTTTATCTCCATCGCTGCTTTGTCCATGCATGTTGTGTGTGTGAGGCCCCGAGTCATGGGGAGCTTGTTGTGCGCATGAGTGATGTCAAAGGTCTATGGATGATTGGATGTCCTGTCAAGAGTTGTTGATTGCATGTATGTATGTGCGCATGTACTTATCCGGTTGGGGACGGAGGAACAGAACTGGTGAACCGTTTGCTTAGGAGTATGAGTGTGTTAATCCCGTTGTTCCCCTCCCTTCCGCGGCCCTTTTTGGACTGATAGCCATCGCTTTTGAACTTCTCTTCCCCGTACCGGCGACGTCAACCGCCTGCGTCTGCGCGCGCGGTCGACGCCCCCGCAAGGGGAAGAGAGCTTAGATTTCGCCATCTTCCTCCGACGCACTAACTTTGAGAGGGAAGGTTGCGTCGAGTATTGTATGGACTCGATGTTGGTTCGGATGACCGGGAGCGCGGGATCTTGCCCGTGTTTATCGCCTACCTCCGATTGTCTCATCTCGCTCCCGACCTTCCCCATCATAGATGACGACAGCGTCTACTGCGATGTGGACGTGCGGCACGCGCTGAGGCGAACGGAGCAAGTGTGTTGGCGGGACCCGCCTCGGGCTTGCGATATAAGGGGGAACGGGTTTGTCTTGATTGATCGTTTTGATTCTCCGACTCTAATCTTGCCTTATACAGGTTTAACGGTGTTGCCCTGGTCGGCCGCTCCCGCCGCGTGGCGTCCGCAGTTTGATTTCCGCTGGTATCGCCAGGGGGACTCGTGTTCTTGGCGACGCTTGGTCCTGGGTTACGAGGGAGCGGCACGTTTCCCCGAGCTCTCCCGTAATGCGGGGGCGCTGCCCGCGCAATTTCGAATTCGGATGCCGACGAGCCCTCCCGCCGTTTCCCCCTCTCAGAAAATTCCGCGCGGACTCCGTGAGTCCGGCGACGAGGCCTGAAGGCTTCGAACCCACCACCTATCCTCCAAACCCATGACGGCTGGAGTTTCTGTCTCCCACCGCCATGAACCTCTCCCCTTGATGGCTTTTTCCGTCCTGATGCACGACGGCCGTTCATTTTTGCGGAGATTCTTCTGATTTTATCGTTCCGAAGTGACCTGAACCCCACGGGACTTCGCGACAACAGTTCGACTCTGGGGTAACCTCTGGCACGAAACGAGAGCCTCCCGTTCCGTCCGGGAGACTCAACCCCTACGGCCAAAAATCCTCGGCCACGCCCCGCCCAAAACTCTGATCGGCGACCCAGTACGGGAAGCTGCGAGGGGGCGTGAGGTTGCGTATCACATGCTGCCTTCCTAGGCAACGAGCCTGCAACCGCGTCTTTTCAAATTGGCCTGCTGCTTTCGCTACTGGACCCGGCCTGAAGCCAAGTGCTATTACTGCGTATACTGGTAAGAGCACTACTAAGGTTCATATGACATGGTGGTTTAATCCACCCCTACCTCCAAGCCTCTTTGTGGCGAGAGGGAGTAGAACTGCGCGCTAAGCTTTGCCAAAGAGCGAGCACAACCTTTTTTCTTTTGTTTTGGCTGGCGCCACCAGCCATTTTGGTCCAGTGGCGCCCGGCCTCCTAAGAATGCTGTATAGGTCATACTCATGACTTAGCCTTCGCCTCTGAAAGGCAGTGGTGACTTTAAAAAAAAAAAAAAAAAAAAAAAAAAAAAAAAGATAAAGGAAGAAAATGAAGGAAGTCCCTTCACACCTCTGCAGCATGAAGGAATCTCTTCACTGAACTTTCCACCAATCTTGCCCATTGTACGCAACAGCAATATAGCAGAATGATCCCTGGGCTTCGTCCAAGGCCAAGGATGCTCACAGCTATCCTTTTTTTTTTCTTTAAAAAAAAAAAAATAATAAGCCCAGGTTGTTGTAGAGGCTGGATTACAGACATATGAGAGTCACCTTCGGCACTCTGCCATGTGGTAGAGGCCCCCTAATCCTATAGGACTCCCTCCCAACCTACCTCTTGCGTAATTTCTCCTGGCGCACTCCTACTCCCACTATCCCACCTCAGTGTCTCCCACTCAGGGTCGTCACCCTCCAGCCTGGGGGTGACCTGACTGAACCGTGGTTGTAGGTACCAGGGCTAAGCCGAGTCCCACACACCCCACTCAGCCCTGATCGAAGCATATTTGTGCGAGCCCTGTTGCCCACGTACTTCAGGTGCTAGGTACAAACGTTTCACTACAAGTCCCATATTAGGTGGACCTATTTTGCGTTCCTGTCCTTGTGTACACAGCTGTTGTTACTGTTGTTTGTTGTTAGGTTGTTCGGTGTGCACACTGTTGTCATTACTACTTCTTTTTTTTTTTTTT
>BFEA01000199.1:2331201-2348866 GCA_003427395.1 Chara braunii | reverse complement strand
GGTAGGGAGCCGACGAAATTTCCTCTTTCCACAGGTAATGTGTGGCCAGATGCTTAATAAGTTGTTGCGTCGAGGTATCGAGCTGAAAGATTGCTCTTTGATACCATATTGTTGAAAAGACCGCATTATTGAGCACCAAGGATCGCCCATAGAGACTGACGCCTTTATGGGTGGTCCAAGGGGCCAAGGCTGATCTAACCGCCGCCACAGACAAAGAGGCATCAGTCATCAGTTGAGGGGCAAACGAAATGCGGTGTCCCAGAAGTCTTTCGGGTTGAACCGGAGTGACCACCCTTATTCCCCAGTGTTCGGGGGGGTCTGCTCCAGGCGGAATAAGCAAGGACGATTTATCCCAGTTCACCCTCGACTGGGATACGTGGCAAAATAATGCTATCGTGTCTCTGAGCGCCACGGAGTCCTCTGCGAACGCCTCAGTTTTCAGACGATCTCCGGACTGCAGAAGCAGACCTGGGATTTGGGGATTTGCACGAATCATTGAGTGCATGATTTCCACATACAGGAGATAAAGGTAGGGGGCCACCGGGCACCCTTGCCTCACCGATCTATTCAGTGCAATAGGGGCCGAAAGTTTGTCATTTACCGATAATTTGGACTCTGAGCCAATGTGCAACGCGTGGATTACATTTCTAAATCTCTGCCCAAAGCCATATGTTGTAAGGGTTGCCTGAAGAAATTCCCAGCCAACCCTGTCATAGGCCTTCTCCAGGTCAATCAGCAGCACCGCAATTTGGTCATGTCCCTGTCTCACTATCTCTATTATCTGTTCCACCGTCATCACATTAAAAAGTATTTGACGGTCTTTAAGGAAAGCAGTTTGAGTTAAATGAATCAATACCGGCAAAACAGTTTGCAGTATGAGCGCAAGAATTTTAGAGACCAGTTCATACAGCACTGGCATAAGAGTGATCGGGCGCCAATTTAGTATGTCCGCCCGATCCCCTTTTTTGTAAATAAATGTTATTATTCCTGCAAGCATATCAATTGGGGGCGAAGCCCCCAAAAAGATAGCTTGCACTGAAGTTGTTAATGCAGGTAGTAGTCGTAGTGAATTTTGTCKGAAAAATAGGAGCGGGAGCCCATCTTGACCCGGCACCTTGTGCAGCGGCAACGAGGTAAGAGCCATCCTGATCTCCTCCATCGTGGGTGGCTCTTCCAGTCGCTGCACATCTGTCTGAGTCAAGGATGTTCCCACCGTTGACCAGACGGAGTCGTGAAACTCCGTCAGCAGTTGYTGYTCTGTGTGTTGAGCCTGAGATGCMAACARCTGCTCGTAAAACAAGGCAACATTTTGAATGATGTCTGTTGTTGTTATTGCTGGTTGGCGGGTGTCGTCCCAAGGGTGTTTCATTGTGAGCATCGGCGAAGATGCCATTTGAAGACGATGTCCCTTGAAAAAAGCCGCGTTCATCTTGTCACCTTTGGCCAACCAGGAAACCTTGTTACGGTGTGCAGCCTCCCTCAGCGCCGGCAGTCCCACCAAAACTGTGCGCTGACGGAGTTCGTCCATTGCTCGCATAAGATCCAGCTCATTGGCCGGTTGTTGGCAGGCCCTGGCAATTATATCGGCCATTTCATGGTTGAGAGCCGCGATGTGAGAGCTCCGTGTAGCTCTCAGTAATTTTTGGATGAGCTTCCCCCGACGCAGCACCGTTATGAGTCCACCTATTAACCATTCCACCGGGTCTTGAAAGAGGTATCTGGCCGAGGCCCATTTTGACCAGAACTCCATCAAGAAGTCGGCAAAGTCTGGTGACAGTACAACCCATTCAGGTAGGGAGAGGCGATCATGTGCCATTCTTATTGTCGGTTTCTGATATATCTCCACAAGCAGCGGCAGATGATCAGAGCCGACCTGAGGCAAGACTGCACATCTGTTCAGACGTGCAAGGAGGGTCTCAGACATGAAGAACATGTCTATTCTACTTCTCGGCAGATATTGTTGGTGAGTCCCCCCCGTTGCGAACCAAGTATAGGACCGATCAACAGGGTGTAATGCGCGAAAGGCATCAGTGAAATCGTTCTTTTGCAGAAATTCAACCAGGCGGATGGCATCAGCAGAGAGGGGCGCTGGTCGGATGGAATCAAGGCCCGGGAGGATCGTTGTGTTCCAATCCCCTCCTAACACCAGATGTTGAACATCCGGTAGCACCCAGGGGAGGGAACGAAACAGATCAATCCTCCGGGGGCAGTGGGCGGGGGCGTATATATTAAAAACGGCCCACTGCTAGTCCTACCTCAAACCTGATCCAAGCCCAATGGCCGTTATGATCCCAATAATAGTTTGTAACTCGAAAGGGGAATGTTCTGGCCAACAAAATGGCCACCCCTCCCCTGGTGCCCTGAGAGGGGGCCCAAAATTGCTGGCCAGACCACCACCCCATATGTTCCGCTATGGCCCGGTCGTCCAACTTCGTTTCTTGCAGTAGAAGGATCTGAATCCCTCTATTCCTGACCAGGGTCTTAATGTAGGATCTTTTTACCGCCACTCGTCTAGACCCCAGTCCCCGAACGTTCCAAGTTGCTATTCTTATTTTATCCATCAAATTCTATGTTCATCGGTCCCACTATGTGCATTTCAGTTCCAGAAAGTGTTTGGAGAAAAGGCTTTTGTGCCAAGGCAAGTGGCCATCAACCTGATGAATCAACGCTGCAGTCCAGACATCGTGCACAACTGTCTCCACCAATGTCTGGCCTGCAGGGTTCTGTAGCAGTGTCAGCGGCAGCCATCTAATAGGAGTCAATGCCGGCTGCGCTCTTATTTCTGGGTTGACCACTGCATCGATCAGAGGGAAAAAAATTAGATCCTTCCTTCCCTGATTTGTAGTCGGAGTGAGACGCACCCACTCTACCTCAGGAAAAAAATGGATCTTGAAAGCTGGAGATAGCCACTTGGCGACCTCTCGCATCACCACTTCCGGCTTCGGATCCTGAAAGACTTGGAAATGCGGTATTCTGAGCTTGTCCCCTTCACCCATGACGGCTAGGAGGTTAAGCAAGCCATCTTCAGCTAAGAATATGAGAGGTACCACTATGCAGGGGTGGCCTTCGGCCATTGCTTTCAATATGTCCGTGGGAAAAACCGAGGCTCGTTGGTGAGATCGAGGATCAAGATCCTGAGGCTTATAGCCAACAGCAGCGAGATCGTCGTCTACCACATCAGCCCAGCTTTCTTTAACCCGTTTGTCTCGTTGCTGATCGACCGTACGTTTCCCGTCGGTCTTTGACCGGCCGTATGGCTGTAAACCCAATTTGGGCCCAGAGGCCAGAGCTTTCCTACTTTGCAGCGGGCGAGTGTCTTTGTGTATTGACATTTCAATCTCTGGACCCGGACGGGTGTCATTGTTACCGTCGTCGTTGCCGTCGTCGTCAGTAGCGTCCCCATAGATCTCCTCATCTTGCGGTTGATTCTGTTGTATTGGAATCACTGCAACTGTCCCGTCTGTTGGTGTGACATTAAGTCCATCCCCGTCACCTCCCCTGGTCCCCACCACCTCAGAAGGTCCATCAGCTGTTCCTTCCGTGGGGGGGGTTCCCTGAGGACGATCGCAGGGTGGTGGCAATCCGGTGCCTGATCCTGACGGTTGAGGTCTACTTTTTGCTTTCACTCTGCTGCGGGGCCTAAACAATTTTATTATTTTTTGAAACTTTTTTAATGCGTTTTGTATTCTGTGAAGTACACATCTGTAAATTTTCAGGGCATTTGGCTGTGCCAAAAAAATAAATAAATAAAAAAAAAAATCGCCAAAGATGGCAGTGTTGAAAACGTGCTCGCTCACTCACTAATTTTAATTCTCTTTTCATTTCTTCTTATTTTTATTATTAGTTTGATTTTCTTTATTTTATTTTTATTTCAAATTTGGTAAGGAATTTGGATGTAATGCTCAGGCAAATGTTTTATATTTTATTTTTCTTCACAACATATTGTTTTTTCAGATTTTTCTGATTTTGTTTTTGTTTTTTGGTCCGTGTTCAGCCCGAACGGCCAAACGCATCCCCAACCGGTCCTGTACATTCGGGCGTTCGGGATCGGGCGTACAGCCTGTCCCAAACGCCGGTTACCCTATATATATTTATATCTATATATTTGATTTCCCAACCGGCTTCAACTTATTATAGGAAGTGATATGAACATCTCCCCCTGGGAATTAAAAGACTAATAAAAAACTTTGAAAAAAATCAACAAAAATGTCAAAATTTCATTTAACACCACGCTGGCTTGCTTAGCCTTGCAGACTCTGCCACCTTTTTTTTTTTTTTTTGTGCAGACTCTGCCAACTTTCTCTTACGCCTGCAACCGTTTCCCAAACGGCAGAAACAAATTCAAAAGTCTGAAAATTTGGAAATTTTAAATTCCCACAATTTTCTGTAACATTTTAGTATTTTACCCAAGAAACCATGATTCCACAAATCTTAGCAATTTTCCCAAAGAAAAAGTGAGAAAAGGGGGAAAAAACAAAGTTTAAAAAACTTCAAAAAAAGACAGAATTTCTCTGCTTGTTCTGATCTATGGAGCACGGTGTGGGACAGTGTGGGACAGTGTGGGACAGTGTGGGACACCATGTGGGACACCGTGTGGCACTTGTGGGAGGCAGAAAATGGAACGTCAAAATGGGACGCAGAAAATGGGACATGTGGAACAAACAGGTGAGAAATATCATTAAAAAAAAAAAAAATAGACGAAAACGAACAGAATTTAAAGCAGATGAAATGTGAATTCTGCAAGAATCATTACCCCTCCCGCCCCCGCCTCCCCCCAAAAAAAAGAAAAAAAAAGAAAAAAAAGAAAAAAAAAAAGAAAAAAAAAAAGAAAAGAAAAGGATGAATGAGAATGAATCTTCCATTAGAACATGGAAACATACATACACCCCATCATACTTTTCATTTGTGCATGTAGCGAGTGGTGAAGCGAGCCCAGGAACCGACCGGGCAGATGCCAATCCCAACTGTCAAAGAACTCGAACAGTCGGCAGCTTTAGCTTTCAGGACTTTATATTCTTTACAAGAATATATTTACAAAAACGTGAGATAGTCAGAAAAACGTTAAAAAAACGCACATTTAATTTCAAACTTCAAAGAGGAATTTGACCACATTTGACTCATTTGACGACGAATTTGACTCATTTGGCAAAAATGCAAAGCAAAGCATCCGACCACAAATTTGACTCATTTGACGAAGAATTTGACTCATTTGACACAATGTCTGGTCAAATTTGACGCCTTTTGCGATAATTCAAAATTGTGGCCAAATTTGACTCATTTTGTGGAGAAACCTGACCCCATCTGACCCCATTTGACCCCATTTCATAACCAAAGTTGACTCATTTCCTGAAGAATTTGACCACAATTTCCTGAAGATAAGGACTCGTTTTGTTGTGGAAACTTTGGCCAAATTTGAAAAGTGACCTATTTCTTGAGGTGTTCGATCGAATCATTCGAATTCGAGTCATTTGTTCTTGAGGTGTTTGACCATATAGGGTCCTTCCAGCTCATATCCGAGTTTGCGGTAGTAATGGCGTGTGCCCACACCAGAGATCACCGCCAATTTCGTAGAGCGATGCTCCCTCCATGCGATTCTCTCTGCCTCCTCCATGAGCAGCGTTCCGTATCCCTGCAAAACAAAGACACTTCCCCCGTCAGATATCGGCCATCAGATGTCAGATGCTATTCCCACCGTCAGATGTCCGACGGTATTCCCACCGTCAGATATCAGATGCTATTCCCACCGTCAGATGTCAGATCACATTCCCACCGTCAAATGTCAAATGATATTCTCAGATGTCAGATGTCAGATGTCAGATGTCAGATGATATTACCACTGCCAGAAGATATCCGGTGATAATCCTGCCGTCAGATGTCAGATGATATTCCCAGGCTGGAAAATCCAGACAAGTCAGACATGGCCCTGGACGGCTAGAACTCAGTTAGGCATCTTTGGTTTTGTAAACCCAGAGGAGGGGTCATGGTTATTAATCTTGTCTGCGACTATGTATCGTTCCAATTTTAAACTTTAACGAATGTTGGGAAAGAACGAGGATTTCTATTTTAGGCATCTTTCTTCAGCCTGGGATCAGTATGGTTAATTGTGGCCATGCCAAATTGAGATGGAGCCCAACATCTGAATTTGTTTCCCGAACCTGTGTTTTGGGTTTGGGGCGGAAGGAGGGGGGGGGGGGGGGGGGGGGGGGGGGGGGGGGGTGGAGGGTGGAGGGTGGAGGGTGGAGGGTGGAGGTGGAGGGGAGTGACAGGATGAAGGGGGGGGGTTAAAATGGGGACGGAAATCGTCAGAAGAGAGATTATTATTATTATCATTATTATTAATATTTGTAATATTTTTATTTTTATTGTTCTACTCTGTTTATTATTCTAGGTTACCAGGGGTCTGGTCCCACCTACAGCGTTGAGTTTTTCTGAACGCTGAGGCGTTTCTATCACGTGTGGCATGGTGGGATGGAGCTCTGCCGTTGATGTATTGCGAATCTAACGGTACCAAAATACAGGAGAATAACCTATTAGATTTAGTCATTTTGTAGAATTTTTCTTTGACGTGAAATCCGTTTTGTAGTATGCGTTGGCCCTTTTGATTTGGGCGGGAAGCCATTTTCCATTGAGAAAACTACCCTACCGAGGGTAGGGTACATTTCTCAACTGCGGTGCCTTTCCTTTTTTTTGGTTTTTTAGACCTCATTGCATCCTGAAACGGAGGAACTCTGACAGCTGTGTTTGGCTGTCTGGCATCGAACTTGTTTCCTTCTTTGGGCAATGAATGCATTTGGCCATCCACGTCGTCCCTGTCCATTTTACAAATGGTGACCTCCTGTCCCCTCACCACGGGGAGTATCCCTTTTTCACGGAGACGTTCACTCCGACTGTTCCAGACATGTTTCATTTCTCCGAGTTACGTTATAAAAAATAAGGAGAAAAGCTGTTTCTCGCGTTTTTTTCAGTTTTTTTTTTTTTTTCTTGTTTTGAATTTATTAATGTCGAAATGGCGTCACACCGTTAAGTTTTCTAACCTCAACAACGGTAGGTGGGACCAGACCCCAGGGCACGGGGTGGACACGTGCAGGGGTTAACCCAGCACTAAAAAAATGAAAAAAAAAACAAGACGCCCTCCCCCCGCCCTCCCCCCGTCAGTTTGCCCCTCTGCGAAGAAGAAGGTGAAGTGAAAAAAAAAAAAAAAAACGAGAAATAACTTCAAATAAGAAAAATAACAAAGATCATTCTTGGCCGGACTGCCAACCCCCAGAATAGACGGGCTCATGTTGTTTGGAGGGGAAAAAAAAAAAAAAAGAAGAAGACATGTAAGAAAAAAAAAATACATTTTCACATGAACAATAGCAACTGCACCTACCTGATGTTGCAGCTTGTCCTCCTCACGAGCATGCACAGGGACCGCTGTTCCGTAAACATGAAGCTCGCGAACAATGGAGCATCGTCCAAAAAGTTCGGGGCAAGTGACATTGCGTGCACACTTCCTCAATCGAAGGAGGCCAACAAGGATATCCTGCTTGGTGTCTTCATATGACAAGAATGTCTCCCATCCTCCGTTAGCCGTGTAGTCCCTTCTGACAAGCTCTACTTCTTCAGGCTTAATCTTGAAATGAATGTCCTGGAGGAACAGAGGAAGGGGGCGTGAGTAATTGTCATACTTGCAGCATAGGGAGCAGCAGCAGCTGCCGCCACAGTGCGGTAGCACGAGCAATAGCAGCAGCAGCAGCAGTAGCAGTAGCAGTAGCAGTAGCAGTAGCAGTAGCAGTAGCAGCAGCAGCAGCAGTAGCAGTAGCTCGAAAAACTAGTTTCTCTTTTTTTACCACATTGCCTACTTTAATACCTTTAATTCTTTTTTGTACTTCATATCAAACTGAGGACGAAGCTATGACTTTGTTCATGGGATATCTACTCTTCTTTTTTTTTTGCTATCCTATTCTTGTATAGCAGTTGGAGAAGAAGGAATAGCAGCAAGAGTAGGAGTAAGAATGGTAATAATAGGAATAGGAATAGGAATAGTAGTAGGAGCAGGACTAAGAGTAGTAGTAGTAGTAGGAGTAAGTAGTAGTAGTAGTAGGGGTAAGAATAGTAGCAATAGCAGTAGGGGTAAGAATAGTAGTAGTGGCAGTAATGAGTAGCAGCAGCAGTAGGAGAAGTAGTAGTAGCAGGAGCAGATGCAGTAGCAGTGCGAGTAGTAGTAGTATAGTAGGGGTAAGAATAGTAGCAATAGCAGTAGGGGTAAGAATAGTAGTAGTGGAAGTAGGGGTAAGAATAGTAGTGGTAGCAGTAATGAGTAGCAGCAGCAGTAGGAGAAGTAGTAGTAGCAGGAGCAGATGCAGTAGCAGTGGGAGTAGTAGTAGTAGTAGCAGGAGCAGGACTGACTTAACGTGAGTAAAATACTACCTTCAATTCCTTGTATATTAAATAGAAGTGGTAGCAGCAGCAGCAGCAGTAGGAGAAGCAGTAGCAGCAGGAGTAGGAGTAGGGGTAAGAATAGTAGCAGAAGGGGTAAGAATAGTGGCAGTAGGGGTAAGAATAGTAGCAGTAGGGAGCAGAATAGTAGCAGTAGGGGGCAGAATAGCAGTAGCAGTAGCAGTAGCAGTAGCAGTAGCAGCAGCAGGAGGAGAAGAAGTAACAGTAGGGATTTTCAAAATATTAAAAATAGTACAATACTAGGGATAATTTGCAAAATAGTAAAATACGCCCATAAGTTGAAATATATGCCAAAATGCCCCTAAAAGATGTGGGAAGAGCGGAATACCCCTCTGAAAACAAAAAACATTTTTTGCCTTGGCCAAAATACCCCATCTTCGCAAATATACCCCTACCGGGTACCGTCCAACTTTGCAAAATGCCCCCGTACTTCCCAACTTCTCCTAGGAAGTCGTTATTGCAAAAGGCCAAGGCCCAAACGGGGAGGTCCAGATTGCAAAGCTGCACACCCGCCACCTGACAGGGGTCACAACACAAACATTTTGGCCCAAAAGGGAATTCCGCTTTACCCACATCTTCCAGGGGCATTTTGGCATATACATGTCAACTTACACGCGTATTTTGCAAATTATCCCAACATGCTACTCTGAATGTTTGAAAAAAAAAAAAAAAAAAAAAGGATACCTGGATGCCTGCCTCTCGAGTGCGAACATCACGGCATTTCAGTCCAAGGTCCACCATTCTCGCAAGAGAGAGCTCCCTTAGATTGCCTTTCTCAACTCCGGAGGTTACCAGTGGCATGGGGATATCCCTCTGTATCCGGTAGACTCGCGTCCATGGCGGAACCAGAGACAAAACGCGGGCCACGAGATCAACCAACTGATCTGGGGGATAGTTCCGATACCTGCAAAGTAACATAAACAGAATTGCCGCAGAAGCCGCAGAAGCCGCAGAACAAACACATTACAAATATTGTCACATATCTATGGAGTATGAACTAAAAGAGAGCACACTTTGCGAGAAAAAAAATAAAATGGCAAAAAAAGAAAAGGCAGACATGAAGAGCACACTGAAACCATTCATTGTTCTCGTTCTTTTTTTTCCTCCTCCTTTACCGTGCCTCTCGCGTACAAGGCTCGCCACGTTGACGAAGTTGAGTGTGAGCTGCCCGCGTCCCCCTGTGTGCTATAACGGCCCAGTTGTAAGCTGTGCGAAAGAGGTAAAGGGGGAGGGGATAACATCATAACATAGAAGAGAGAGATGGACAGAAGAGAAAAGTCACAAAAGTCACAAAACAAAGAACGACAAAGGGAAAGTAAGGGAAAGTACAGACTGCGGAACGAAGATGAAGGCAAAGGCGAGGATAAGAAAAGGCTCAAGGATCAGTCTGTCCTTGACGACAGAGAGGACATAACATACATTGTAAGGATGAGGTGGATGAACACATGGAAGACATTGCTGAGCAATCTCAGTACAGCAATTACCACAACAGCTGGCATTGAGCATGCCCACCATACACCCCCGGCAAATGGCATGTCGATTGCGGGCCAAAATGAAGGAAGAATGGTCACCACAAAAGACCATGCATTCAGTACAGCGCCCATGGCCGCAAAATGGACATACAGTGTCTGGATGCCGGGGGTGCCGGCAGTCGGAAACGGAGGGACAGTCCTCTACACACATGGATGTAAGAAATCAGCCGGGTGTAACAGTCCTCTACACACAGTGCCGGCAGTCGGAAACGGAGGGACAGTCCTCTACACACATGTCATTGTCGTGATTGCGACAGAGACAAAGGCGGCTACAGCCGGGTGTAACAGTGTTTGCAGCTGTGCAAAGGAGAAGGTCACAGCGCGTTGGTACATTTTTTTGTCCTGCTGCAGCACGGGGCCAGCGGAATGATCTTCGACATACAAGAGATTGCAGACAGTTTGGTGTGGCAAGAAAACAGCATCATTATGTAAGAAATCAGTAACATCAGTCTTTTTTTTTTTTTTTTTTTTTTNTTGGTGCAATGTTGCTTTCTGGACACTGAGATACTATCTGGCTTTCAATGTGATTGTGCATTGTGGATATTGTCATCTCGCTGTTGCTCATTTTCCTTGCATTGTGTTCGGGTGGTGTCGCGACATGTTTTAGGTGCCAAAATCATTTGCAGATATTTTTTTTTTTTTTTTTTTTTTACGTGGTCCGATGGACCACGGATTAGATATTAAACTGATCAGAACAGAATCAACAGATACTACACTTGATCTTAGCCAAAAGGCCGAGAAAGGTATTAAACTGATCAGTAACATCAGTCATGGCATGGACCATGATGCAATTGTCCCACAGCTCCCCATGGTCAGAGGCATGTGCGATGGCCATGCAATGGCCAGGTCCATGCACAATGCAGGCAGAGGTGTGGGATGGACGAGGATTAAACCACTGACCTGCTTCAGCATTGCGTAGTTCAAGTTTGACTCATTGCTACTTGCAGGACAGCAATGGTAAAGCCTCTTTCCCTGGCACAAGTGGTTTAACGGGGACCACCACTTTCAGCTCCTGAGTCCTGACTAATGGGTACAAAACTGAAATTAGGTAGGTGGGGAAGATCAGCATCAACCTACAGAGCAATTGCAAGGAACTCTGATGGTGTATAAATGGGCAGTGGAGAATGTGAAGACAGATATTAGTTGCAGTCAGACCACGGAGATTGGCGGGAATCTCGGGCTGGTGTGCCGGATGCTGCCCAACAATTTGCAGATCACCCAGATGGTGTTGCAAGGCCAAAATGTCTTGGGTTGTTTGCTGGTCAGCCATTTGCAGATCACCCATGTGATCTGCGTGTTGTGGCGCACAAATTTGTGGTTCATCCAAATGATATCGGTCAGTAAATTGTGGATCCCCCATGTGGTCTACGCCTTGTGGGCATAACTGATATCTGGGCAAATCATGTTCCAATCCCTCGGCATTTGGGGCTGCATCGTGAGTAGGGACTGCCATTGGAATCATGAGTATACCATGGGCAGGGGACCACATCCTGTTGTGCAGATGAGTTGTGAATATCTATAAACGCTAGAGGGCATAAAAGATGGTGTCGTGGCTGCCTGCAGGCAGCCGGACTGTTCGCAGGAGGCATAGGAGCGGATATTGTCGCTCGGAACAAAGGAACCGCAACAACCTGTGGAGCAGGCACAGAGAGAATTGGAGCAGACAAAGAAACAGGTTGCTGATCCCCGGACAAGTGACAATGCAGCTCATGCCGTCGATAATACACAATAAGAGTAGTGGTGCTGCAAACTAAAGATGAACATGTCTCTGGCAAGAAAGGTGCAACAATGGGAACAACGGGAACCGGAGAATCTGTTCGCGAGCGTGGAGGAGATGGGGGAGGTGAGGAGGAACGCAGCCGTCTACGGCCAACACAGAAAGAGATGAAAGGGGGGTGGATTGGGCAAGATTTATAAACAAAGGGCGTGAGTGTCGGAGAGGCTGTGATGTTCTTTGCAATGGAGCTGCAGCAAAGGAAGCTATAGCTGCAAAAGGTACAGTACAGGGAATTCCAGCTATGGAAACTGCTGTCGATGATGCAGGGACCGTCGCAACATGCGTCGGAAACCCTGAGGGAGACATGTCACGTGCATAGGATAGTGGTGTGGACGGAAGCGCGAGTAGTAGGTTCACCCCTTAGCAAGGGTCGGTGGGAAATGCCCATGAGAAAGCATGCCATGAGAAAATGGTCTTGCCACAGTTCGAAACTCCCGCCAATTGTTACAGATTTGTTCAAATATGGTCAATTGCCCACTGAACACACCAGCCGGTTGATGGGAAGGGATGTCGGAGGTCGCACTTGTATAACGAATGACAGGGAAGTCCCAAGCAACAACTTTACCAAAGACGCTCATGCGAAGCGAGCCATCAGAACGGACCCATAGATGGACACCTAAAATGGTACACAAGCCATTTGTCGCTGTAGTTTCCTACCACTCAAGCCCATAATGCTCTGGTGGAGGAGGTAAGCGCCCCCATGAAAGAACATCACCAATGAGACGATAAGTGAAGGAATATTGTTGAGCAGCTTGAAGATTATGCTAAGGAATGTCATCAACAAAGCGCGCTTTATCCCAATACGGCTTCAGATTAGAAATTTATGGGCCAGCACTCTTTTCCATTGGAAGAGCGATAATTTCTTTCCGAAGCGTGCCATCTCTAGTGTTGTGTTGCACGGCGTACACGTACGCAGGCCCCGCGCACACGCGTACACGTATGCACGTGTGCGCACGTACCGCGTACGTGTGCGCGCGTACATCAAAATGAGCCCTGCGTACGTGGTTGCAGGAGCCCTTTTCCGGGCCGTTTTTTGGCCCAGTCGGGGTTGGGGGTTACAATGGAGTGTGGGTGAGTGCAATACAAGCCGAGCTGCAAGGCGGGGCAGGGGGAAGACGGGCCCGATGTGAATTTTGAATTTGTGGCGGGACAGTCTACCCCCCCCCCCTGCCTTGCAGCCCAACCCTGCTCAGTCTCTCAGTCAAGCTGTGTCGTGGGCAATTTGTTTGTCTGTTTGTCTGTCACTCTGGTGGTCTCTGTGTGTGTGTGTGTCTGTCTGCAAGGGCCTGTCACGTGTACCTGTCTGTCTGTCTGTCACTCTGTCACCCTGTCCATGTGCCACGTCATTCTGTCACCCTGTCCATATGCGTGTCTGTCGGTCTGTCCATCTGTGTGTAGGCAGTTGTTTGTCGACCTGTTTGTCAGGTTTTAGGTAGTTGTTTGTCGGGCTGTGTGTGTAATACTGTGTATGTGTGTGTATGTGTGTGTAAAAGTCTGAAGACTCTGAAATTGTGAATACATGTGTGTTCCCCCCCCCGAGGGAAGGGCCTGGCACAACAGATATATATTTAAAAAAAAAAAAAAAAACAGGTACGCGTACGCGGGTTTCTGGTCACGTACAGCGTGCAACACAGCTCTAGTGTACAAAAAAATGTTTTGTACAACAAAAGTGAAGATGTTGGAGAATCTAAGAAATAGAAAGGGTGTCCGGGCCTCAATCAGTTGTACATTAGCCACAACGAGGCTCTCGAATAACGATGTTCAGGGCATTGCAGCGTGAATGCGTGCGAGCACTCCGAAGGGCATAAACATGCGCTTCATCAACAACTTTTGCTACATTGTGAGGAAGGTTGGTGTACATTGTGGTAAGATCGATAGTGCGAGGAGAGAGGCCACAAAGAGACGATGCACTGTTTTTCAAGCCAGTCGCCCCTTCATCGACACTCTGCAGGATCCAGCACCATCTGCCTTGTTTCTTTGCCTTGCTGCTTCTTGGCTTGTTGTGTGTGGTGTGTGTTGAGTTGGACACTACAGCCTTGCAGAGGTGGGGTGGATATCACTACCGACCGGTATGGTTCCACTCTTGAACACCATGTCCCGGTTGTAGTGGTTAAGATAGCCGGCTCTTGAGGCTGAGGTCGTCGGTTTGAATCCGCACTTGCACGGTGGAGGACGTCGGGCTCATGCTGGGATTAGTAGTGCCATCCTGTAACCTCAGCTGTTGGGGAGCTAGATGTGCGGATTCACTTAGCTGCTGTTGTTGTCCTTTCCGTTGCTGCCCAGAGTTGTTTGTCTGCCCACCCACCTCCACCGTGCCCTCCAGCCTACGTTCCTTGCTGCTGCTTGACCGCTCAATCCTGCTCCTTGGCTTGCTCCCTTTTCCTTTGATGCCTACTTCTGTTCGTCTGCGCACCTACCTGCCTCCCCCATGCCCTCCACCTTATGCTCTTCCCTGTTGCTTGTCATCCAATCCCGTCCTTGTTGCTTCTTGACGCTTGCCTTGTCACTTCTTTTTGCCTTGCTGTTTTGACCGTGCTGTCGTTTGGCTTGGTCTTTGCCTTATGGCTCTGTTTGCTCCATGACCTTTCAATTTTCAAAGCTGGACATTATGTGCATTCTTTTTATGGGCATGCCTGGCTGCAGGCTCCTTTTCATGTGTTGTTTATAAGCACACCTGTTGACGCAACATGTCGCGGCACGGTCGCGGAAACCACGTACTGCATAAACACACATACTTGCACACACATGCAAACAAAGAAAAAGGATTGGATTGACCATGCCGCTGATGATGCCGGCTGATTATGATCGGAAGAGGAAAGCGTTTGAAAAAACTTGCAAGTATGAGAGGAGGGAAAAGCGGCAAAAAAAAAAAAGCATCAGGAAAACTCACTTGCCAGTCTTCCACAACTCATACAATCCAGTTCCACGAATGACAAGCGTCGGATATATTTTGAGCCCATCTGCTCGGAATGCAGGGCTTTCGAAAAACTCCCGAAAGCTCTCAATGTCTCTCTCCATACCAACATTTGGCAAATCCGGCATCATATGCGCAACAACCTGCAATGTCCCAATCCAAGGACAAAACAGCCGCCAACACACACACACACACACACACACACACACACACACACAACTTACACCTCCCATCCCCCACCCCCCTTCCCTCAAAACACCTTCCCCTCCCCCTCCCCCCTCCACACAGACACGCACACAAAAAAAAAATAATACAAAAAAAAATTGCTGGGTCAGCAATCCCCTAAAAGCACACTCAGTTAGTCAAATGCAGGCAGTAACTTGACACACAATTCAACTGCTGGCAGTGAAGTCCATAAGGCCCGAGGCCCTGAATGGCCTCCCTGCTCTTCCCCATTATAGCCTTCCCCTTTTAAATTTTGCTTTCCCCCCAGTGTAGCCTCCCCCCTTCACCCCCATATATAGCCTCCCACTGGATTTATGCATGACTAACTACAGCACTTGAATGGCTAAAGATTGGGGAAGGGCATGGTGGGGGGAGGGAGAAGGGGGACGGAGGAAGGGGGAAGGAGGAAGGGGGAGCGAGGAACTTGAAAGGATTTCACCGCTGTCAGACTAGTCCCAGTCCCAAGTCCCAGTTCCAGCCCCAGTCTTAGACCCATATTCTCATGCCCCACGTAGGTTAGCGTCAGTAGGCCAACATAGGAAGATTCCGGTAGGTACCGGAGACTTACGGAAAGTCCGTAGAAGTCGGTGGGCCCTTTTGGCGGTCAGTCCAGTCAGCAACAAATTTCCAGGAAAGTCCACAAGCTTCCGGAAGCGACAAACAAAGAAAACGGGTACTGGCCCATAACTCCTAGAGGAACTCCGGAAGGCAAATTGTTGGGCACAAACGTGCAGATGTTGAAGTCGTCGACGCATATTCATTTGTGTGACCACGCGGAAGCGCTGCTGTGCTATTTTGGGATTCGATCTTCTCCACTGCAGAGAGGAAGTCGTTGACAGCGCTGGGCGCCAAGTAGACATAGCTAGGTTGAGGGTGCGAGGGAGGGAGAAACAGTGCCCGGTATTCAGAGATGCATGAGGCCTCAGGGAGACAGAAGAGCGAGGACAAAGGGAGAGAGACCATACCTGAGAGAGCTTGCCTGGCAGCCATCGCTGCCCATCTTGTGCAGAGACAATATTGCAAAATTGAGTTGATTGGCCGAGGCTATCTTTGCGAAATTGAGTTCCATCAACTTCCATCTCACATGTGCTGTGGGGTGAGCATGGTGCGATAGCGTCGTGCATGGTTGATCTCAAAGACTCTAACCATACTGTTTGCTTTGTCATTTTTTTAATTAAGACTCAGGAGACACTGTACTGTCAGTCTATAAAGACAGGCTAGTGTCGTCACCCAAATAGAACGCCCGGTCATTATAGCTGCATTTGGCCCAACTTTCAGTCCAGATGCAGCAATACTGACCGGGCGTTCTATTCGGGTGAAGACGGTAGCACGACCAGGCTCAGGAGAACTGCAGCTCAAATTCAAAGTTTGAAGTCCAGAGAAACAACTACTCTCAAATATCAAAAGAGAGAAACACTGATCGGTCCAACTTAAAAATATCAAAAGAGCGAAACACCGATCAGTCCATTTTGTCATTTTGAAAAAGCTCAACCTTTGTAAAGTCCATAACCTTGCACTTGAGAGTAGGTTTAAGCCCGGTCTCGAAGTTTCTGAAGCTAAAAACTTTAAAAAGCTTAAAAGATAAACCTTAAAAGTTAAGCCTGAAATAGAATAGAACACACACACACACACAGAAAAAAGATGTTACCCCTATACAATCATGGACATGATAAGGTTAGGAGAACTTAGGACTGTCAGAGCCCCCTTTGGGGCTACCACCCTTTTCTAAACCACCAGTACATCTGGCGAGTAGTCACAAATGAGCCTCTCCAAAAAAAATTCGGGTACTCGGGACAGGACCCGCCTGGGGGGGGGGGGGAAGGGGCGGATTTTTCTTTTTTTTTCTGTTCACTGTTGCACCTGGTCCCACCCCAAGTCACAGTACAATTCTTTTTTCCCACCCGGCCTTCGGAGGCTCTGTCCCAAGCCTCCGGAATTTTAGGAGGGGCTCAATCGCAATTCTCAACTTGGCTGGGGCCATTTACTGGTGGTTTACGACGAAACAAACTCGAATAGAACACAGACAAGGGTTGCATACACACACCTTGAAGCCGGCGTCCTTGGAAAGGCAGAAACAGTCTGCAACAGCTGCGACCGTGTGTCCGCGGTTAGTATCACGTGCAACATCCTCGTACGTGCTCTGAACGCCAATCTCCAATCGCGTGCACCCATAGGACAGCATTTGTCGTAAATGAGGTCCAAGGCAATAATCTGGCCTCCTGCCACCCAGTAAAAGACAAAAAGTTATGAAAATGAGATCCATAGTAATGGGACTGAGTGTCGTCAGGAGGGGCAGAGATGGGACTGATGCCTGGACTGAGATGGGGACTGAGACTACGGTCTTCACCCAGACACAATGCACCCTGATCATGAATGTATACAAGCTATCTTTCCAGCCCGACACAGTCATAATGACGGTGCATTGTCTTGGGGGGGAAACAGTGGGACTGAGAGTGAGACTGAGAGTGGGACTGAAAGTGAGACTGAGAGTGGGACTGAGAGTGGGACTGAGAGTGGGACTGAGAGTGGCAAGCAACCTACCCGGAATGACAAAATGCCAGACACATGTTCAAAAAGAGAACAATATGAAAGAAACAGCACACTCCTAAATACAGGTGCCAACTTATAAATCAGGACTCGTTCCAATATAAAACAACAAGGGCATCACTATGATATGCCAGTATATGGGGGGGGGGAGAGAGAGAGAGAGAGAGAGAGAGAGAGAGAGAGAGAGAGAGAGAGAGAGAGAGAGAGAGAGAGAGAGAGAGAGAGAGA
>BFEA01000199.1:2316177-2327226 GCA_003427395.1 Chara braunii | reverse complement strand
GGGAGAGAGAGAGAGAGAGAGAGAGAGAGAGAGAGAGAGAGAGAGAGAGAGAGAGAGAGAGAGAGAGAGAGAGAGAGAGAGAGAGAGATGGCGGGAGTGCGGAGAGATGATGGCAGAAGGTGGGAGTGTTGATACCTCTCTCATTACTTTGCTTTGCAAACGTTATGTGAGCTCTGAGTGCTTTCGCGGATGTGAATTGGGAGTCAAATGGAGTCACATCGTTGCACTGCTATCAGAGCGAACTCCCGTTGCATTGGTGTAAGGAGGAAGAAGATTGGCGCTCAGTAAAGGCCAGCAGGTGTGGTCGGATTACCCCAGCTTAGGGGGAGACCCGGAAGAGTAAGGAGGGTGAAGGGCGAAGTGGAAGTGGCTAGGAGGGTTGAGCAAGGCCAGTGAGAAGGAAGACTCATCTGAAGATTTATGAAGCCTCATCCACTGTCAGCGAGTGGATGAGAAGTGCTCCTCAACCCTAAGCCTGCTCTTGCCCGCAATTTTTTTGTTATTTTCTGCATACTGTCAGTCTCTCCCTTGGATGCAAGCTGCTGGTCAAATATTCTGCTGACGTCAAATATTTTGCTGACGTCAATTCTTGTTGTCATCAATTAGGTATAGGGCGGGAACATTGGTGCATGAAATTAACTTGAGGCTATAAGTTGTTGAAGGAAAGGCTGCCCCCGGTTCTCAAGGAGTGGATAGGGTTTCATACCTGCCACGGGCTTGGAAGTCCTGTTGTCGCGCGCTTCGGCCCTCGCGCGAAAACGAGGGCCCTCCCGGCCATGTCACGCAGGACTTTACCTAAAACATTACTTTTAGAGACAACTCGGGGAACGACGCATAACCTTCCGCGAACCGCCGAGACGGACGCGATTGCTTCGCTCCTTCGCCGCTCTAGCCGGGTGCGCCAGCTATACATCCCATGGTCCCCTACGACAGGACAGGTTCCCGCGGGGCATAAGCTTGCATCCCTAAGGGGCTGTCATCACCCTTAGGGGCGTATCCCTACCGAGCTACCGATCCACGTGCGAAGGCTTTTAAATGCAATCGCAGAGGTAGATCAGCCAAGGGCGTTTGCTCGTCTCGCTGCAGTATAGGAATTGTTTGACTAAACGCCGAAAGAACTCGAGCGTCGTTCGTTCCCTGGGGCGTTGATCTCCCAAGTATGAAGCGTACGCCGGTCGACTAGGATAGTCTCAACCAAGCGTGAAAACGATCCTTAGTCCCTAGCAATCAAACAACAAGAATCTCCATATCTTAAAACAAAATCACACAATCCAAATCGTTGACTTGATGAGCTGGTCTGCCAAAATGTCCTTTTTCAACCTGTATGACTGAAAGAATTTTTATATTGTCGTTCAAAGATTATTAATTTAAAGAAATAAACTAAGACTGATCTTCTTATCATGACTACTGAAACTTGTCATGAATAACTTCTACAAGTAAATACCACTGGTACCAAGTGATCTGGTTCCTGGTCGATGTTTGAACTCTCGGTTCGACCATGTTTCCGTACCATATGCAACTACTTGGAGGAGCGAGTGACAACTTTGTTGGTCGCTTTGTCCTCCTGGACAATAATTACTCTTTCTGTTCCACGAATGATGGAGTATCCATCTCCAATACTAAGTTACGCAACACAGAAAAATTACATCTTCCGCTGCTTCGCTTGACAACTTTTTTCTGACGTTCGCTTTTCACTTTATCCAGCTTATTTTTATGCGAACGATTACCCCTCAATGCATAAGCATGATAGTGAAATCATCGGGGTGATCCATATGCAACTACTTGGACGAGCGAGTGACAACTTTGTTGGCCGCTTTGTCCTCCTGGAAAATAATTTCTCTTTCTGTTCCACGAATGATGGAGTATCCATCTCCAATACCAAGTTACGCAACGCAGAGATATTACATCTTCCATTGCTTCGCTTGACAACTTTTTTCTGACGTTCGCTTTTCACTTTATCCAGCTTATTTTTATGCGAACGAATACCCCTCAATGCATAAGCATGATAGTGAAATCATCGGGGTGATCCGAATACTATCCATCCGGCGGTCCTAACTACATAAAGTGTTTTGTTTTTGTTTTTAGATTACCTCGTGAAACCATAAATTATATGGTTTCCTCAACGGGACTGGATCCACGCGAAGTGTTTTCTGAAATCTGAGTAAGATTTTCAGAAGACAATGTCTAATCCTGGTAGATCTGTCGCCCGTTGCGCACCTGTGCCTCCAACAAATCCAAACGTGTCAGCTCGTCGTCGTCGAAAATCAGAGTAGACATTCGTCCACATCGCATGACTCTAATAATCCTAGTATTATAGAAGGAGGTCATCCGAGAGGCTAGTCTCCAAACTATAACTCGGAGAGGTCGACTAAGTCCAAATAGGTGTCGAGTTTCTGTGTCCCAGATCCGGACGACGCCGAAATGCCTACCGGACGAGGTAATCTTGATACTCACAATGACTCGAGAGAGACATTGGACATCACTCGCGCGGTGGAAATACAAAGTATAACAGTAAAGCTCGTCAGAAATTCGAGCCGTGTTGGCTCTGAAATCCGCGCGAAAGTTAGGGAAGAATCCCTCGCCATTTCGAAGCAGTCCAATGAAGCCGATCCATTCGGTAGGAGATCCATCTCGAACTCGTAAAAGTCGCTCTGCACTCCTGATAAGATCCTCCTCGGGCGTATCGCGAACTAGCAGGTACCTCGGAATTGTAAAATCTCGTCGAGCTCCAGGCATCTGCGTATCAGAACAAAGTCAGAATTAGTCGCGTAGATATTCCTCTATTTCTTTTGCCTCGGCCTCCAATTCATCATCATATAATGGCTCAATGTCTACGATTGCGAACCTATTGGCTCGCACCCATTCTGCGAAGTATATATTGAAGAAAGGTCCTTGTCGATCGTTTAGCCAAAGCACGTATCGAACGAACATCAACCTTATTTCCGCAGTTTCGTCCACCCGTGGGTTGATCTCATATGGCTGCAATACCACCAGGTTCATATTGACGAAGTCGCGTTCGGGCAATGGTGGTGAAAACTCATAATGAATAATATCCGGGCCAGACCCTGTCCTAAATATAAGTCGCCTGGGAGGATTCCGCGCGCTTCCACTCCAGAATCGAGGAAAGTCCTCCTCAGAATATAGCTCGGACGGGTTGTAAACGAGTCGTCCAATCCTCTCTACTCTTACTCCATTACGCCTCTGAAGTTCAACCCTTTCTTCCGCCAGGTCTCGGTTGTTGGAAAATAACAAGTCCGTAGATCCCATAGCCATCTGAAAGGAAAAAGAAAAACAAATGTGTTTTGAGTTAAACTCTTACCTGCGAGTATTATTCGGTTTTTGTCTTCCTTACGGCCTGTGCTTCTTATGACACGACCAACCACGTTAGGAGTATCTAACTTTACTCCGTTCAGCTAGTAGGACACGAGTCGTGCTGCTTGTGGCACCAACTCTCCATACGTCAGTGGTACCTAAGATGACCACTTAAAACAGGAGTGCTAAAGCAGTTTTCTTTTTACGCAAGGTGTCAAGAAATAACTTTCTTCCATCTAGATGCCTTTTCCATTACCCTAAGAGGTGGTCTGGGACACTCCTCCTCCTCGCCCGAGTATAAATCTTGGGTCTCAGAAGTCGGGCCGTCTCCACCGAATCGGAATAGTACCCCCCCGCCAAGCGGTCCACTCTGAGTCGATAACAGGGCCGACCCCTAAGGCAACAAACCCCCGCCCCAGATGCCTCCTAGAAAAAGGGAAAGCACCTACACGGCAGACAAGAAGAATCTTGTCGCCTAACGTCAAAAGTAAACTTGGACGAAGAAAAAGAAATTCGTAGAAAGATAGAATCATTCAGACTGACAGGCTTAGGAAAAAGGGTCATTCGGGAAAGAATGGGTAATCTCAGGGAATAAGTTTAATTCAATTGAACTTTTCTTCCTTGTGCTCGCTTCGTTTCTCGTCGTCTTCTTTCTCTTTTATTTATACATAGAACACAAGCACAAAGATAAAAAAGTAAATCATTCTTTCACCGTCATCACCCTCATCCATTTCAGTCCACGTGCCGTACCTGCAGTCAAAACCCAACGACACACAGACCACCATGCATTCCTTTACCATTGTCAGACTCCCAGTCATTACACGCAAGAACACACATCCTCTTCCCCTTTTCAATTAACATTCAGTGAAACAGGTCAAAGCAAGTGTGGGTTCACTCAGGTGTGAAGGGGACTGAGTCAAATTTAACTGACCTTGAGTGATCTGAAATGAAGATAATAACGGCTCATTCAAGAAAGTCGTATAAAATTACACCCCTTTGTCAAGAGACAGTTGTCTTCCAGTCGCCGACAAATAATCCACACCACTCCTTTCACCACAACCACCTGCCACAACACCTCCTCACTATGTTTTCCAATGAGTGTCACCGCCACTGACTTCCACTGTTACCGCGTCACCACGCCGTCAAAATTCACGCCACCTCAATCCTCTGCTCCAGCGGTACCTTCCCTACACCAAGGTCCGGCTACCGCTAAATGTGGAACTCCTACCGCCGGTAACCTTGCGTCGCCACCGTAAAATTCAGACAGCGCTTCCATACCACCGCCAAAAAAATCGTAGTCGCCGCCGTAGAATTTCAACAACGCTTTCGCACCACCGCCGATAAAACCGTAGTCGTCGCCGTAGAATGTTGGCAGCGCTTTCGCACCACCGCCGATAAAACTTGTATCGCCGCTGCAGCACTTCGGTACCACCGCAAAAAAAACCTGTGCCGCCGCTGCAGAAATTCGGCAGCACTTCGGTACCACCGCAGTAAAAACTGGGACTGCCGCTGTAAAATTTCGGCAGCACTTCCCCACCGTAGTGAGAAAATGGCAGGCCAAAATTGGTAAACTTTGAGCCCCAGGCCCAAATCTCACAGCGCCGCACTGCCGCAGTCCCGCAGTACCACTGGGTCTGTCCCGTGGGACCAGCACCAGCCAGAGGGGAGAGGAGCAGAGTGCTCCCTGCCTTAGCTATGGCTGCCCAGTCTTCCTCTTCGCGCTCCTCTGCAGATCTCCAGCTCCTCCTCCTTGCCTCAGGCAGCACCTCAACAGCCCAGTAGCACTCAAGTGCACGTCACACAATGACAGCACGAATGCTTTGTGTGGCAGCTGGGTGCAGCTGGCTGTTTTATAGTGGCTGAGGAAGGTTGGGCGTCACTCCAGCCCCCAGGCAAAATCGTGGGCTCACTGTGAGCCCTTCATCTGCCAAGATCCAAGGCTGACTGTGGCCGCACCACAGCCACAGCCTTAGTGTGGGGCAGTTTCTTTAACTGCCCCATTTTTATTTTTCTTTTCTTTTTCCCAGCTATCTCGGAATCTGGCGAGATAGCTGGTCTCCTGCCATTTCCAAAAGTGTTTTTCTTTTCTTTTTCTGATAAGGGGTTGGAGAGATACAACCCCTTACAGTTTGATGTATCTGGACCTATTTTCCAGGGCAGATACATCGGGGAAAAGGTTGTAGCTAGCCTTTTCCTTAGTGGCTTTTTAATTTCCAGGCTCCCTTCAAAAACGGGAGTCTGACAGTTACCTCTGGCAGAAGCTTCTGCCAGAGGTAGCACTACGTGAGGACAAGTGTCCTCACAAAAATAGACAAAAAGAAAAAGAAAAGAATAAAACTGATCTAACTGCATGCTCCTGGCCATTCTCTTGGCCAGGTTCATGCAGTTGCATGCTACAGTCCTCCCTTACTTTTCTCTGCCCTCCCCTGAAAACGGGGAAGGCAGTTGGCAGGTTGGGAGGAGTAGGACCTCCCCCTCCCAACTCTCACGTTCCACCTCCCTCTCTCTGTTGTGCCACGCCTGTACGGTGGCTTAGTAGGGCTGCCCTGCCTGTGGCCTGCTGGCATTCCTGTCCGTGGCCTACCCATACCGATTACCCGCGTGACCGTGGCTTGGTCGACCATCGAACCGGGTAAGCCTTGGCATTTGCCTATCGGTCCCCAGGCTCGAAGTCAGACCCCGCGGCCCTAGAGAAAACAAAAGCTTCCTGCACCTTCTGCGTTGTGGCCCTATACCCCGGCGCAACCCTCTTTTTAGCCCACTTAGGCCCTGAATCGCGCAGCTCAGCAGCCGCGCGACATTACTTTAGGTTGACTAGGTGTAACTCTAGTCTTTCCATGACTGCACACTACTGCGGCCTCGTCGAAAAACCCGCGGATGACAATGCTGACTCCCGCTATCCCGCGAGGACGTCGATGTCGTCTTGCGTTGACGACGTCAGGTTCTAAAAAGGTTTAGGTCTCTCAGTCATAGCGCTGGTTTGAATAAACGTTTGGCAAACGTCAGTCTCATCAAGTAGAGGATCTCCGAGCTAGGGATGTAGGCGAGGTGAACGGCGGGGAAGGTTCCCTTTCTCAGCCGCTTCATATCGCGGGACAACTGACTTTGCTATCTTGAGAAGTTCCCTCCTGTAGAACCATCTGCTCTCAGAAGGAGGTTGGAATGCGAACCTAACAAGATACTGCCGATCAGGGCCTGTGCCCCACTCATCCTCAATCTGTTCCGCATCATATCCCTTGCCAGGGATTGGTGGACCGAATTGAGGGGGCCGGTTAGGAAGTGCATCAACTGGAGTGAAAGGCAGCAGCTTGGATGCATGAAAGACCGGGTAGGTACGTAGATGCAACGGGATGTCGATAACGTACGACGGACCGAAGGGATCAGCGCCCATTGTATCTAGGACCTGCCATGGACCCAAGTAACGTGGCAATAGCTTGGGGGAGATATCCTCCTCCCTCGATACCTCAGAAATGGCCACCCAGACATGATCACCAGTGTGGATGGGGGAAGGCCGCCTGTGGCGATTAGCTTGTTCAACCATGGCCCTTTGGGCTTTGAACAAGTTTGCGCGGGCTCTTTCCACATATAGACGATAACGTCTGGTAAACTCTGTTGTGCCTGGTGTCAGATCAGGCTTAGCCTTATCGATGATGTCATCGAGAGGCTGCCGTGGTTCACGCCCCCAGTGTAACCGGTAGGGACTGGACCCTGTCGAGGAGTGGACAGACATGTTATACATGAGTTGTGCCTTAGCCAAGTGAAGATCCCAGTCTTGCTGATCTGGAGAGATGATAGGACGCAGCAATTGGAATAAGACTTGGTTCATCACCTCAGCCTGACCATTGGCTTCAGGGTGATGACCAGAGGTCATATCCAATCGTGAGTGCAGGTAATCTTTACAATAGGACTCCCACTCATCGCTGCAAAATCTGGGGTCTCTGTCACTGACTATAGAAGTGGGCGGTCCATGGTGAGTGACCCACCTCTTAGAAAAGGCTGCTCTCACAGTCGGAACCCTAGCTACCTCTGGCAAGGGGATGAACTCTGCGTATTTGGAGAACTTGTCATGCGGACCATAACCTGACGCATGCCACGAGGGGTGGTCTTGCCTAAATCTGTGAAATCTATCGCCACAGATTCAGCAGGACCATCAGGTATGGGCAAGGGTTTGAGCAGTCCCAAAGGAGGTCTACGGTGGACCTTATTCCTTTGGCAGAGCTCACAAGTGTCCACATAGCGCAGCATATCACTCTGCATCTCCTTCCAAAAGAAGCGCTGCGACAGGGCTACATATGACTTTAGGAACCCAAAATGTCCACGGGCATCATGACACTCTGACATCAGTAGTGTCCTGAGCCGCTGGTCCTGGGGAATGCACAAGCGCTCCTCCCCTCTGCTGTAAGTATACAATAGGTCTGAACTCAAAACATAGCCTGGTTCAAAGTTAGGATCTGCTTGCAGATTCCTGACAATGGGTCCGAAAGTCTCATCCTGAGGCAGTAGATGAGCAATGGTCTAACGCGTCTCCTCTCCAAAGGAGTGAGTATAGGAGATCAGAGCAAAAAAGTCAGGCCTACGAGAGAGGGCAGCTGCTACCTTGCTGTAGCAGCCCTTCTTATGCTTCAGTTCAAAGCCAAACATGTCTATGAACTGAATGTACCGTTGTCAGGCGGCCACAAGCAGTCCGCCGCCTGAAATCTGCGGTTTTGGGAGTTAGGCTAAAAAACAAGTTCGTGTTTTGACGGTACTCTCGGCTGACCAGGCAGCAACAATTAGGCGAACTCAGGGCACCCCTGATTTGGGGGCACTGAACCTTACGAGTAACCCTCAAAGATGGCAAAATGGGTAGCCGCTCCCGGCACATCTAGGGACCGTCATATCCGGCCGTTTAGAGGGTTGGGGCCGGATGGGCCTGCCACGGAGAGGCATCACGGGAACTGACCTCGCCGCAACGTTTTTGCAGCATACGACCGGGGCCGAAAAGAGGATTCGAATTTTTGTCTATATTAGAACCATAATTAAAGATGGGGAAAAGGGATTAAGACCAGTAGCGGAGAAGGGAAAAACATAATATCCCTTGATTTCTTTATTTTTCAGGACATTTAATTCTATGGGAAATACCCTTGTTATTTTATGTTCCCGGCAATGGAATTAAAAACATAGGAAAAGATTAAGCATGGAAAAAGGGAGAAGAAACAAAAGGAATTCGGCCATTTATTTCAACTTTCTCATAATTTAATTTTGGAGAATTTACGGTTAATTTACTATTTCCAATAATAGAATTAAGGAAAAGGAAGAATGATTAAAAACGATGGAAGGTACGGGAACCCACGACTATTGGGAGATTGGCCTAATTTCGCCTCGGTTACCCGCCATCAGCTCTGACCCCGGATTGATCATTTTCCCCAGATTCCAACAGTTCTCACTACTGCCGATGGTCGAGGTTCCCTGCGTCGTTTTCCCTGGTTTTCTTGATTACTAACAATACCGCAATTGGGATAATCTGAGAGCGGGAGTCGTATGGACAGCATGGGAATGTGTTACCTTGGGCTGACAGTATGGAATTTGGCTTGGTACGGATACGTGGCTCGGAGAGATTCGGTATTGTTACGGACTGGCTACATCTTACGGTATCCGGCGTGTATCTGGTTCGGTATGGGCTCGACGTCAGTTTGTTTCAGGCTTAGGGACGCTATGGGGACTTGCACTCTAGTGATTTATTTTCAGGTTCGGAACCTTGACGACAGGTTACTTCAGGGCCGAAACCACTACAACAGTCTATTTCAGGTTCGGGACATCACGGCGACTTGTTCTCAAGTCAAGGACCACTCCCGCAGCTCATATCAGGTTTAGAGCCACCGCCGTGATCTATTACAAGGTTCGGGGCCTTGGCGGCCGCTTGTTTTCAGGTCCGGACCATTCCGGTATTTGTATCAGGTTCGGAACCGACACCGTGGGTAGTTTTCAGATCCGGAATCATCACGGATATTTATTTCAGGCTCGGTGAGAGCCCGACAATGGAGCGTTTCAGGTCTATTACTGGTTCGGCATCAACGTGGAAAACGCCACAGCTTTATTCTTGGGTCCACTATACGCTCGATGAATCGGCCATGGATTATCCGGTCGCAGCGAGCAGGGGCCGTTGTTACCTGAGATTCTGAAATTTTGACCGAGGCTCTATCCATTGAGGCGGATTCGCTGGTACCCCGGCCTGGTGCGGGTACTCCCGGGGGGGGCCTTTGAATGAGCTGGTACCGTCACTATAGCGAGGCTGTAAGCCCTGGAGGCTGAGCTGGTACCGTCACTATAGCGAGGCTGTAAGCCCTGGAGGCTGCGGTTTTGCACTGGAGGCGACGTCTAGCCAAGCCTGTTAACGGATGGGGTCCAGTCCCCTCGGTCTGCCGTGGCGCGTGAGAAGAGAAACAACCTGCATATAGCCAGAGGAGGACATGCAGAAGGGGACGGTATGCAAGGTGTACCTGGCGCCCAGCGTAGTGGGATGCAGGCAGGTCAACAAGTTGAAGCGCATGCAACCACGGGGCAGGAGGAACCACGCCCTGGCGGTTACAGGGYGTGAGTAAGGAGGAGAGGGACGGGGAAACAGGGGGCAGGGTGTACCCGCACTTGAGCACGGCGGTCAGAAAGGAGCGCAAGGTGTACACAACGACCATACGTGTGAGCAACCAAGTAGAGAGACGATTGGATCAGCCAGTATGTCCCGCATTCCTCATGTGAAACAAACAATGCTTGCACCAGGAGATTTCTACTGAGATGGGGATACAAAGGTCGYTGCAAACCAACTGATACTCTGTTCACTCTCGCTCTATCTGAAGTACAAGTAGGTAACACTCAGAGCAGGACGGATGACCCTCGAGTGAAGAAGTAAGTATTTGTGACAATATACCAGTGAGCGAGTGTGCTGAGTACAGATGGTTCATCCTCTTGAATGAGAGAGTTGCACTTTACTGCTCTGTCGGTTGGCTGGCAATTTTCTCCCAGGGATATTTAATKATTTATTTATTTTTCAGAATCTTCCAATAATCTGCAAGATGGTGATAAGGAAAAACAGCCTACAACCAAACAAGCAATGGCGGGAGAGCAGTACACCTTCATRTCTTCTGTGAGAAAGYTATTTTYCACCGCTCCGTTGCGCGACAGTCTATTTTATGAAGAAATTAGTCGTTAATTTAATTATTAATTTATTATTGAGATGCTACGCTGACGAAGCTGGTGAAGGAGGGAAATGGCGGGACGCAGTGTTAGAGAGTGAGAGGTTGTGTGTAAGAGAGGGTGTGAGAGAGAGTGAGAGTGAGAGACTGTGCAGTATGAGAGAGAGTGACTGTGCAGTGAGTGAGAGGGAGCTCAGGACAGTGTGTGGGACCAACCACATGAGTGAGAGGGAAATGAAGAGAGAGTGTCTAAGCACGTGGTTGAGCGTGTGAGCGAGCGGGAAAGAGTGTGTCCAAAGAAGCGAGTGATCGTGTGAGCGAACGGGAGAGAGGGTCCTTTTGTTTCTTCTTATTATTGTTCTTATTATTTATTTRTTTTATTGCACCCACCTGACTCCAACCACATCAGATTTGCTGAGCGGGAGAGCGCGTGGGTGAGAGTAGAGAGAGTGGGCTTGAGAACTTGAAGGGTGACATGGAGAGAACTAAGGGCTGATCTGCCCGCTGCTACTACTGGAGCACATTCTGAATATTGGGCATTAATCTGCCCGCTAAAGCTGTCCACATA
>BFEA01000199.1:2246124-2261672 GCA_003427395.1 Chara braunii | reverse complement strand
CCCCCCAAACAGCAGGTCCTCTTTCCATTTTTTCGTCAACAGGTAAGATTTACTTCTGACTTGACCCACCCATAACTTCCGTTTCTTTTTTCTCTTTTATGTCTGGCATGCGGTCTGCTGCCAGCTGTCCTCTTGTCCATGCCGCCCACCTAGTCCCTGTGGGGTTGTGTGCAGTAGCATCGTGCTCTCATGTGACAGTATAGATGGCTGCTAACGTCTTCGACCGAATAGAACGCCCGGTCATTATAGCTGTATCTGGACTGAAAATTGCACCAAATACGGCTATAATGACCGGGCGTTCTATTCGGGTGAGGACGGTAGGGGTTCCGCGATGGAAATAAGGTCATCCTGGGCTGAAAAGGCCACCCTGCCAGATTAAACAGAAGCTTGAGTTCAGCTCGGCTGCCTAGTCCGACGATAATATCTAAGGCCATCGCCCTCTCAAAATTAACATGAATAAATGCAGTTCAATCTTGAGTGTGTGACAAGTTGTGTGACAAGTCGCACACCCACAATAACTAACTGCAGTTACGGTCTTGGGTGTGTTGCAAAACAGACACACCCATAACTGCGGTGAAAGCCTCAGGTGCGTGACAACACGGACAGAGAACGGCAATATACGTGCAGTGACAATCTCGGGTTCGCAGCAAGAGCGATACACCCATAACTCCCATGGAAGTCTGACGTGTGTCACAAGATCGACAGAGAATGGCAATGTAACTACAGTTACAGTCTAGATTGTGGTGCAAAACGGACACACCCATGACTGCAGAGAAAGTCTTGGGTGTGCAACAGCACACCACGGACAGATAAACAGAAATACAAGTGCAGTGATCAGTCGCAGATGTGTGACAAGAAACACCCCCATAACTACAGTCACAGACTTGATGTGTGCCAAAGCACAGACAAAGCCATAAGTGCAGTTAAAGGCAGGCTTGCATGCGTAGTAAGACAGCCACAGCCATAACTGCAGTTAAGTTTTGGGTGCATGCACGACACGTCACCCACCCACCATAACTGCAGTTATAGTGTTGAGTGCACAAAAAAGAAAAGACAGACACACTCATAACTGCAGTTAACTCTGAGAACGCAACATAATAACTGCAGTTAAGTCTTGGATGCATGACCCACCCATAACTCCTGCTGTAGTCTTGGGCGTGTGACAAGACAGACACTGCGTAACTGCAGTTAAACTCTTGGGTGTGTGACAAAGCGGACACACCAACTGCAGTTAGCTCTGAGACGACAACTTACCATTTTGCATGTGACACCCACCCGTAGCTCGGGTGTGTGACAAGGCAGACACTGCATAACTGCGGTTAAACTCTTGGGTGTGTGACAAGGCAGACACACTGCATAACTACTGCAGTTAAACTCTTGGGTGTGTGACAAGGCAGACACACTGCATAACTACTGCAGTTAACTCTGAGACTCCAACATACCGTCTTGCACGTGTGACAAGACACACACACACAGACCCATAACTCCCATCATCTGGGTGGAAAAGCGGCTGTTGTAGTGACAATCTACAACACACCCATAACTCCCATAACTGCAGTTACAGTCTTTGGCCTGTGACAAGATAAATACACCCCTTGGATGGATGTATGGCAAGACATTCGGCACACCGCTTGGGTGTGTGACAAGACAGACACACCTTTACTGCAGTTCGCTCTCATAACAACACACAAAGCGGAAATGAACGGCAACACCCAAAGCTCTCTGAATTTACCTGAGGCTGGTCAGTTTGGAGATGATATTGATATCTCAAGGCCATTGCCATTTTAACAAAGGCACACCCGCACACACACACAAAAAAAAAAAAAAGCACAAAACACACACACACACACACACACACACACACACACANCACAAAACACACACACACACACACACACACACACACACACACACACACACACACACACACCGGCAATCCAGGAGCCCCGCCCCTGTAGAAAAAACAAGCCAAAGTCTGTTACTATGCCCTACTCACCTAAAGCACCATTGAGCAAAAGGCTCCAAAGGTGATCACCGCAATCATAGCATCAATTGCTACTCAGTATTACTTTTTTTTTCTCTTTCTTTTTTTTAAAAAAAGGACGACAGCCTCGGGATATCATCCTTGAACTGCCTTGCCCCAGCTCAATTCTTCTTTTTTTTTTTCTTTTTTTTTTTTCAGAAAACTCAGAACCTTTTGGTTCTGGCTCCTGCCATTCTGGGGAGCGACATTCCGGTTCCTATTCCCCCGGCAAGTCAATATGAGAAAACATGGATGACTCACGCACGCTCCTCCCCATTATGGTTGGGAGGTCCGAGTGGACGGCATTGATTACTTCTCTGAGGAAGGATGTACCACCCCTCACCCCTGCCTGGTTTAGCGTATGCTATTTGCTCTGCCTGGCTGGTGTCCTCCTGCCTGAGCCCAGTCCCGCTCCTCTCAGCTGTGGTGCTGTCGGATTGTTGTGTCATGCTAGAGCGGTCTGAAGAGTCTATGAATCTGTTTAATTCTTTGACATCATAGTCCCTATGTGTTATGTTCTTGCCTAGCCTGAAACCTGAACCCTCAATCTAAAACCCTAAACCCTTGCTGGCTGTAGTGTGTTTTTATGGTCTGTCTTTGTCCGGCTTTTTGGGTTGACTTTGTTGAGCGTGCCTATGGTTTCTTGGCGGGGTAGTTTAGGTGGGGGGGGCAGTGTCTGAGGTAGTTTGTGTAGTGGTGAAAGTTTTGGATTCTGGGTCGGTGTGCTTGGGGCTGATGGGTTGGGGCGGGAGAGGGAGGGTAAAGGTGGTAAGGGTGGGGCTGCGTCCCTGTTGGGTGGGACGGATTTGGTTGGGGTTGCGAATTTCTGAGGCTTGTGGGGGTGCAGTGTGTGGGTTGTCCTTGGTGTCTTGGCTTGGTGTGGTTAGTATGCGTGTAGGCGGTTGGTTTGGGGGGTGTAGTGAGGTGTCTGCTGGGTGTTGTTAATATGCTTGAGCTTAGAGTCCCTTAGCCTCCCCTTCTCTTCTTTTATGTTGTATGTTCTCTTTCTTTCATGGCGGGTCGGTATTGCTATTGTCTCCTTTTTGGGCTATCCCTCTCTGTTCTGTTTTGGTTTTTGATCTGTTCTGATCCTCCGTTTGGAAGTGCTGTCCTTGTTTTTTTGTTTATTCATGTCCCTAGTTCTTATTCCTCTCACCCTCCTCTTTACTATTGTTGCGCTAGTTCCTTCTCTGAGTTTTCCTTTCTTATGAGTCTAAGTCCATTGCGCTTGTGCTATTCTGACCTGTTGTTGGGCCGCCCGGATCCCACCAGTTCGTGAATTGGAGAGTTTTCCCGTTTATCCTTGCCAATAGCCCCTCCTTCAGCCATTGCTGTTCAAATTCTTTCTGTATTTTGGTCCTCTTCTGGTCATCTATTTCTTTGTCCATTCTCCTAAGGGTTCGCTTCCATTCCACTCTCACCCCTGTTTCTACCATTTCCTTTGCATCTTCCCATGATTCATTTGCCGTTATCTTCTTTTTTCCTATTGTGTTTCCACATCTGGCTCTCCAAATTACCCACAGGGTTGTTCTTCGCAGTAATTCGGTGATCTCTTTATCCTCCTCAGGGATTAAGCTTCCTTTGTCTATTGCTGTTAGTAGGAGGAATTGGTCTGTCGGGAATTCATTATTAGATAGGTTGGACCAAGCTTTTTTGCACTTGAGCCAGAGTGCTTTGGCATGTTGGCATTCCAGTAGGCAGTGGGTTAGCGTTTCCGCTGTCTGTTCTTGGCACATTTGGCAGTGTGCTGAGTATTCTGTTCTGTCCTCCTTTCTCCTCCTTGTTTCTAACCATTCGTTGGTGGGGACTGCCATGTAAATTATCAACCATTGTAAGCTTCTCACTTTTTGAGGTCTGATCGTTGCATAGTAGGACCATGGAATTGTTTGCCAGAAAGCGGGGTCGATTTGGASGTTTTTTKCCCACCTKGCCGCTATGATCGGTTGTGGGTTTTCTAGYTTGCGTCTTATCTTATACCCCCTTTTTACTGTGTATTCGTGCAGCGGGATCSACTTTTTGGCCCTTCCTCTCCCCCTGTTCTGATACCAGCCCCACTCGTTGGGGTCGACTTCTAATTCTGATATGTCCTTATCTGGTCTGAACAAATAGATGGGGGGTTCTGTCTTCTTTCTTCCTTTCCTTGGTCGTTTTTGTTCGTTTTTAAGTTCTCTGACTTTCCTCAAGTCTTGTAGGGCAAAGTCTAGGTTGATTAGGGCATCGCCCCAGCTCAATTCAAAGTTTAGGGTTTACTCATCTCTCATGATGATGAGATTCGAACTCCGGTCTGTATTTCAGCAGTTCATCGGTGTGCCAACTGCGGTAGGCCCATTGGTACTCACTATGACTTCAGTTTTGCTTGTATTTCCATTTGTCACCATGAATGGAGGTCATTTAGTACCCAAGAGTCCAAGACATATGTCGCTCCACTGCAGATTATCTATTGTAGAAACAAGCCGCGGCCAAGATACCCAATGCTTACTGAACCAAGTAACAGCTTTACACATCCATTTGGCTCTATGGACCTACCGGTAGGTTTGCCACCCCTAGAAAATCATTTGCCACCCCTAATCGTTTTTTTCACTCTCTCCACCAATAGTGGCAGAGAAGGAAAAACATCCAACCAAATCTTTTTATTAATCCGTCTTGAAAGATCATAGGCAAAATAGCTCCCCTAATACACGCAAAAACATATGCCCTGTTTCTTGGCAGAACAATAGCCCACTGGCAAAGGACAGGACTCCACCCGTCACCCCGTCGTTCTCTTTTTCATCTTCTTCTTTTTTTTCTTTTTTTAAGCCCAGGTTTTTTCAGAGGTCAGTTGCCAGACTCACACGGTACGGTACTGACAATCTCAGCCAGCCATTAGCTGTTCCATCTACCCCTATTCCCACTACCATCCCTCAGTGTTCATCACTCAGGACTATCACCCCACACCCTCGGGTCGTTCAACAAATTATGCCCAAGAGTCGTCAAGAAACCTTAGCTCTCCGGGACCACCCAATTAGTCGCATCCATTGTACCCAATTATACCCAATTATACCCAATTATACCCAATTATACCCACCTCAGCTCTCAGGGACCACCCAATTAGTTGCATCCATTGTACCCAATTATACCCAATTATACCCACCTTAGCTCTCCTGGACCACCCAATTAGTCGCATCTATTGTACCCAATTATACCCAATTATACCCAACTTAGCTCTCAGGGACCACCCAATTAGTCGCATCCATTGTACCCATACTACCCAAGTATACCCAATTATACCCACCTTAGCTCTCCGGGACCACCCAATTAGTCGCATCCATTGTACCCAATTATACCCAATTATACCCATCCGTGACCACCCAATTATACCCATCCGACGAATTATTCTCAACGAAGTAAGAAAAGTTGAACGAATCTCCGGGACCACCCAATTCGTCGCATCCATTGTACCCAAGAGTCGTCGAGAAACCTTACCTCTCCTGTGGATTCTTGAAGGTGCCTTGTGGAGACAACAAATGACCCAAAAAAAAAAGAAGGGAAAAGCTATAGAATAAGCCTGCGGCAAAACCTTTGTATTCTTTTGCCCCGCTCTCAGGGAGGCCATCGAGGGAAACTCCACGTCATTTTTGCACCCCAGCTGGGCCGGTAACGCATGTGGTGCAAAAATGGGGGGAAAATAACTTTCAGGCCGCTCGAGGGCCTCTTCCCAGACTTCTTGCCCGGTTTGGGGGCAAACAAATAGAAAGGTTTTGCGGCGGGGGTATTCTATAAACTTTTCCCCAAAGAAACATAAGAAAACGCTGCACAATGGCTGCACGTAACACAGAGATGCTGCAGATCTTCAGCCAACTGAAAAAAAAAAAAAAAAAAAGTTTAAAAAGGTGATGTACATCTGAAAGAAAAAGGCACCCCCTTATGCCTACAGTGATACAATCCCTCCCCCCCTCCCCCCCCCCTGAGAACAGATCGGTGCATGATCAACCCACAACACGGCTGCACATTTAGGGTGCAAATTTGCACATTTGCGTACAGGGTGGAGCAAATTTGCACCCTGTACATAAATGTGCAAATTTGCTCCCCGTACGTAAATGTGCAGCCGTGTTGTGGGTTGATCCTGCACCCTAAATGTACAGGGAGCAAAAGATAGCAGTCGCCGAAAAGGACCCAACCAATCAAGAGACGTAGAAGAAAAACAAACATAGCATACTGTATTTCATTGGTATATCTCCAACCTCTGAACTAAGGGCGAGATCCCACCGACAAAGAGGATTGTAGTAAGTGGGTGAATGTGGACGTGTTTGTGGACAGGTGCTATAATTTGTGATTGGTCTACGTCTCTGCATATCTGTGTGGAACATGTCCAGATTCAGACACTTATTCCAATCCTCTTTGCCAGTGGGATCTGGCCCTAATTGCCATTCTATATCCTCCGGCGGTAGCAGCATTAGCTTATTCAAAGCAGCTATTCAATGCTGCTATTCAATGCTGCTATTCAATGCTGCTATTCAGTGCTGCTAATCTATGCTGCTATTCAATGCTGCTATTCAATGCTGCTATTCAATGCTGCTGTTCGATGCTGCTATTCGATGCTGCTATTCGATGCTGCTGTTCAATGCTGCTATTCCATGCTGCTATTCCGTCGGTGGAATTGTTTTTTTCAATTGGAATGGCGCTTGGACTCGAGTTCTTCTGGCCCTGACTTTTGGGGAGGGGGGGAAGAATCCAGGAGTGAGATCCCACTAGCCATGTATGTGGATTAGTGTGACGGGTGTGGGACGGGGGGGGGACAGGTGGGTGGCAGCTTGAAATAGGGAAAATAAATGCAAAAAACCATTTCATGACCAAACAAATGAAGAAAAAGCTGCCAAAAAAGAAAAGAAAGTGCTCTTCTCACAGATGGTGTCTGCTCCAGGCGGGGTGTCAGATGTCAGGGTATGATTCACTGACCATGGCTGTGGCAGTCAAGACAACTGCATGTGAGTGGGCACACGGACCATGTTCATTGACAATAGTCTGATGCTTCCTTGAAATAGGCCGCAGTGAAATTCTCTTTGGCAAAGGAGGGCAAGAGTAACTCCATACACACCATTTGCTGTAGGTGAGGGGATCGAACCCTCCCAAACACCTCCCTAACCACAATCAATTTCCAGCGATGAAGCCATTCGTCTTTGCCTTCGCCGTGAGTGAAACGTGTGTGATTTCACGAACCAAAAAACTTGGTTGTGATTTCACACACGTTTGGAACAGCCACAGGACCCCAACAACAAAAACAAAAGAAAAACCTACCAATGGGAGAGCAAAAGAAAACATCCTTTTTCCTGGGCTCAATTCACAAAAACAGGCTACCGCTGGTTTCCTGCCAAATCCACAATGCCTGACAGTCACACACCTTAAACACTAATCCACATACATCGGTAGTGGGATCTCGCTCCAGGAGGATGCGAGCCAAGCATCATTCCAATGGAAAATATTTAGAACAATTCCATGCAAAATTCCATTGAAATTATAACAACACTGCTACAACAGCACATTCTGATTTGAAATCTGAACTGTGATAGTAAAAAATGCATTATACCCTCGGCTGTTTGGCCGGGTGCACGGGCCAGCCGAATCTGCCCGGAAGGCCACCGGCCGTGCAGATGCCCTCGGCGGGGTGCCGAGCGAATTTTGCTCCTTTGGCCAGGGGCTCTTCTCAGACCCAGTGCGCAGCCTGGTCCACCAGGCGCATCTCCCAGAGCTCCGACGGAGTTCCAAAAAGAAGTATCCCACTAATTTTTGTCATTAAATGAGGCCATTTGTTGAGTGCCGACAAGGCTCTTTGACTCCTGTGTTATGAACCTGGTTGCTAGTTGTCAGAAGACCAACACTCGCTCACATAGACTTCCAGGTATGCCCATACATACACAGAAGGAAGGGGAGAGGATGGGAGTATCACACTGCACAGGGAGAGAGAAACACAGTGGAAGACTTGTCCATGCGATATGACACAAAACACTGAAAGTGCAATTCGCTCCACAGAATCCTCACAACCAGTCACAAAGGAAAGCCGAGTAGATCACGTCCCCAGGAAACAATGAAGCAATGATAGTCCACACACAGTATTCACACTGTTTATTAAACTCAGAGTCTTGAAATCTCAGAATAACCCAAGAACCATGGTGCGCTGCTCATTTCTGAGCAGCGCTTGACTCCCCAACCCTGAGTAACCGCTATTACTACCCCTGAGTCCCTGGAACATCCAGCGCCACCCATATACTGCCTCCAGAGGGAAGCGCCACCCTGAAACAGGCCTCTGAGGCCAAGCGCCTCTCAGAGGATGAAGAAGAAGACCAGCGCCACAGTATCTGATGATGATGAAGTGCCAGAGGACTTCCCGAGTGGAAGTCTGTAGCAGCGCCACCTCTCCTGACAAAGATGAGCTCTGAGGAAGATAGCCGCAGCTATGGCTGCAGCATCACACACCCTGACACCCTACTCTTGAGGAGGGATTAGCAGGGCACCAACTTCTGCTGCCTCCCAGACCTCTGAACAGCCCCACGTTCTGTCAGAGAACAGCGCAGGTCCCAGCTATGGCCGACGCTTCGCAGGTCTGGCTATGTCTGTCTTCTCCAACGCTGAAGCTGTCACCACTCCAGTTCATGCGTTGAACAGCAGCAACGTACACGGTACCAAGTACTACCAACTGCAAAAAAGCCCCGAACCGATTCCCTACCAACTATTAATAGAACTACACTGCCCTAGCCTAGACCTAGACCGGACTGACTGGACCGACAGGTACCATTTCAGTTTCGGCCTCTAGGGCCTCTCCCTACCCGCCTATAGGCTATAGGACCGTCTATCAGCATAGGCCTTTAGGGCCTGTCTGTCCTAGGGATAGCCCGGGCCTGCTATCCGCAGTTAGGGTAGCTGTAGGAAATTCTTTTTTTTTCTTGTTTTCTTTTGTTTTATTATAAACAGGTCCTTATGGCCCTGGCTCCGTGTCCATTCTGGGGAGCGTCAGTCCGGTTCCTATTCCCCCGGCAAGTCAAGATTGAATACAACATAGTACACACCCACGCTTCCTTCCGTCTGGCCGAAGGAACCCTGACCAGCATTGATTACTCCTGTATGGGAGGACTGACTGTCAGCTTGCCCTACCCTAGCTTTCCTCTCAGATAGAACCTCAATTTGTCCCTCTCGGGGCTACATTACTTGTCGTTGTTGTAGTGGCCCATTTCTTCCAGTGTAACTTATTGTCTGAGACTGTCGCGATCTTCCCCTGTAGCAACCAGTGTCTCATGAAGATTCGTCTCCTGAGTGCCAGTCTTTCACGTTTGCCTCTCACTGCTGTCGATATACTCCTCCATTTGCATCGGATCTCTGTTTCAACCATCTTCAGCAGCAGGATCCACATTTCCTCGATTGTCCTGGTACATCTCCTTTTCCATATGACCCACAGGGCTAGTTTCCTGATCATGTGGAACCAGACTGCTTTTCCACTTCTGAGGCTGTCGGGGATGTTAGATAGAAGTAGGATGTTCAGAGGGGTGAGGTTGGGGGGAGGGATGAGAAGAGGTGGGACCATAGGTTTCGGACTTTGTTCCATATCCAGGCGGCCTGGCTGCGGTAGAGGAGGCAGTGGGGGATGTCTTCAGGGACGTTGTCATCGCACATTACGCATAGTTCAGAGCTGTCGGGACCTGAGTTTTTTCTTCTTTTGTGGAGCCACTGGTTGACAGGGAGTGCTGCATGGGCTAGGAGCCACTGTAAGCTATGGATTCTAGCTGGTCTGATGGGGAGGTATTTTGTCCAGGGGATGGATATTGCGGTTGTTGGCTCTAGAAGCAGTGTCTCTCTCCATCTGTCTTTAAGTTTGGGGTTGGGGTCCGTGGTCAATAGGCCTAGGTTATACCCGAATTTGATGTCATAATCCAGTATCGTTCTGGTTTTTCCGATTTTGCTTTGTTTCCATATCCACTCCTTAAGATCGAATTTGAGCTCCGTCATGCTGAGGCCAGGCTGGAAGATTATCCATGGTTTGGTTTTTGTTACCCTCACTTTTCGAAGAAGGAAGGACTCTATCGTCTCTAGCAAAGGTTCCCTGTTGAGAATGGCTAGTTCCTGGAGATTAAGATTGGCGATGGGATAGGAGTAGGATTTGGAAAGGTAGGTGCGGGATGCGAACCGGTATGCTATGTTCGGTGAAGTTTGGGATATGAGTATACCCCAGTCCCCTGGTTTCCGGTTGAAGTCTTCTTTCAAGAGGCGGAGCCAAAGGGGTGGGATGCTCTTCTGGATCGAACTTAGGTTGTCTGCGAGAGCGTGACATCCTTTTAGGGTGTTCCGGAGTTCTTGTTCCGTTCGCCATTCCCCCCGTTCTTCTGCCCACAGGTGTTTTACCTGCCACACCCCTTTTTCAACCCACGACAGCCATCTTCAGTCCTTCATTCTTAGTGACCAGGGACTACCCTCGGGGTCCTTGATCCACTCGCTGCAAAACAACGGTTGTCTCAAGGCCACTTCTTTGTTCTCCTCCGTGCCATGTTTGCTTGGCATCATACATCGCCAAGCTTTCAGAGTCAGGGTCCAGTACGGGTTGGGTGTTGGGGCTGCCTGGTTGACTGAGTTACGTGTGGTGTTTCTGCAGGGTCTGCTTGATCTTATCGTCCACTCCTTGGCCATAATCTAGAAGTGGCCACTCATGTTCGGTGGGGAGCTTATGGGTGCTAGGTTTCTTATGTTGTCTAGAGCCATCTTGGTCCATGGTAGGTATTGTCTGGTCAGGATCTTGATGATCCATTTCATATGTAGTGTTGTTGATTCTTGCTTGGGGTCGATTAGCCCTAGGCCACCCTCCTGCGGTTTCCTAATGATGTGGCTCCATGCTACCCTGTTGATGCATGAGGTTCGGTTGGGGTCCCCTGTCCATAGATAGCATCTTGCTCGAGCCTTTATGGTTTGGAAGTCCGCGTCCGGAGGAGACCAGATGGATGCGATGTACCACAGTGTGGAGAAGATAGTTGTGTTTATAATTACTGCCCTCCCGATCAGCGATGCCTGTGCGTTCATGCATGGGGCCAAGCGAGGTATTGCTTTAGCAATTAAGTTGTGGCCCATGCCCGGCCACACGCCATCCTTGTTGACCATGATACCTAGGTATTTGAGTGCCTGTTCGCCCGTGGACCACAACATAGGTGTGGTTGTGCCCTCGGGTTGGGGGCCCATCTCGTCAGCTAGCCACCATCCTTCAGTCTTGCACCAGTTGACCTTCATTTCGGATGCGAGACAGAAAGCCTCCATAGCCCTCGCGAGAGCTTGGAAGGAACTATTGTTGGCACGGACAAGAACTGTGAGATCGTCTGCGAACATGAAGGCGGTGGGTAGGGCGAAGTCGTGGAGTGGGTTGAAGTTCCGTTCGGTGAGCCGGTCTATGGACGGATCTTTGCTGAGGAAGGATGCTATGGCTTCCATAATGAAGAGAAAAATGGGTGGAGCTAGGGGGTCACCTTGTCGTACGGATCTGGAGATGGGGTATGTATCCGATAGGACCCTATTGACTTGGTCGTAGGCCTTTTCAAAGTTGAAAAACAGGATCGTTGTTTTCATCATTTTTTCGGTTATCTTTTCGGCCGCCTCATTCAAAGTCATCACATTGTCGAGTATGTACCGGCTTGGGATGAAGCCCGCTTGGTCGATGTGGAAGCATTTGTCTGTCACATGTATGATCCTGTTGGTCAGTGCTTTCGCTAGGATTTTGTAGGGGGTTGTGAGTAGCGAGATGGGTCTATAGTTTTTCAACTCCTCTTTCTCGCCTTTTTCATGGAGTAACGATACTACACTTGTACTCAAATATTGGCCTGGTCCTCCTCGGTCTCTACTATCATTGAAAAAATTGAGAAGGTCATCTTCTAGTGTGGGCCAGAAATGGACCCAAAATTCTTTCGATAGTCCATCAATGTCCGGGGCTTTATCGTTACCCATCTGAGTCAGGCCTGTGTAAAGTTCCCCCAATGAGAGTGGCTTGTCCAACCCCTAGGTCTATTCTGGTGTGATTGTCTTCTCCAGGTAGGCCATCATTCGTTGTCGTGTTGTTGAGTGGGCTGAGGGGAGGGGGGGAGGGGTTTTGGATTTGTAGAGTTGTGCGTAGAACGATCTGGCTATTTTCACCATTCCCGAACCTGATTGGTCGACCCTGTTCTGATTGTCTGGGTCCTTCAACCCTTCGATGTTGTTATTTCTGGCGTTAGCTTTGATTTTTACGAAGAAGTGCTTTGTCATGAATTCGTTAAGGGTGTGGTCGGTCATCCTGGCTTGAATCTGCAGGCCTCTCAGTTCCCATCTCCTCCAGTCGTCGAGTTTTTCTCTTGTTGAATGGACTAGTTGGCTGTAGAAAGTGTTTGAGGGATCTGCGAAAAGGTTGTCCTCCACAAAAAGATATGGTGAGTTGAAGTTCTTCTTTTCTTATTTTTCGTTCCCCTGCAATGCTTCTGGATTCCGCTGAGACTGTTTGGGTAAGGTCTATATAAGTGTCAGTGAACCATTGATGTCTGTTGTCCAGTCTGGCACTGTTCTGTCTCGAGAAGAACCAGTTCCATCTGACTGCCTTTGTTAGTCTTTTGGTGACTAATAGGGAGTTGTTAAACCACCACTACACGGCCTCAGCCTCGCAGCAAAATAACTTGTCACCACAAGAAGTAAAAGGTGGGCTCGGGGCAGGGTCGGAGTGTTAGAAGGTTTTTGATTTTTTGGGCCCATGTCAAATCCGCACGTCCCAAAAAACAAAACATGCTTTGGCTGTGATTGCAGTTGGATACACTTTTTGGAGTACTCCGTGTGAGCCTGCCCTCAGTGAGGGCACTTCGGCAGAACGAAGAACACCGGGAGCAAGACTATCAGACAAAAAAAAAGAACAAAAAAAAAGAAAACCAACCAAACTTTAGCCGTGAAAGTGGTTGGATTCATTTCAACGGCTAGTGTGAGTATGCCCTCAGGGAGGGTGTTTTTAGCCCGAGGTGCACTGCCTTGCTGGCAGCGAAAGGAGGAAAAGAACAAAAGCAGAAAAATTGAAAAACAACAATGTTTCCCTCTCCCCGTAATAGCGGTCAGATGCATTATGGAAAGTGATCACTTGAGTATGGCCTCCACGACGTCCTTCCACGACATCATTGATCTCAGGCTTGTTTGTTCCTTTCTTTTTCTTTTTTTTTTACCCCTTCAGGTAGACTGTCGGCACCGGTGCCACTTCCGAAATTCCCACTGCAGGTACCCTCAGGCAGAAGGCTCGGAAAATAGCGGTGCACAGTGGGCAAGTAGGTTCGGGATTTTAGGTGCGGGTGGACTGGTGGTTTAATTCTGTAGAAGCCCCGACCTTTTTCCGTGGGAGAGTGAAAGTTTAGGAGCAGCTCTACCGGCTTGTGGTCAAGACCCCGAAAGGCCGCTGGTGGGCGGATCTCAGCCTGTTTGATTATTCCTTGGAGGTGCTTGGAGATTAGGAAGAAGTCGATCCGGGACAGCGACGTCCGGTTGGCCTGGTTCCTTTTTACCAATGAGAAAGCCTTTTTCTTTGGGTGCAGCATTCTGAAGGGGTCGACGAGGTCAAATTTTGTCATGATGTTTCTTACGGGGTTTCCTGCTCTTGTTGGGACTATCAGTAGAGAGCGAGAGATGCGGTCCAAGTTTGGATCCAAGGTCGTGTTCCAGTCTCCTGCGATGATCACCAGTTGAGGATTTGGGATGAGGGACTGGATGCTGCTGAAGAAGGCTAGGCGTTACGTTTTCTGCATTGGGGGCATAGATGTTAAGAATTCTCAGTTCCTTGTCTTGCCATCTGACGTCTACCCATGACCATCTTCCTTCTGCGTCGTCTCCCGCACTGCTGAGGATCTGACCTTCTGACCATAGTTTGGAAGCGTTAGGTACGAGTATGGCTGTCCCCCGTTTGCTGAGCCCTTCTGGGTCGAACCATAGTGCGAAAGCACAACCCCCCAGGCTCTTTTCTATTGCCCTTTTTATGTTTCCGTGGTTTGGGAGATTAGAACCACGTCTGGTCTGGGTTTGTTCCTGTCATAAAGACCTAGCGGGATGTCCCTTGCTTTATCTTCCTTAGTCGGTGCGTTACCCTACCCATTGATGTTCCAACTGATGATTTTGAGTCCCTTGGCTTGCCAGTCTGTCATGATAAGCTGTAGGAAATTCTAGTTAGTGTGGGCCTGTATTTTCCCAAATTTGCAGATGTGTCCCTCATGAATTTTCCTTACAGGCAGGTCTCTCGGTTAGCCCTCAGCCAAACAAAATTGCGAAACTAACCTACCTATGTTACAGCTTCGAGCCGACGGGTCACAGGCCGCAGATCCAGCAAGTCATTGCACCTAAGTCTGTTCACGCCTGTTTTCAGTCTGCTTGAGTCTGTACGTCTGTTTGTTTCTGTTTCGAGTTTGTTTGTTTCTGTTTCAAGTTTGTTTTGAGTCTGTTTCTAGTATGTTTTGAAATTTTGAGTTTGTTTTGAGTCTGTTTCATTTGTTCTGAGTCTGTTTTGAGTCTGTTTTTGAGTCGGTTTCGAGTTTGTTCGGAGTCAGTTTTGAGTAGGTTTTGAGTTTATTAGGTCTATTTGAGTCTGTCTAATTCTGTTCTGAGTCAGTTTCACGTCCGTTTGGGTATTCTGTTACGGGACTGTTTGAGTCTGATTGAGTCTGTTTGAGTCTGTTGAGCCTGTTTGAGCCTGTTTTGAGTACCTGTGAGTCTGTTTGGGTCTGTTCTGAGTTTGTTTGAGTTTAGTTCTGGTGAACCCTGAAAGCCTTTTATAAACGAAAATTAGCCCCGATTCGGACAGAGCCAGATGGGTATGCCCCTCTTGAAAAGAACAAAAGAAAAACGAAAAAAACAAAAAAAAAGGGACTGTTTCTTGCCTGCGCGGGTGCCCCCTGAGGTGACCCCTGGGCAACTTGCCTGAGGTGCACGGCCATGCTGCATGGCCGGGAGACCCAAGTAGCCTGGTTATACCCCTCAAAGATGAGATATATGCCAAAATGCCCCTAAATATCATGGTAGCGCAGAATACCCTTCTGAGAATAAAATAACCCAGGTCATCTTTTCGTTTTGCGCCTTCCCGGCCGTTGGAGGGGCAAATAGAACCACCATCTCTCTCTCTCTCTCTCTCTCTCACACACACACACACACACACACACACACACACACACACACACACACCACCGGGTACCTGTCCAAGCAAAATACCTGGTAGTTGCCAACTTTCAAAAGACCCAATTGATTTTCATTTTACCCCTACCAGCCCAGGTCATCTTTTCGTTTTGCCCCTTCCCTGCCCTTGGAGGGGCAAATAAGACCACCATCTCTCTCTCTCTCCCATCTCTCTCTCTCTCTCTCTCTCTCTCTCTCTCTCTCTCTCTCTCTCTCTCTCTCTCTCTCTCTCTCTCTCCCCCTTCCCCCCACGCCAGGTCCCACTCGCCCTGGGCACAAACCAGGTAAAACAAGTGCAGGCCCTGACATATGGGCCGCGGTCCACAACGCAAATTTCCGCACCCCCCTGACAGGGGCATAT